>OX422209.1:416838681-417178499 GCA_949130495.1 Sambucus nigra | reverse complement strand
GCATATTTCGAGAATTAAGCTTAAAAACATTGTGTTAGAGGGTGAAAACTCGAAACAGCCCTTTAACGTCCCCGTGGCTGGCACCAACACCTCCCACGGGAACAATGTAACTCGTAGGAACTGACCCCGCAGCCGCGGTACTCCCCGTTTGAGAATACGATGATAATTTGCATATTTCTAGAATTAAGCTTAAAAATATTATGTTAGAGGGTGAAAACTCAAAACAGCACCCGAACGGCCCCGTGGGTGGCACCAACACCTCCCACGGGACCAATGTAACTCGTAGGAACTGACCCCGCACCCGCGGGACTCCCGGTTTGAGAGTACGACGGTAATTTGCATATTTGTAGACTTAGGCTTAAAAACATGGCGTTAGAGAGTGAAAACTCGAAACAACCGTCTAACGGCCCCGTGGGTGGCACCAACACCTCCCACGGGACCAATGTAACTCGTAGGAACTGACCCCGCAGCCGCGGGACTCCCGGTTTGAGAATACGATGATAATTTGAATATTTCTAG
Organism: Sambucus nigra; assembly: GCA_949130495.1. Classification (NCBI taxonomy): domain Eukaryota; kingdom Viridiplantae; phylum Streptophyta; class Magnoliopsida; order Dipsacales; family Adoxaceae; genus Sambucus; species Sambucus nigra. Next base: position 417,177,980 of record OX422209.1, on the reverse strand, counting down.
ACTTAGGCTTAAAAACATGGCGTTAGAGGGTGAAAACTTGAAACACCCCCCGAACTGCCCCGTGGGTGGCACCAACACCTCCCACGGGACCAATGTAACTCGTAGGAACTGACCTCGCAGCCGCGGGACTCCCGGTTTGAGAATACGACGATAATTTGCATATTTTTAGACTTAGGCTTAAAAACATGGCGTTAGAGGGTGAGAACTCGAAACAGCCCCCGAACGTCGCCGTGGGTGGCACCAACACCTCCCACGGGTCCAATGTAACTCGCAGGAACTGACCCCGCAGCCGCGGGTCTCCCGGTTTTAGAGTACGACAGTAATTTGCATATTTCTAGACTTAGGCTTAAAAACATGGCGTTAGGGGGTGAGAACTCGAAACAGCCCCCGAACGTCCTCGTGGATGGCACCAACACCTCCCACGGAACCAATGTAACTCGTAGGAACTAATCCCGCAGTCGCGGATATTCCGGTTTGAGAATACGACGGTAATTTTCATATTTCTAGACTTAGGCTTAAAAACATGGCGTTAGAGGTTGAGAACTCGAAGCAGCCCTCTAACGTCCCCGTGGCTGGCACCAACACCTCCCACGGGACCAATGTAACTCGTCGGAACTGACCCCGCAGCCGCGGGTCTCCCGATTTGAGATTACGATGGTAATTTGCATATTTCTAGACATAGGCTTAAAAACATTGCGTTAGTGGGTGAGAACTAGAAACAGCCCCCGAACTGCCCTGTGGGTGGCACGAACACCTCCCACGGGACCAATGTAACTGGTAGGAACTGACCCCGCAGCCGCGGGACTCCCGGTTTGAGAGTACGACGGTCATTTGCATATTTCTAGACTTAGGCTTAAAAACATGGCGTTAGAGCGTGAGAACTCGAAACAGCACCTGAACGTCCCCGTGGGTGGCACCAACGCCTCCTACGGGACAAATGTAACTCGTAGGAACTGACCCCGCAGTCGCGGGTCTCCCGGTTGGAGAATACGTTGATAATTTTCCTATTTTTAGACTTAGGCTTAAAAACATGGCGTCAGAGGGTGAGAACTCGAAACAGCCCTCGAACGTCCCCGTGGGTGGCACCAACACCTCCCACGGGACCAATGTAACTCGTAGGAACTGATCCCGCAGCCGCAGGACTCCCGGTTCGAGAATACGACGATAATTTGCATATTTCTAGACTTAGGCTTAAAAACATGGCGTTAGAGGGTGAAAACTCGAAACTAACCCCGAACGGCCCTGTGGGTGGCACCAATACCTCCCACGGGACCATTGTAACTCACAGGAACTGACCCCCCAGCCGCGGGTCTCCTGGTATGAGAGTACGATGGGAATTTGCATATTTCTAGACTTAGGCTTAAAAACATGGCGTTAGCGGGTGAGAATGAGAAACAGCCCCCGAACGGCCCCGTGGGTGGCACCAACACCTCCCACGGGACCAATGTAACTCGTAGGAACTGAACCCGCAGCCGCGGGACATCTGATTTGAGAGTACGACGGTAATTTGCATATTTCTTGACTTAGGCTTAAAAACATGGCGTTTGAGGGTGAGAACTCAAAACAACCCCTGAACGTCCCCGTGGGTGGCACCAACACCTCCCACGGGACAAATGTAACTCGTAGGAACTAACCCCGCAGTCGCGGGTCTCCCGGTTTCAAAATAGGACGATAATTTGCATATTTTTAGACTTAGGCTTAAAAACATGGCGTTAGAGGGTGAGAACTCGAAACAGCCCCCGAACGTCCCCGTGGGTGGTACCAACACCTCCCACGGGACCAATGTAACTCGTAGGAACTGACCCCGCAGTCGCGGGTCTCCCGATTTGAGAATACGACGATAATTTGCATATTTTTAGACTTAGGCTTAAAAACAAGGCGTTAGAGGGTGAGAACTCGAAACAGCCCCCGAACGTCCCCGTGGGTGGCACCAACACCTCCCACGGGAGCAATGTAACTCGTAGGAACTGACCCCGCAGCCGCGGGTTTCTCGGTTTGAGAGTACGACGGTAATTTGCATATTTCTAGACTTAGGCTTAAAAACATGGCGTTAGGGGGTTAGAACTAGAAACAGCCCACGAACGTCCCCGTGGGTGGCACCAACAACTGCCACAGGACCAATGTAACTCGTAGTAACTGACCCCGCAGTCGCGGGTCTCCCGATTTGAGAATACCATGGTAATTTGTATCTTTCTAGACTTAGGCTTAAAAACATGGTGTTAGAGGGTGAGTACTCGAAACAGCCCCCGAACGTCCCCGTGGGTGGCACCAACACCTCCCACGGGACTAATGTAACTCGTAGGAACTGACCCCGCAGCCACGGGTCTCCCAGTTTTAGAGTACGACGGTAATTTTCATATTTCTAGACTTAGGCTTAAAAACATGGCGTTAGGGGGTGAGAACTCGAAACAGTCCCCGAACGTCCCTGTGGGTGGCACCAACACCTCCCACGGGACAAATGTAACTCGTAGGAACTGACTCCGCAGTCGCGGATCTCCCGGTTTGAGAATACGACGGTAATTTACATATTTCTAGACTTAGGCTTAAAAACATGGCGTTAGAGGTTGATAACTCGAAGCAACCCTCTAACGTGCCCGTGGGTGGCACCAACACCTCCCACGGGACCAATGTAACTCGTAGGAACTGACCCCGCAGCCGCGGGACTCCCGGTTTGAGAATATGAGGATAATTTGCATATTTCTAGACTTAGGCTTAAACACATTGCGCTAGAGGGTGAAAACTCGAAACAGCCCCCGAACGGCCCCGTGGGTGGCACCAACACCTCCCACGGGACCAATGTAGCTCGTTGGAACTGAACCCGCAGCCGCGGGACTCCCGGTTTGAGAGTACGGTGGTAATTTGCATATTTCTAGACTTAGGCTTAAAAACATGGCGTTAGAGGGTGAGAATTCGAAACAGCCTCCGAACGTCCCCGTGGGTGGCACCAACACCTCCCACGGGACCAATGTAGCTCGTAGGAACTGACCCCGCAACCGCGGGACTCCCGGTTTGAGAATACGACGGTAATTTGCATATTTCTAGACTTAGGCTTAAAAACATGACGTTAGAGGGTGAAAACTCGAAACAGCCCTCTAACGGCCCCGTGGGTGGCACCAACACCTCCCACGGGACCAATGTAACTCATAGGAACTGACCCCGCAGCCGCGGAACTCCCGATTTGAGAATACGACGATAATTCGCATATTTCTATACTTAGGCTTAAAAACATGGCGTTTGAGGGTGAGAACTCGAAACAGCCCCTGAACGTCCCCGTGGGTGGCACCAACACCTCCCACGGGACAAATGTAACTCGTAGGAACTGACCCCGCAGTCGCGGGTCTCCCTGTTTGAGAATACAAAGATAATTTGCATATTTTTAGACTTAGGCTTAAAAACATGGCGTTAGAGGGTGAGAACTCGAAACAGCCCCCGAACGTCCCCGTGGGTGGTACCAACACCTCCCACGGGACCAATGTAACTCGTAGGAACTGACCCCGCAGTCGCGGGTCTCCCGATTTGAGAATACGACGATAATTTGCATATTTTTAGACTTAGGCTTAAAAACAAGGCGTTAGAGGGTGAGAACTCGAAACAGCCCCCGAACGTCCCCGTGGGTGGCACCAACACCTCCCACGGGACCAATGTAACTCGTAGGAACTGACCCCGCAGCCGCGGGTTTCTCGGTTTGAGAGTACGACGGTAATTTGCATATTTCTAGACTTAGGCTTAAAAACATGGCGTTAGGGGGTTAGAACTAGAAACAGCCCACGAACGTCCCCGTGGGTGGCACCAACAACTGCCACAGGACCAATGTAACTCGTAGTAACTGACCCCGCAGTCGCGGGTCTCCCGATTTGAGAATACCACGGTAATTTGTATATTTCTAGACTTAGGCTTAAAAACATGGCGTTAGATGGTGAGAACTCGAAACAGCCCTCTAACGGCCCCGTGGGTGGCACCAACACCTTCTACGGGACCAATGTAACTCGTAGGAACTGACCCCGCAGCCGCGGGACTCCCGGTTTGAGAATACGACTATAATTTTCATAGTTCTAGACTTAGGCTTTCAAACATGGCGTTAGAGGGTGAAAACTCGAAACAGCCCCGAAACGTCCCCGGGGGTGGCACCAACACCTCCCATGGGACAAATGTAACTCGTAAGAACTGACCCCGTAGCCGCTGGTCTCCCGGTTTGATAATACGATGATAATTTGCATATTTATATACTTAGGCTTAAAAACATGGTGTTAGAGGGTGAGTACTCGAAACAGCCCCCGAACGTCCCCGTGGGTGGCACCAACACCTCCCACGGGACTAATGTAACTCGTAGGAACTGACACCGCAGCCACGGGTCTCCCAGTTTTAGAGTACGACGGTAATTTTCATATTTCTAGACTTAGGCTTAAAAACATGGCGTTAGGGGGTGAGAACTCGAAACAGCCCCCGAACGTCCCTGTGGGTGGCACCAACACCTCCCATGGGACAAATGTAACTCGTAGGAACTGACCCCGCAGTCGCGGATCTCCCGGTTTGAGAATACGACGGTAATTTACATATTTCTTGACTTAGGCTTAAAAACATGGCGTTAGAGGTTGATAACTCGAAGCAACCCTCTAACGTGCCCGTGGGTGGCACCAACACCTCCCACGGGACCAATGTAACTCGTAGGAACTGACCCCGCAGCCGCGGGACTCCCGGTTTGAGAATATGACGATAATTTGCATATTTCTAGACTTAGGCTTAAACACATTGCGCTAGAGGGTGAAAACTCGAAACAGCCCCCGAACGGCCCCGTGGGTGGCACCAACACCTCCCACGGGACCAATGTAGCTCGTTGGAACTGAACGCGCAGCCGCGGGACTCCCGGTTTGAGAGTACGGTGGTAATTTGCATATTTCTAGACTTAGGCTTAAAAACATGGCGTTAGAGGGTGAGAATTCGAAACAGCCTCCGAACGTCCCCGTGGGTGGCACCAACACCTCCCACGGGACCAATGTAACTCGTAGGAACTGACCCCGCAACCGCGGGACTCCCGGTTTGAGAATACGACGGTAATTTGCATATTTCTAGACTTAGGCTTAAAAACATGACGTTAGAGGGTGAAAACTCGAAACAGCCCTCTAACGGCCCCGTGGGTGGCACCAACACCTCCCACGGGACCAATGTAACTCATAGGAACTGACCCCGCAGCCGCGGAAGTCCCGATTTGAGAATACGACGATAATTTGTATATTTCTATACTTAGGCTTAAAAACATGGCGTTAGAGCGTGAAAACTCGAAACAACCCCCGAACTGCCCCGTGGGTGGCACCAGCACCTCCCACGGGACCAATGTAACTCACAGGAACTGAACTTGCAGCCGCGGGTCTCCCGATTTGAGAGTACGAAGGTAATTTGCATATTTCTAGACATTGGCTTAAAAATATGGCGTTAGGGGGGTGAGAACCAGAAACAGCCCCCAAGCGGCCCCGTGGGTGGCACCAACAACTCCCACGGGACCAATGTAACTCGTAGGAACTGACCCCACCGCCGCGGGACTCCCGGTTTGAAAGTATGACGGTAATTTGCATATTTCTAGACTTAGGCTTAAAAACATGTTGTTAGAGCGTGAGAACTCGAAACAGCCCTCTAACGGCCCCGTGGGTGGCACCAACACCTCCCACGGGACCAATGTAACTCATAGGAACTGACCCCGGAGCCGCGGGACTCCAGATTTGAGAATACGACGATAATTTTCATATATCTAGACTTAGGCTTAAAAACATGGCGTTAGAGGGTGAGAACTCGAAACAGCCCCCGAACTGCCCCGTGGGTGGGACCCACACCTCCCACGGGACCAATGTAACTCGTACGAACTGATCCCGCAGCCGCAGGACTCCCGGTTTGAGAATACAACGATAATTTGCATAATTCTAGACTTAGGCTTAAAAACATGGCGTTAGAGCATGAAAACTCGAAACAACCCCCGAACTGCCCCGTGGGTGGCACCAGCACCTCCCACGGGACCAATGTAACTCACAGGAACTGACCCTACAGCCTCGGGTCTCCCGATTTGAGAGTACGATGATAATTTGCATATTTCTAGACATAGGCTTAAAAATATGGCGTTAGGGGGGTGAGAACTAGAAACAGCCCCCGAACGGCCCCGTGGGTGGCACCAACACCTCCCACGGGACCAATGTAACTCGTAGGAACTGACCCCACCGCCGCGGGACTCCCGGTTTGAGAGTACGACGGTAATTTGCATATTTCTAGACTTAGGCTTAAAAACATGTCGTTAGAGCGTGAGAACTCGAAACAGCCCCTGAACGTCCCCGTAGGTGGCACCAACGCCTCCTACGGGACAAATGTAACTCATAGGAACTGACCCCGCAGTCGCGGGTCTTCCGGTTTGAGAATACGACGATAATTTGCCTATTTTTAAACTTAGGCTTAAAAACATGGCATCAGAGGGTGAGAACTCGAAACAGCCCTCGAACGTCCCCGTGGGTGGCACCAACACCTCCCACGGGACCTATGTAACTCGTACGAACTGATCCCGCAGCCGCAGGACTCCCGATTTGAGAATACGACGATAGTTTGCATATTTTTAGACTTAGGTTTAAAAACATGGCGTTAGAGGGTGAAAACTCGAAACTGTCCCTGAACGGCCCCGTGGGTGGCACCAACACCTCCCACATGACCAATGTAACTCGTAGGAACTATCCCCGCAGCCGCGGGACTCCCGGTTTTAGAATACGAAGGTAATTTACATATTTCTATACTTAGGCAAAACTTGGAGTTAGAAGGTGAAAACTCGAAACAGCCCCGAGCATCCCCGTGGGTGGCACCAACACCTCCCACGGGACCGATGTAACTCGTAGGAACTGACCCCGCATTCGCGGGTCTCTCGGTTTGATAATAAGACGATAATTTGCATATTTCTAGACTTAGGCTTAAAAACATGGCGTTAGAGGGTGTGAAATCGAAACAACCCCCGAACGTCCCCGTGGGTGGCACCAACACCTCCCATGGAACCAATGTAACTCATACGAACTGACCCAGCCGTCGCGGTTCTCCCGGTTTGAGAGTACGATGGTAATTTGCATATTTCTAGACTTAGGCTTAAAAACATGGTGTTAGGGGGTGAGAACTAGAAACAGCCCCCGAACGGCCCCATGGGTGGCACCAACACCTCCCACGGGACCAATGTAACTCGTAGGAACTGACTCCGCAGTCGCGGGACTCCTGGTTTGAGAATACAACGTTAATTTGCATATTTTTAGACTTAGGCTTAAAAACATGGCGTTAGAAGGCGAAAACTCGAAACAGCACCCGAACGGCCCCGTGGGTGGCACCAACACCTCCCACAGGACCAATGTAACTCGTAGGAACTAACCCCGCAGCCGCGGGTCTCCAGGTTTGAGAATACGACGGTAATTTGCATATTTCTAGACTTAGGCTTAAAAACAAGGCGTTAGAGGATGTGAACTCGAAACAACCCCCGAACGTCCCCGTGGGTGGCACCAACACCTCCCACGGGACCAATGTAACTCGTAGGAACTGACTCCGCAGTCGCGGGACTCCTGGTTTGAGAATACAACGTTAATTTGCATATTTTTAGACTTAGGCTTAAAAACATGGCGTTAGGGGGTGAAAACTCGAAACAACCCCCGAACGTCCCCGTGGGTGGCACCAACACCTCCCACGGGACAATGTAACTCGTAAAAACTGACCCCGCAGCCGTGGGTCTCCCGGTTTGATAGTACGATGGTAATTTGCATATTCTTAGACTTAGGCTTAAAAACATGGCGTTAAGGGGTGAGAACTAGAAACAGCCCCCGAACGTCCCCGTGGGTGGCACCAACACCACCCACGGGACCAATGTAACACGTAGGAACTGACCCCGCAGTCGAGAGACTCCCGGTTTGAGAATACGACGGTAATTTGCATATTTCTAGACTTAGGATTAAAAATATAGCGTTAGAGGGTGAGAACTAGAAACAGCCCCCGAACGTCCCCGTGGGTGGCACCAACACCTCCCACGGGACCAATGTAACTCGTAGGAACTGACCCCGTAGCCGTGGGTCTCCCGGTTTGAGAATACGACAATAATTTACATATTTCTAGACTCGGGCTTAAAAACATAACGTTAGAGGGTGAAAACTCGAAACATCCCTCTAACGGCCCTGTGGGTGGCACCAACACCTCCCACGGGACCAATGTAACTCGTAGGAACTGATCCCGCAGCCACGGGACTACCGATTTGAGAATACGACGATAATTTGCATATTTACTAGACTTAGGCTTAAAAACATGGCGTTAGAGGGTGAAAAATCGAAATACCCCCCAAACGGCCCCGTGGGTGGCACCAACACCTCCCACGGGACCAATATAACTCGTAGGAACTGTCCCTGCAGTCGCGGGACTCTGGATTTGAGAATACGAAGGTAATTTGCATATTTCTAGACTTAGGCTTAAAAACATGGCGTTAGAGGGTGAGAACTCGAAACAGACCCCAAGGTCCCCGTGGGAGGCACCAACACCTCCCACGGGAGCAATGTAACCCGAAAGAACTGACCCTGCAGCCGCGGGACTCCCGATTAGCAAATAAGACGATAATTTACATATTTCTAGACTTAGGCTTAAAAACATGGCGTTAGAGGGTGAAAACTCAAAACAGCCTCTGAACGGCCCCGTAGGTGGCACCAACACCTCCCACGGGACCAATGTAACTCATAAGAACTATCCCCGCAGCCGCGGGACTCCTGATTTGAGAATACGAAGGTAATTTTCATATTTCTAGACTTAGGCAAAAGTTGGTGTTGGAAGGTGAAAACTCGAAATCGCCCCTGAACGGCCCCGTGGGTGGCACCAACACCTCCCACGGGACCAATGTAACTCGTAGTAACTGACCCCGCAGCCGTGGGTCTCCCGGTTTGAGAATACGACTGTAATTTGCATATTTCTAGACTTAGGCTTAAAAACATGGCGTTAGAGGGTGTGAACTCGAAACAACCCCCGAATATCCCCGTGGGTGGCACCAACAACTCCCAGGGGACCAATGTAACTCGTATGAACTGACCCCACCGCCGAGGGTCTCCCGGTTTGATAGTACGATGGTAATTTGCATATTTCTAGACTTAGGCTTAAAAACATGGCGTTAGGGGGTGATAACTAGAAACAGCCCCCGAACGTCCCCGTGGGTGGCACCAACACCTCCCACGGGACCAATGTAACTCGTAAGAACTGACCCCGCAGTCACGGGACTCCCGGTTTGAGAATACGATGGTAATTTTCATATTTCTAAACTAAGGCTTAAAAACATGGCGTTAGAGGGTGACAACTAGAAACAGCCCCCGAACGTCACCAACACCTCCCACGAGACCAATGTAACCCGTAGGAACTGACCCCGCAGCCGCTGGTCTCCCGGTTTGACAATACGACAGTAATTTGCATATTTCTAGACTTAGACTTAAAAACATGGCGTTAGAGGGTGAAAACTCGAAACAACCCTCTAACGTTCCCGTGGGTGGCACCAACACCTCCCACGGGACCAATGTAACTCGTAGGAACTGATCCCAAAGCCACGGGACACCCAATTTGAGTATACGATGGTAATTTGCATATTTCTAGACATAGGCTTAAAAACATGGCGTTAGAAGGCGAAAACTCGAAACAGCACCCGAACGGCCCCGTGGGTGGCACCAACACCTCCCACAGGACCAATGTAACTCGTAGGAACTAACCCCGCAGCCGCGGGTCTCCAAGTTTGAGAATACGACGGTAATTTTCATATTTCTAGACTTAGGCTTAAAAACAAGGCGTTAGAGGATTTGAACTCGAAACAACCCCCGAACGTCCCCGTGGGTGGCACCAACACCTCCCGCGGGACCAATGTAACTCGTAGGAACTGACCCCGCAGCCGCGGGAATCCCGGTCTGAGAATACAACGATAATTTGCATACTTTTAGACTTAGGCTTAAAAATATGTCGTTAGAGGGTGAGAACTCGAAACAACCCCTGAATGTCCCTGTGGGTGGCACCAACACCTCCCACGGGACCAATGTAACTCGTAGGAACTGACCCCGCAGCCGCGGGTCCCCCGATTTGAGAGTACACCGATAATTTGCATATTTCTAGACTTAGGCTTAAAAACATGGCATTAGAGGGTGTGAACTCGAAACAGCCCCCGAACGACCCCGTGGGTGGCACCAACACCTCCCACTGGAACAATGTAACTCGTAGGAACTGACCCCGCAGCCCCGGGTCTCCCAGTTTGATAGTACGATGGTAATTTGTATATTCTTAGACTTAGGCTTAAAAACATGGCGTTAAGGGGTGAGAACTAGAAACAGCCCCCGAACGTCCCCGTGGGTAGCACCAACACCACCCACGGGACCAATGTAACACGTAGGAACTGACCCCGCAGTCGAGAGACTCCCGGTTTGAGAATACGACGATAATTTACATATTTCTAGACTCAGGCTTAAAAACATAACGTTAGAGGGTGAAAACTCGACACATCCCTCTAACGGCCCCGTGGGTGGCACCAACACCTCCCACGGGACCAATGTAAGTCGTAGGAACTGATCCCGCAGCCGCGGGACTCTCGGTTTGAGAATAAGACGATAATTTGCATATTTCTAGACTTAGGCTTAAAAACATGGCGTTAGAGGGTGAAAACTCAAAATACCCCCCAAACGGCCCCGTGGGTGGCACCAACACCTCCCCCGGGACCAATGTAACTCGTAGGAACTGTCCTCGCAGCCGCGGGACTCCCCATTTGAGAATACGAAGGTAATTTGCATATTTCTAAACGTAGGCAAAACTTGACGTTAGAAGGTGAAAACTCGAAATAGCCCCCCAACGTCCCCGTGGGAGGCACCAACACCTCCCACGGGAGCAATGTAACTTGTAGGAACTGACCCTGCAGCCGCGGGACTCCCGGTTTGAGAATACGACGATAATTTTCAAATTTCTAGACTTAGGCTTAAAAACTTAGCGTTAGAGGGAGAAAACTCAAAACAGCCCCTTAACGGCCCCGTGGGTGGCACCAACACCTCCCACGGGAACAATGTAACTCGTAGGAACTATCCCCGCAGCCGCGGGACCCCCTATTTGAGAATACGAAGGTAATTTGCATATTTCTAGACTCAGGCAAAACTTGGCATTAGAAGGTGAAAACTCGAAACAGCCCCCGAACGGCCCCGTGGGTGGCACCAACACCTCCCACGGGATCAATGTAACTCGTACGAACTGACCCCGCAGCCGCGGGTCTCCCGATTTGAGAATACGAAGGTAATTTGAATATTTCTATACTTAGGCTTAGAAACATGGCGTTAGAGGGTGTGAACTCGAAATAACCCCCGAACGTCCCCGTGGGTGGCACCAACACCTCCCATGGGACCAATGTAACTCGTACGAACTGACCCCACCGCCACGGGTCTCCCGGTTTGAGAGTACGACGGTAATTTGTATATTTCTAGAGTTAGGCCTAAAAACATGGCGTTAGGGGGTGATAACTAGAAACAGCCCCCGAACGTCCCCGTGGCTGGCACTAACACCTCCCACGGGACCAATGTAACTCGTACGAACTGACACCGCAGTCGCGGGACTCCCGGTTTGAGAATACGATGGTAATTTGCATATTTCTAGACTTAGGCTTAAAAACATGGCGTTAGGGGGTGAGAACTAGAAACAGCCCCCGAACGTCCTCGCGGATGGCCCCAACACCTCCCACGGTACCAATGTAACTCGTAGGAAGTGACCTCGCAGCCGCGGGTCTCCCGGTTTGAGAGTACGACGGTAATTTGCATATTTCTAGACTTAGGCTTAAAAACATGGCGTTAGGGGGTGAGAACTAGAAACAGCCCCCGTACGTCCTCGTGGGTGGCACCAACACCTCCCACGGGACCAATGCAACTCGTAAGAACTGACCCCGCAGTCGCGGATCTCCCGGTTTGAGAATTCGACGGTAATTTGCATATTTCTAGACTTAGGCTTAAAAACATGGCGTTAGAGGTTGAGAACTCGAAGCAGCCCTATAACGTCCCCGTGGGTGGCACCAACACCTCCCACGGGACCAATGTAACTCGTAGGAACTGACCCCGTAGTCGCGGGACTCCCGATTTGAGAATACGATGATAATTTGCATATTTCTTGACTTAGGCTTAAAAACATTGCGTTAGAGGGTGAAAACTCGAAACAGCCCCGAACTGCCCCGTCGGTGGCACCAACACCTCCCACGGGACCAATGTAACTCGTAGGAACTGACCCCGCAGCCGCGGGACTCCCGGTTTGAGAGTACGATGGTAATTTTCATATTTCTAGACTTAGGCTTAAAAACACGGCGTTAGAGGGTGAGAACTCGAAACAACCTCCGAACGTCCCCGTGGGTGGCACCAACACCTCCCATGGGACAAATGTAACTCGTAGGAACTGACCCCGCAGTCGCGGGTCTCTCGGTTTGAGAGTACGATGGTAATATGCATATTACTAGACATAGGCTTAAAAACATGGCATTAGAGGGTGAAAACTCGAAACAGCCCTCTAACGGCCCTGTGGGTGGCACCAGCACCTCCCACGGGACCAATGTAACTCGTAGGAACTGACCCCGCAGCCGCAGGACTCCCGATTTGAGAATACGATGATAATTTGCATATTTCTAGACTTAGGCTTAAAAACATGGCGTTAGAGGGTGAAAACTCGAAACAACCCCCGAACGGCCCCGTGGGTGGCACCAACACCTCCCACGAGACCAATGTAACTCACAGGAACTGATCCCGCAGCCGCGGGTCTCCCGATTTGAGAGTACGACGGTAATTTGCATATTTCTTGACGGAGGCTTAAAAACATGGCGTTAGGGAGTGAGAACTAGAAACAGCCCCCGAACGGCCCCGTGGGTGGCACCAACACCTCCCACGGGACCAATGTAACTCGTAGGAACTGACCCCGTAGCCGCGGGACTCCCGGTTTGAGAATACGACGATAATTTGCATATTTTTAGACTTATGCTTAAAAACATGGCGTTAGAGGGTGAAAACTCGAAACAGCCCCTGAACGGCCCCGTGGGTGGCACCAACACCTCCCACGGGACCAATGTAACTCGTAGGAACTATCCCCACAGCCGCGGGACTCCCGGTTTGAGAATACGAAGGTAATTTGAAATTTCTATACTTAGGCAAAACTTGGCGTTAGAAGGTGAAAACTCGAAACAGCCCCCGAACAGCCCCTTGGGTGGCACCAACACCTCCCACGGGACCAATGTAACCCGTAGGAACTAACCCCGCAGCCGCGGGTCTCCCGGTTTGAGAATACGACGGTAATTTGCATATTTCTAGACTTAGGCTTAAAAACATGGCGTTAGAGGGTGTGAACTCGAAACAACCCCCGAACGTCCCCGTGGGTGGCACCAACACCTCCCACGGGACCAATGTAACTCGTACGAACTGACCCCGCCGCCGCGGTTCTCTCGGCTTGAGAGTACAATGGTAATTTGCATATTTCTAGACCTAGGCTTAAAAACATGGTGTTAGGGGGTGAGAACTAGAAACAGCCCCCGAACGTCCCCGTGGGTGGCACCAACACCTCCCACGGGACCAATGTAACTCGTAGGAACTGACTCCGCAGTCGCGGGACTGCCGGTTTGAGAATACAACGTTAATTTGCATATTTCTAGACTTAGGCTTAAAAACATGGCATTAGAGGGTGAAAACTCGAAACAACCCTCTAACGGCCCCGTGGGTGGCACCAACACCTCCCACGGGACCAATGTAACTCGTAGGAACTGACCCCGCAGCCGCAGGACTCTCGGTTTGAGAATACGATGATAATTTGCATATTTCTAGACTTAGGCTTAAAAACATGGCGTTAGAGGGTGAAAACTCGAAACAACCCCCGAACGGCCCCGTGGGTGGCACCAACACCTCCCACGAGACCAATGTAACTCACAGGAACTGATCCCGCAGCCGCGGGTCACCCGGTTTGAGAGTACGATGGTAATTTTCATATTTCTAGACATAGGATTAAAAATATGCCGTTAGGGGGTGAGAACTAGAAACGGCCCCCGAACGTCACCGTGGGTGGCACCAACACCTCCCACGGGACCAATGTAACTCGTAGGAACTGACTCCGTAGCCGCAGAACTCCCGGTTTGAGAATACGACGATAATTTGCATATTTCTAGACTTAGGCTTAAAAACATGGCGTTAGGGGGTGAGAACTAGAAACAGCCCCCGAACGTCCTCGCAGATGGCCCCAACACCTCCCACGGTACCAATGTAACTCGTAGGAAGTGACCTCGCAGCCGCGGGTCTCCCGGTTTGAGAGTACGACGGTAATTTGCATATTTCTAGACTTAGGCTTAAAAACATGGCGTTAGGGGGTGAGAACTAGAAACAGCCCCCGTACGTCCTCGTGGGTGGCACCAACACCTCCCACGGGACCAATGTAACTCGTAAGAACTGACCCCGCAGTCGCGGATCTCCCGGTTTGAGAATTCGACGGTAATTTGCATATTTCTAGACTTAGGCTTAAAAACATGGCGTTAGAGGTTGAGAACTCGAAGCAGCCCTATAACGTCCCCGTGGGTGGCACCAACACCTCCCACGGGACCAATGTAACTCGTAGGAACTGACCCCGTAGCCGCGGGACTCCCGATTTGAGAATACGATGATAATTTGCATATTTCTTGACTTAGGCTTAAAAACATTGCGTTAGAGGGTGAAAACTCGAAACAGCCCCCGAACTGCCCCGTCGGTGGCACCAACACCTCCCACGGGACCAATGTAACTCGTAGGAACTGACCCCGCAGCCGCGGGACTCCCGGTTTGAGAGTACGATGGTAATTTTCATATTTCTAGACTTAGGCTTAAAAACACGGCGTTAGAGGGTGAGAACTCGAAACAACCTCCGAACGTCCCCGTGGGTGGCACCAACACCTCCCATGGGACAAATGTAACTCGTAGGAACTGACCCCGCAGTCGCGGGTCTCTCGGTTTGAGAGTACGATGGTAATTTGCATATTACTAGACTTAGGCTTAAAAACATGGCATTAGAGGGTGAAAACTCGAAACAGCCCTCTAACGGCCCCGTGGGTGGCACCAACACCTCCCACGGGACCAATGTAACTCGTAGGAACTGACCCCGCAGCCGCAGGACTCCCGATTTGAGAATACGATGATAATTTGCATATTTCTAGACTTAGGCTTAAAAACATGGCGTTAGAGGGTGAAAACTCGAAACAACCCCCGAACGGCCCCGTGGGTGGCACCAACACCTCCCACGAGACCAATGTAACTCACAGGAACTGATCCCGCAGCCGCGGGTCTCCCGATTTGAGAGTACGACGGTAATTTGCATATTTCTTGACGGAGGCTTAAAAACATGGCATTAGGGAGTGAGAACTAGAAACAGCCCCCGAACGGCCCCGTGGGTGGCACCAACACCTCCCACGGGACCAATGTAACTCGTAGGAACTGACCCCGTAGCCGCGGGACTCCCGGTTTGAGAATACGACGATAATTTGCATACTTTTAGACTTATGCTTAAAAACATGGCGTTAGAGGGTGAAAACTCGAAACAGCCCCTGAACGGCCCCGTGGGTGGCACCAACACCTCCCACGGGACCAATGTAACTCGTAGGAACTATCCCCACAGCCGCGGGACTCCCGGTTTGAGAATACGAAGGTAATTTGAAATTTCTATACTTAGGCAAAACTTGGCGTTAGAAGGTGAAAACTCGAAACAGCCCCCGAACAGCCCCTTGGGTGGCACCAACACCTCCCACGGGACCAATGTAACCCGTAGGAACTAACCCCGCAGCCGCGGGTCTCCCGGTTTGATAATACGATGGTAATTTGCATATTTCTAGACTTAGGCTTAAAAACATGGCGTTAGAGGGTGTGAACTCGAAACAACCCCCGAACGCCCCCGTGGGTGGCACCAACACCTCCCACGGGACCAATGTAACTCGTACGAACTGACCCCGCCGCCGCGGTTCTCCCGGTTTGATAGTACAATGGTAATTTGCATATTTCTAGACCTAGGCTTAAAAACATGGTGTTAGGGGGTGAGAACTAGAAACAGCCCCCGAACGTCCCCGTGGGTGGCACCAACACCTCCCACGGGACCAATGTAACTCGTAGGAACTGACTCAGCAGTCGCGGGACTGCCGGTTTGAGAATACAACGTTAATTTGCATATTTCTAGACTTAGGCTTAAAAACATGGCATTAGAGGGTGAAAACTCGAAACAGCCCTCTAACGGCCCCGTGGGTGGCACCAACACCTCCCACGGGACCAACGTAACTCGTAGGAACTGACCCCGCAGCCGCAGGACTCCCGATTTGAGAATACGATGATAATTTGCAAATTTCTAGGCTTAGTCTTAAAAACATGGCGTTAGAAGGTGAAAACTCGAAACAACCCCCGAACGGCCCCGTGGGTGGCACCAACACCTCCCACGAGACCAATGTAACTCACAGGAACTGATCCCGCAGCCGCGGGTCACCCGGTCTGAGAGTACGATGGTAATTTTCTTATTTCTAGACATAGGATTAAAAATATGCCGTTAGGGGGTGAGAACTAGAAACGGCCCCCGAACGGCACCGTGGGTGGCACCAACACCTCCCACGGGACCAATGTAACTTGTAGGAACTGACCCCGTAGCCGCGGGACTCCCGCTTTGAGAGTAAGACGGTAATTTGCATATTTCTAGACTTAGGCTTAAAAACATGGCGTTAGAGGGTGAGAACTCGAAACAGCCCCTGAACGTCCCCGTGGGTGGCACCAACACCTCCCACGGGACAAATGTAACTCGTAGGAACTGACATCGCAGCCGCGGGTCTCTCGGTTTGAGAATACGACGATAATTTGCCTATTTTTAGACTTAGGTTTAAAAACATGGCGTTAGAGGGTGAGAACTCAAAACAGCCCCTGAACGTCTCCGTGGGTGGCACCAACACCTCCCACGGGACCAATGTTACTCGTAGGAACTGACCCCGCAGCCGCGGTTTGAAAGTACGACGGTAATTTGCATATTTCTAGACTTACGCTTGAAAACATGGCGTTAGGGGATTAGAACTAGAAACATCCCACGAACATCCCCGTGGGTGGCACCAACAACTACCACGGGACCAATGTAACTCGTAGGAACTGACCCCGCAGTCGCGGGTCTCCCTGTTTGAGAATATGACGGTAATTTGTATATTTCTAGACTTAGGCTTAAAAACATGACGTTAGAGGGTGAGAACTCGAAACACCCCTCTCACGGCCCTATGGGTGGCTCCAACACCTCCTACGGGACCAATGTAACTCGTAGGAACTGACCCCACGGCCGCAAGACTCCCGGTTTGAGAATCCGACTATAATTTGCATATTTCTAGACTTAGGCTTAAAAACATGGCGTTAGAGGGTGAAAACTCGAAACATCCCCCAAACGTCCCCGTGGGTGGCACCAACACCTCCCACGGGACAAATGTAACTCGTAGGAACTGACCCCGCAGCTGCGGGACTCCCGGTTTGATAATACGACAATAATTTGCATATTTTTAGACTTAGGCTTAAAAACATGGCGTTAGAGGGTGAAAACTCGAAACAGCCCCTGAACGGCCCCGTGGGTGGCACCAACACCTCCCACGGGACCAATGTAACTCTTAGGAACTATCCCCACAGCCGCGGGACTCCCGGTTTGAGAATACGAAGGTAATTTGAAATTTCTATACTTAGGCAAAACTTGGCGTTAGAAGGTGAAAACTCGAAACAGCCCCCGAACAGCCCCTTGGGTGGCACCAACACCTCCCACGGGACCAATGTAACCCGTAGGAACTAACCCCGCAGCCGCGGGTCTCCCGGTTTGAGAATACGATGGTAATTTGCATATTTCTAGACTTAGGCTTAAAAACATGGTGTTAGAGGGTGTGAACTCGAAACAACCCCCGAACGTCCCCGTGGGTGGCACCAACACCTCCCACGGGACCAATGTAACTCGTACGAACTGACCCCGCCACCGCGGTTCTCCCGGCTTGAGAGTACAATGGTAATTTGCATATTTCTAGACCTAGGCTTAAAAACATGGTGTTAGGGGGTGAGAACTAGAAACAGCCCCCGAACGTCCCCGTGGGTGGCACCAACACCTCCCACGGGACCAATGTAACTCGTAGGAACTGACTCCGCAGTCGCGGGACTACCGGTTTGAGAATACAACGTTAATTTGCATATTTCTAGACTTAGGCTTAAAAATATGGCATTAGAGGGTGAAAACTCGAAACAACCCTCTAACGGCCCCGTGGGTGGCACCAACACCTCCCACGGGACCAATGTAACTCGTAGGAACTGACCCCGCAGCCGCAGGACTCCCGGTTTGAGAATACGATGATAATTTGCATATTTCTAGACTTAGGCTTAAAAACATGGCGTTAGAGGGTGAAAACTCGAAACAACCCCCGAACGGCCCCGTGGGTGGCACCAACACCTCCCACGAGACCAATGTAACTCACAGGAACTGATCCCGCAGCCGCGGGTCACCCGGTTTGAGAGTACGATGGTAATTTTCATATTTCTAGACATAGGATTAAAAATATGCCGTTAGGGGGTGAGAACTAGAAACGGCCCCCGAACGTCACCGTGGGTGGCACCAACACCTCCCACGGGACCAATGTAACTCGTAGGAACTGACTCCGTAGCCGCAGAACTCCCGGTTTGAGAATACGACGATAATTTGCATATTTCTAGACTTAGGCTTAAAAACATGGCGTTAGAGGGTCAGAACTCGAAACAGCCCCGGAACGTCCCCGTGGGTGGCACCAACACCTCCCACGGGACCAATGTAACTCGTAGGAACTGACTCCGCAGTCGCGGGACTGCCGGTTTGAGAATACAACGTTAATTTGCATATTTCTAGACTTAGGCTTAAAAACATGGCATTAGAGGGTGAAAACTCGAAACAGCCCTCTAACGGCCCCGTGGGTGGCACCAACACCTCCCACGGGACCAATGTAACTCGTAGGAACTGACCCCGCAGCCGCGGGACTCCCGGTTTGAGAATACGACGATAATTTACATATTTCTAGACTTAGGCTTAAAAACATGGCGTTAGAGGGTGAAAACTCGAAACAACCCCCGAACTGCCCCGTGGCTGGCACCAACACCTCCCACGGGACCAATGTAACTCACAGGAACTGACCCCGCAGCCGCGGGTCTCCCGATTTGAGAGTACGATGGTAATTTGCATATTTCTAGACTAAGGCTTAAAAACATGGCGTTAGGGAGTGAGAACTAGAAACAGCCCCCGAGCGGCCCCGTGGGTGGCACCAACACCTCCCACGGGACCAATGTAACTCGTAGGAACTGACCCCGCAGCCGCGGGACTCCCGGTTTGAGAGTACGACGGTAATTTGCATATTTCTAGACTTAGGCTTAAAAATATGGCGTTAGAGCGTGAGAACTAGAAACAGCCCCTGAACGTCCCTGTGGGTGGCACCAACACCTCCCACGGGACAAATGTAACTCGTAGGAAGTGACCCCGCAGTCGCGGGTCTCCCGGTTTAAGAATACGACGATAATTTGCATATTTTTAAACTTAGGATTAAAAACATGGCGTTAGAGGGTGAGAACTCGAAACAGCCCGCGAACGTCCCCATGGGTGGCACCAACACCTCCCACGGGACCAATGTAACTCGTAGGAACTGACCCCGCAGCCGCGGGTCGCTCGGTTTGAGAGTACGACGGTAATCGGCATATTTCTAGACTTAGGCTTAAAAACATGGCGTTAGAGGGTGAAAACTCGAAACAACCCTCTAACGTCCCCGTGGGTGGCACCAACACCTCCCACGGGACCAATGTAACTTGTAGGAACTGACCCCGCAACCGCGGGACTCCCTATTTGAGAATACGACGGTAATTTGCATATTTCTAGACTTAGGCTTAAAAATATGGCGTTAGAGGATGTGAACTCGAAACAGCCCCCGAACGTCCCCGTGGGTGGCACCAACACCTCCCACGGGACCAATGTAACTCATAGGAACTGATCCAGCAGCCGCAGGACTCCTGGTTTGAGAATACGACGATAGTTTGCATATTTCTAGGCTTAGGCTTAAAAACATGGTGTTAGAGGGTGAAAACTCGAAACAGCCCCTGGACGGCCCCGTGGGTGGCACCAACACCTCCCACGGGACCAATGTAACTCATAGGAACTATCCCCGCAGCCGCGGGACTCCTGATTTGAGAATACGAAGGTAATTTGCATATTTCTAGACTTAGGCAAAACATGGCGTTTGAAGGTGAAAACTCGAAACAGCCACCGAACAGCCCCGTGGGTGGCACCAACACCTCCCACGGGACCAATGTAACTCGTTGGAGTTAACCCCGCAGTCGCGGGTCTCCCGGTTTGAGAATACGACGGTAATTTGCATATTTGTAGACTTAGGCTTAAAAACATGGCGCAAGAAGGTGTGAACTCGAAACAACCCCCGAACGTCCCCGTGGGTGGCACCAACACCTCCCACGATACCAATGTAACTCGTACGAACTGACCCCGCCGCCGCGGTTCTTCCGGTTTGTGAGTACGATGGTAATTTGCATATTTCTACACTTAGGCTTAAAAACATGCTGTTAGGGGGTGAGAACTAGAAACAGCCCCCGAACGTTCCCGTGGGTGGCACCAACACCTCCCACGGGACCAATGTAACTCGTAGGAACTGACTCCGCTGTCGCGGGACTCCCGGTTTGAGAATACGATGTTAATTTACATATTTCTAGACTTAGGCTTAAAAACATGGCTTAGAGGGTGAAAACTCGAAACACCCCCCGAACGGCCCCGTGGGTGGCACTAACACCTCCCACGGGACCAATGTAACTCGTGGGAACTGTCCCCGCAGCCGCAGGACTCTCGGTTTGAGAATACGATGATAGTTTGCATATTTCAAGACTTAGGCTTAAAAATATGGAGTTAGAGGGTGAAAAATCGAAACACCCCCCGAACGGCCCCGTGGGTGGCACCAATACCTCCAACGGGACCAATGTAACTCACAGGAACTGACCCCGCAGCCGCGGGTCTCTCGATTGGAGAGTCCGATGGTAATTGGCATATTTCTAGACTTAGGCTTAAAAATATGGCGTTAGGGGGTGAGAACTAGAAACGGCCCCCGAACGGCCCTGTGGGTGGCACCAACACCTCCCACGGGACCAATGTAACTCGTAGGAACTGACCCCGCAGCCGCGGGACACCTGATTTGAGAGTACGACGATAATTTTCATATTTCTTGACTTAGGCTTAAAAATATGGCGTTAGAGGGAGAGAACTCGAAACAGCCCCTGAACGTCCCCGTGGGTGGCACCAACACCTCCCACGGGACAAATGTAACTCGTAGGAACTGACTCCGCAGTCGCGGCTCTCCCGGTTTGAGAATACGACGATAATTTGCATATTTTTAGACTTAGGCTTAAAAACATGGCGTTAGAGGGTGAGAACTCGAAAAAGCCCCCGAAAGTCCCCGTGGGTGGCCCCAACACCTCCCACGGGACCAATGTAACTCGTAGGAACTGACCCCGCAGCCGCGGGAGTCCCGATTTGAGAATACGACTACAATTTGCATATTTCTATACTTAGGCTTAAAAACATGGCGTTAGAGGGTGAAAACTCGAAACAGCCTCCAAAGGTCCCCGTTGGTGGCACCAACACCTCCCACGGGACAAATGTAACTCGTAGGAACTGACCCCGCAGTCGCGGGTCTCCCGGTTTGAGAATACGACGATAATTTGAATATTTTTAGACTTTGGCTTAAAAACATGGCGTTAGAGGGTGAGAACTCGAAACATCCCCCGAACGTCCCCGTGGGTGGCACCAACACCTCCCACGGGACAAATGTAACTCGTAAGAACTGACCCCGCAGCCGCGAGTTTCCCGGTTTGAGAGTACGACGGTAATTTGCATATTTCTAGACTTAGGCTTTCAAACACGGCGTTAGAGGGTGAAAACTTGAAACAACCCCCGAATGTCCCCGTGGGTGGCACCAACACCTCCCACGGGACAAATGTAACTCGTAGGAACTGACCCCACAGCCGCGGGTCTCCCGGTTTGATAATACGACGATAATTTGCATGTTTCTAGACTTAGGCTTAAAACCATGGCGTTAGAGGGTGAGAACTCGAAACAGTCCCCGAACGTCCCCGCGGGTGGCACCAACACCTCCCACGGGACCAATGTAACTCGTAGGAACTGACCCCGCAGCCGCGGGTCTCCCGGTTTTAGAGTACGACAGTAATTTGCATATTTCTAGACTTAGGCTTAAAAACATGGCGTTAGGGGGTGAGAACTAGAAACAGCCCCCGAACGTCCTCGTGGATGGCACCAACACCTCCCACGGGACCCATGTAACTCGTAGGAACTGACCCCGCAGTCGCGGATCTTCTGGTTTGAGAATACGACGGTAATTTGCATATTTCTAGACTTAGGCTTAAAAAAATGGCGTTAGAGGGTGAGAACTCGAAGCATCCCTCTAACGTCCCCGTGGGTGGCACCAACACCTCCCACAGGACTAATGTAACTCGTAGGAACTGACCCCGCAGCCGCGGTACTCCCGGTTAGAGAATACGACGATAATTTGCATATTTCTAGACTTAAGATTAAAAACATTGTGTTAGAGGGTGAAAACTCAAAACAGCCCCCGAACGGCCCCGTGGGTGGCACCAACACCTCCCACGGGACCAATGTAACTCGTAAGAACTGACCCCGCACCCGCGGGACTCCCGGTTTGAGAGTACGACGGTAATTTGCATATTTCTAGACTTAGGCTTAAAAACATGGCGTTAGAGGGTGAAAACTCGAAACATCCCTCTAACGGCCCCGTGGGTGGCACCAACACCTCTCACGGGACCAATGTAACTCGTAGGAACTGACCCCGCAGCCGCGGGACTCCTGGTTTGAGAATACGACGATAATTTGCATATTTCTAGACTTAGGCTTAAAAACATGGCGTTAGAGGGTGAAAACTGGAAAGAACCCCCGAACTGCCCCGTGGGTGGCACCAACACCTCCCACGGGACCAATGTAACTCGTAGGAACTGACCTCGCAGCCGCGGGACTCCCGGTTTGAGAATACGACGATAATTTGCATATTTCCAGACTTGGCATTAAAAACATGGTGTTAGAGGGTGAAAACTCGAAACAACCCCCGAACTGCCCCGTGGGTGGCACCAACACCTCCCACGGGACCAATGTAACTCACAGGAACTCACCCCGCAGCCGTGGGTCTCCCGATTTGAGAGTACGACGGTAATTTGCATATTTCTAGACATAGGCTTAAAAACATGGCGTTAGGGGGTGAGAACTAGAAACAACCCCCGAACAGCCCCGTACGTGGCACGAATACCTCCCACGGGACCAATGTAACTCGTAGGAATTGACCCCGCAGCCGCGGGACTCCCGGTTTGAGAGTACGACTTTCATTTGCATATTTCTAGACTTAGGCTTAAAAACATGGCGTTAGAGAGTGAGAACTCGAAACAGCCCCTGAACGTCCCCGTGGGTGGCACCAACGCCTCCTACGAGAAAAATGTAACTCGTAGGAACTGACCCCGAAGTCGCGGGTCTCCCGGTTTGAGAATACGATGATAATTTGCCTATTTTTAGACTTAGGCTTAAAAACATGGCGTCAGAGGGTGAGAACTCGAAACAGCCCTCGAACGTCCCCGTGGGTGGCACCAACACCTCCCACGGGACCAATGTAACTCGTAGGAACTGATCCCGCAGCCGCAGGACTCCCGGTTTGAGGATACGACGATAATTTGCATATTTATTGACTTAGGCTTAAAAACATGGCGTTAGAGGGTGAAAACTCGAAACTAACCCCGAACGGCCCCGTGGGTGGAACCAATACCTCCCACGGGACCAATGTAACTCCTAGGAACTGAACCCGCAGCCGCGGGACATCTGATTTGAGAGTAAGACTGTAATTTGCATATTTCTTGACTTAGGCTTAAAAACATGGCATTTGAGGGTGAGAACTCGAAACAGCCCCTGAACGTCCCCGTGGGTGGCACCAACACCTCCCACGGGACAAATGTAACTCGTAGGAACAGACCCCGCAGTCGCGGGTCTCCCGGTTTGAAAATACGACGATAATTTGAATATTTTTAGACTTAGGCTTAAAAACATGGCTTTAGAGGGTGAGAACTCGAAACAGCCCCTGAACGTCCCCGTGGGTGGCACCAACACCTCCCACGGGACCAATGTAACTCGTAAGAACTGACCCCGCAGCCGCGGGTTTCCCGGTTTGAGAGTACGACGGTAATTTGCATATTTCTAGACTTAGGCTTTCAAACACGGCGTTAGAGGGTGAAAACTCGAAACAGCCCCCGAATGTCCCCGTGGGTGGCACCAACACCTCCCACGGGACAAATGTAACTCGTAGGAACTGACCCCACAGCCGCGGGTCTCCCGGTTTGATAATACGACGATAATTTGCATATTTCTAGACTTAGGCTTAAAACCATGGCGTTAGAGGGTGAGAACTCGAAACACCCCCCGAATGTCCCCGCGGGTGGCACCAACACCTCCCACGGGACCAATGTAACTCGTAGGAACTGACCCCGCAGCCGCGGGTCTCCCGGTTTTAGAGTACGACAGTAATTTGCATATTATTAGACTTAGGCTTAAAAACATGGCGTTAGGGGGTGAGAACTAGAAACAGCCCCCGAACGTCCCCGTGGGTGGAACCAACACCTCCCACGGGACCAATGTAACTCGTACGAACTAACCCCGCAGTCGCGGGTCTCCCGATTTGAGAATACGACGGTAATTTGCATATTTCTAGACTTAGGCTTAAAAACATGGCGTTAGAGGGTGAGAACTCGAAGCAGCCCTCTAACGTCCCTGTGGGTGGCAGCAACACCTCCCACAGGACCAATGTAACTCGTAGGAACTGACCCCGCAGCCGCGGTACTCCCGGTTAGAGAATACGACGATAATTTGCATATTTCTAGACTTAAGCTTAAAAACATTGTGTTAGAGGGTGAAAACTCAAAACAGCCCCCGAACGGCCCCGTGGGTGGCACCAACACCTCCCACGGGACCAATGTAACTCGTAAGAACTGACCCCGCACCTGCGGGACTCCCGGTTTGAGAGTACGACGGTAATTTGCAAATTTCTTGACTTAGGCTTAAAAACATGGCGTTAGAGGGTGAAAACTCGAAACATCCCTCTAACGGCCCCGTGGGTGGCACCAACACCTCTCACGGGACCAATGTAACTCGTAGGAACTGACCCCGTAGCCGCGGGACTCTCGGTTTGAGAATACGACGATAATTTGCATATTTCTAGACTTAGGCTTAAAAACATGGCGTTAGAGGGTGAAAACTTGAAACAACCCCCAACTGCCCCGTGGGTGGCACCAACACCTCCCACGGGACCAATGTAACTCGTAGGAACTGACCTCGCAGCCGCGGGACTCCCGGTTTGAGAATACGACGATAATTTGCATATTTCTAGACTTAGCATTAAAAACATGGCGTTAGAGGGTGAAAACTCGAAACAACCCCCGAACTGCCCCGTGGGTGGCACCAACACCTTCCACGGGACCAATGTAACTCACAGGAACTCACCCCGCAATCGTCGGTCTCCCGATTTGAGAGTACGATGGTAATTTGCATATTTCTAGACATAGGCTTAAAAACATGGCGTTAAGGGGTGAGAACTAGAAACAGCCCCGAACAGCCCCGTCCGTGGCACCAACACCTCCCACGGGACCAATGTAACTCGTAGGAACTGACCCCGCAGCCGCGGGACTCCAAGTTTGAGAGTACGACGGTCATTTGCATATTTCTAGACTTAGGCTTAAAAACATGGCGTTAGAGCGTGAGAACTCGAAACAGCCCCCGAACTGCCCCGTGGGTGGCACCAGCACCTCCCACGGGACCAATGTAACTCACAGGAACGGACCCTGCAGCCGCGGGTCTCCCGATTTGAGAGTACGATGGTAATTTGCATATTTCTAGACTTAGGCTTAAAAATATGACGTTAGGGGGGTGAGATCTAGAAACAGCCCCCGAACGGCCCCGTGGGTGGCACCAACACCTCCCACGGGACCAATGTAACTCGTTGGAACTGACCCCGCAGCCGCGGGACTCCCGGTTTGAGAGTACAGTGGTAATTTGCATATTTCTAGACTTAGGCTTAAAAACATGGCATTAGAGGGTGAGAACTCGAAACAGCCACTGAACGTCCCCGTGGGTGGCACCAACACCTCCCACGGGACCAATGTAACTCGTAGGAACTGACCCCGCAGCCGCGGGTCTCCCGATTTCAGAGTACGACGGTAATTTGCATATTTCTAGACTTAGGCTTAAAAATATGGCGTTAGGGGGTGAGAACTAGAAACAGCCCCCGAACGTCCCTGTGGGTGGCACCAACACCTCCCACGGGACCAATGTAACTCGTAGGAACTGACCCCGCAGTCGCGGATCTCTCGGTTTGAGAATACGACGGTAATTTGCATATTTCTAGACTTAGGCTTAAAAACATTGCGCTAGAGGGTGAAAACTCGAAACAGCCCCCGAACGGCCCCGTGGGTGGCACCAACACCTCCCACGGGACCAATGTAGCTCGTTGGAACTGACCCCGCAGCCGCGGGACTCCCAGTTTGAGAGTACGGTGGTAATTTACATATTTCTAGACTTAGGCTTAAAAATATGGCGTTAGAGGGTGAGAACTCGAAACAGCCTCCGAACGTCCCCGTGGGTGGCACCAACACCTCCCACGGGACCAATGTAACTCGTACGAATTGACCCCGCAGCCATGGGTGTCCCGGTTTGAGAGTACGATGGTAATTTGCATATTTTTAGACTTAGGCTTAAAAACATGGTGTTAGGGGGTCAAAAAATAGAAACAGCCCCCGAACGTCCCCGTGGGTGGCACCAACAGCTCCCACGGGACCAATGTAACTCGTAAGAACTGACTCCGCAACCGCGGGACTCCCGATTTGAGAATACGACGGTAATTTGCATATTTCTAGACTTAGGCATAAAAACATGACGTTAGAGCGTGAGAACTCGAAACAGCCCTCTAACGGCCCCGTGGGTGGCACCAACACCTCCCACGGGACCAATGTAACTCATAGGAACTGACCCCGCAGCCGCGGGACTCCCGATTTGAGAATACGACGATAATTTGCATATTTCTAGACTTAGGCTTAAAAACATGGCGTTAGAGGGTGAGAACTCGAAACAGCCCCCGAACTGCCCCGTGGGTGGCACCAACACCTCCCACGGGACCAATGTAACTCGTAGGAACTGACCCCGCAGCTGCGGGACTCCCGTTTTGAGAATACAACGATAATTTGTATAATTCTAGACTTAAGCTTAAATACATGGCGTTAGAGCGTGAAAACTCGAAACAACCCCCGAACTGCCCCGTGGGTGGCACCAGCACCTCCCACGGGACCAATGTAACTCACAGGAACGGACCCTGCAGCCGCGGGTCTCCCGATTTGAGAGTACGATGGTAATTTGCATATTTCTAGACTTAGGCTTAAAAATATGACGTTAGGGGGGTGAGATCTAGAAACAGCCCCCGAGCGGCCCCGTGGGTGGCACCAACACCTCCCACGGGACCAATGTAACTCGTAGGAACTGACCCCACCGCCGCGGGACTCCCGGTTTGAGAGTACGACAGTAATTTGCATATTTCTAGACTTAGGCTTAAAAACATGTCGTTAGAGCGTGAGAACTCGAAACAGCCCTCTAACGGCCCCGTGGGTGGCACCAACACCTCCCACGGGACCATTGTAACTCACAGGAACTGACCCCGCAGCCGCGGGTCTCCCGGTTTGAGAGTACGATGGGAATTTGCATATTTCTAGACTTAGGCTTAAAAACATGGCGTTAGCGGGTGAGAACGAGAAACAGCCCCCGAACGGCCCCGTGGGTGGCACCAACACCTCCCACGGGACCAATGTAACTCGTAGGAACTGAACCCGCAACCGCGGGACATCTGATTTGAGAGTATGATGGTAATTTGCATATTTCTTGACTTAGGCTTAAAAACATGGCATTTGAGGGTGAGAACTCGAAAAAGCCCCTGAACGTCCCCGTGGGTGGCACCAACACCTCCCACGGGACAAATGTAACTCGTAGGAACTGACCCCGCAGTCGCGGGTCCCCCGATTTCCGAATACGACGATAATTTGCATATTTTTAGACTTAGGCTTAAAAACATGGCGTTAGAGGGTGAGAACTCAAACAGCCCCCGAACGTCCCCGTGGGTGGTACCAACACCTCCCACGGGACCAATGTAACTCGTACGAACTGACCCCGCAGTCGCGGGACTCCCGATTTGAGAATACGACTATAATTTGCATATTTCTAGACTTAGGCTTAAAAACATGGCGTTAGAGGGTGAAAACTAGAAACAGCCCCCAAACGTCCCCGTGGGTGGCACCAACACCTCCCACGGGACAAATGTAACTCGTAGGAACTGACCCCGCAGTAGCGGGTCTCCCGATTTGAGAATACGACGATAATTTGCATATTTTTAGACTTAGGCTTAAAAGCAAGGCGTTAGAGGGTGAGAACTCGAAACAGCCCCCGAACGTCCCCGTGGGTGGCACCAACACCTCCCACGGGACCAATGTAACTCGTAGGAACTGACCCCGCAGCCGCGGGTCTCCTGATTTGAGAATACCACGGTAATTTGTATATTTCTAGACTTAGGCTTAAAAACATGGCGTTAGATGGTGAGAACTCGAAACAGCCCTCTAACGGCCCCGTGGGTGGCACCAACACCTCCTACGGGACCAATGTAACTCGTAGGAACCGACCCCGCAGCCGCGGGACTCCCGGTTTGAGAATATGACTATAATTTGCATAGTTCTAGACTTAGGCTTTCAAACATGGCGTTAGATGGTGAAAACTCGAAACAGCCCCCGAACGTCCCCGTGGGTGGCACCAACACCTCCCACGGGACCAATGTAACTCGTAGTAACTGACCCCGCAGTCGCGGGTCTCCCGATTTGAGAATACCACGGTAATTTGTATATTTCTAGACTTAGGCTGAAAAACATGGCGTTAGATGGTGAGAACTCGAAACAGCCCTCTAACGGCCCCGTGGGTGGCACCAACATCTCCTACGGGACCAATGTAACTCGTAGGAACTGACCCCGCAGCCGCGGGACTCCCGGTTTGAGAATACGACTATAATTTGCATAGTTCTAGACTTAGGCTTTCAAACATGGCGTTAGAGGGTGAAAACTCGAAACAGCCCCCGAACGGCCCCGTGGGTGGCACCAACACCTCCCACGGGACCAATGTAACTCGTTGGAACTGACCCCGCAGCCGCGGGACTCCCGGTTTGAGAGTACAGTGGTAATTTGCATATTTCTAGACTTAGGCTTAAAAACATGGCATTAGAGGGTGAGAACTCGAAACAGCCCCTGAACGTCCCCGTGGGTGGCACCAACACCTCCCACGGGACCAATGTAACTCGTAGGAACTGACCCCGCAGCCGCGGGTCTCCCGATTTCAGAGTACGACGGTAATTTGCATATTTCTAGACTTAGGCTTAAAAATATGGCGTTAGGGGGTGAGAACTAGAAACAGCCTCTGAACGTCCCTGTGGGTGGCACCAACACCTCCCACGGGACCAATGTAACTCGTAGGAACTGACCCCGCAGTCGCGGATCTCTCGGTTTGAGAATACGACGGTAATTTGCATATTTCTAGACTTAGGCTTAAAAACATGGCGTTAGAGGTTGATAACTCGAAGCAACCCTCTAACGTGCCCGTGGGTGGCACCAACACCTCCCACGGGACCAATGTAACTCGTAGGAACTTACCCCGCAGCCGCGGGACTCCCGGTTTGAGAATATGACGATAATTTGCATATTTCTAGACTTATGCTTAAAAACATTGCGCTAGAGGGTGAAAACTCGAAACAGCCCCCGAACGGCCCCGTGGGTGGCACCAACACCTCCCACGGGACCAATGTAGCTCGTTGGAACTGACCCCGCAGCCGCGGGACTCTCGGTTTGAGAATACGGTGGTAATTTGCATATTTCTAGACTTAGGCTTAAAAATATGGCGTTAGAGGGTGAGAACTCGAAACAGCCTCCGAACGTCCCCGTGGGTGGCACCAACACCTCCCACGGGACCAATGTAACTCGTAGGAATTGACCCCGCAGCCATGGGTGTCCCGGTTTGAGAGTACGATGGTAATTTGCATATTTCTAGACTTAGGCTTAAAAGCATGGTGTTAGGGGGTGAAAAATAGAAACAGCCCCCGATCGTCCCCGTGGGTGGCACCAACAGCTCCCACGGGACCAATGTAACTCGTAAGAACTGACTCCGCAACCGCGGGACTCCCGATTTGAGAATACGACGATAATTTGCATATTTCTAGACTTAGGCTTAAAAACATGACGTTAGAGGGTGAAAACTCGAAACAACCCTCTAAAGGCCCCGTGGGTGGCACCAACACCTCCCACGGGACCAATGTAACTCATTGGAACTGACCCCGCAGCCGCGGGACTCCCGATTTGAGAATACGATGGGAATTTGCATATTTCTAGACTTAGGCTTAAAAACATGGCGTTAGCGGGTGAGAACGAGAAACAGCCCCCGAACGGCCCCGTGGGTGGCACCAACACCTCCCACGGGACCAATGTAACTCGTAGGAACTGAACCCGCAGCCGTGGGACATCTGATTTGAGAGTATGACGGTAATTTGCATATTTCTTGACTTAGGCTTAAAAACATGGCATTTGAGGGTGAGAACTCGAAACAGCCCCTGAACGTCCCCGTGGGTGGCACCAACACCTCCCACGGGACCAATGTAACTCGTACGAACTGACCCCGTAGTCGCGGGACTCCCGGTTTGAGAATACGACTATA
This sequence comes from Sambucus nigra, assembly GCA_949130495.1. Classification (NCBI taxonomy): domain Eukaryota; kingdom Viridiplantae; phylum Streptophyta; class Magnoliopsida; order Dipsacales; family Adoxaceae; genus Sambucus; species Sambucus nigra. The sequence goes on along the minus strand of OX422209.1, from coordinate 417,147,119 downwards.
ATTTGTATAAATCTAGACTTAGGCTTAAAAACATGGCGTTAGAGGGTGAAAACTCGAAACAGCCCCCAAACGTCCCCGTCGGTGGCACCAACACCTCCCACGGGACAAATGTAACTCGTAGAAACTCACCCGCAGTCGCGGGTCTCCCGATTTGAGAATACGACGATAATTTGCATATTTTTAGACTTAGGCTTAAAAACAAGGCGTTAGAGGGTGAGAACTCGAAACAGCCCCCGAACGTCCCCGTGGGTGGCACCAACACCTCCCACGGGACCAATGTAACTCGTAGGAACAGACCCCGCAGCCGCGGGTTTCTCGGTTTGAGAGTACGACGGTAATTTGCATATTTCTAGACTTAGGCTTAAAAACATGGCGTTAGGGGGTTAGAACTAGAAACAGCCCACGAACGTCCCCGTGGGTGGCACCAACAACTGCCACGGGACCAATGTAACTCGTAGTAACTGACCCCGCAGTCGCGGGTCTCCCGATTTGAGAATACCACGGTAATTTGTATATATCTAGACTTAGGCTTAAAAACATGGCGTTAGATGGTGAGAACTCGAAACAGCCCTCTAACGGCCCTGTGGGTGGCACCAACACCTCCTACGGGACCAATGTAACTCGTAGGAACTGACCCCGCAGCCGCGGGACTCCCGGTTTCAGAATACGACTATAATTTGCATAGTTCTAGACTTAGGCTTTCAAACATGGCGTTAGAGGGTGAAAACTCGAAACAGCCCCCGAACGTCCCTGTGGGTGGCACCAACACCTCCCACGGGGCCAATGTAACTCGTAGGAACTGACCCCGCAGTCGCGGATCTCCCGGTTTGAGAATACGACGGTAATTTGCATATTTCTAGACTTAGGCTTAAAAACATGGCGTTAGAGGTTGATAACTCGAAGCAACCCTCTAACGTGCCCGTGGGTGGCACCAACACCTCCCACGGGACCAATGTAACTCGTAGGAACTTACCCCGCAGCTGCGGGACTCCCGGTTTGAGAATATGATGATAATTTGCATATTTCTAGACTTAGGCTTAAAAACATTGCGCTAGAGGGTGAAAACTCGAAACAGCCCCCGAACGGCCCCGTGGGTGGCACCAACACCTCCCACGGGACCAATGTAGCTCGTTGGAACTGACCCCGCAGCCGCGGGACTCCCAGTTTGAGAGTACGGTGGTAATTTACATATTTCTAGACTTAGGCTTAAAAATATGGCGTTAGAGGGTGAGAACTCGAAACAGCCTCCGAACGTCCCCGTGGGTGGCACCAACACCTCCCACGGGACCAATGTAACTCGTACGAATTGACCCCGCAGCCATGGGTGTCCCGGTTTGAGAGTACGATGGTAATTTGCATATTTTTAGACTTAGGCTTAAAAACATGGTGTTAGGGGGTCAAAAAATAGAAACAGCCCCCGAACGTCCCCGTGGGTGGCACCAACAGCTCCCACGGGACCAATGTAACTCGTAAGAACTGACTCCGCAACCGCGGGACTCCCGATTTGAGAATACGACGGTAATTTGCATATTTCTAGACTTAGGCATAAAAACATGACGTTAGAGGGTGAAAACTCGAAACAACCCTCTAGCGGCCCCGTGGGTGGCACCAACACCTCCCACGGGACCAATGTAACTCGTAGGAACTGACCCCGCAGCTGCGGGACTCCCGTTTTGAGAATACAACGATAATTTGTATAATTCTAGACTTAGGCTTAAATACATGGCGTTAGAGCGTGAAAACTCGAAACAACCCCCGAACTGCCCCGTGGGTGGCACCAGCACCTCCCACGGGACCAATGTAACTCACAGGAACGGACCCTGCAGCCGCGGGTCTCCCGATTTGAGAGTACGATGGTAATTTGCATATTTCTAGACTTAGGCTTAAAAATATGACGTTAGGGGGGTGAGATCTAGAAACAGCCCCCGAGCGGCCCCGTGGGTGGCACCAACACCTCCCACGGGACCAATGTAACTCGTAGGAACTGACCCCACCGCCGCGGGACTCCCGGTTTGAGAGTACGACAGTAATTTGCATATTTCTAGACTTAGGCTTAAAAACATGTCGTTAGAGCGTGAGAACTCGAAACAGCCCTCTAACGGCCCCGTGGGTGGCACCAACACCTCCCACGGGACCAATGTAACTCATAGGAACTGACCCCGCAGCCGCGGGACTCCCGATTTGAGAATACGACGATAATTTGCATATTTCTAGACTTAGGCTTAAAAACATGGCGTTAGAGGGTGAGAACTCGAAACAGCCCCCGAACTGCCCCGTGGGTGGCACCAACACCTCCCACGGGACCAATGTAACTCGTAGGAACTGACCCCGCAGCTGCGGGACTCCCGATTTGAGAATACGACGATAGTTTGCATATTTCTTGACTTAGGCTTAAAAACATGGCATTTGAGGGTGAGAACTCGAAAAAGCCCCTGAACGTCCCCGTGGGTGGCACCAACACCTCCCACGGGACAAATGTAACTCATAGGAACTATCCCCGCAGCCGCGGGACTCCTGATTTGAGAATACGAAGGTAATTTGCATATTTCTAGACTTAGGCAAAACATGGCGTTTGAAGGTGAAAACTCGAAACAGCCACCGAACAGCCCCGTGGGTGGCACCAACACCTCCCACGGGACCAATGTAACTCGTTGGAGTTAACCCCGCAGTCGCGGGTCTCCCGGTTTGAGAATACGACGGTAATTTGCATATTTGTAGACTTAGGCTTAAAAACATGGCGCAAGAAGGTGTGAACTCGAAACAACCCCCGAACGTCCCCGTGGGTGGCACCAACACCTCCCACGATACCAATGTAACTCGTACGAACTGACCCCGCCGCCGCGGTTCTTCCGGTTTGTGAGTACGATGGTAATTTGCATATTTCTACACTTAGGCTTAAAAACATGCTGTTAGGGGGTGAGAACTAGAAACAGCCCCCGAACGTTCCCGTGGGTGGCACCAACACCTCCCACGGGACCAATGTAACTCGTAGGAACTGACTCCGCTGTCGCGGGACTCCCGGTTTGAGAATACGATGTTAATTTGCATATTTCTAGACTTAGGCTTAAAAACATGGCTTAGAGGGTGAAAACTCGAAACACCCCCCGAACGGCCCCGTGGGTGGCACTAACACCTCCCACGGGACCAATGTAACTCGTGGGAACTGTCCCCGCAGCCGCAGGACTCTCGGTTTGAGAATACGATGATAGTTTGCATATTTCAAGACTTAGGCTTAAAAATATGGAGTTAGAGGGTGAAAAATCGAAACACCCCCCGAACGGCCCCGTGGGTGGCACCAATACCTCCAACGGGACCAATGTAACTCACAGGAACTGACCCCGCAGCCGCGGGTCTCTCGATTGGAGAGTCCGATGGTAATTGGCATATTTCTAGACTTAGGCTTAAAAATATGGCGTTAGGGGGTGAGAACTAGAAACGGCCCCCGAACGGCCCTGTGGGTGGCACCAACACCTCCCACGGGACCAATGTAACTCGTAGGAACTGACCCCGCAGCCGCGGGACACCTGATTTGAGAGTACGACGATAATTTTCATATTTCTTGACTTAGGCTTAAAAATATGGCGTTAGAGGGAGAGAACTCGAAACAGCCCCTGAACGTCCCCGTGGGTGGCACCAACACCTCCCACAGGACAAATGTAACTCGTAGGAACTGACTCCGCAGTCGCGGCTCTCCCGGTTTGAGAATACGACGATAATTTGCATATTTTTAGACTTAGGCTTAAAAACATGGCGTTAGAGGGTGAGAACTCGAAAAAGCCCCCGAAAGTCCCCGTGGGTGGCCCCAACACCTCCCACGGGACCAATGTAACTCGTAGGAACTGACCCCGCAGCCGCGGGAGTCCCGATTTGAGAATACGACTACAATTTGCATATTTCTATACTTAGGCTTAAAAACATGGCGTTAGAGGGTGAAAACTCGAAACAGCCTCCAAAGGTCCCCGTTGGTGGCACCAACACCTCCCACGGGACAAATGTAACTCGTAGGAACTGACCCCGCAGTCGCGGGTCTCCCGGTTTGAGAATACGACGATAATTTGAATATTTTTAGACTTTGGCTTAAAAACATGGCGTTAGAGGGTGAGAACTCGAAACATCCCCCGAACGTCCCCGTGGGTGGCACCAACACCTCCCACGGGACAAATGTAACTCGTAAGAACTGACCCCGCAGCCGCGAGTTTCCCGGTTTGAGAGTACGACGGTAATTTGCATATTTCTAGACTTAGGCTTTCAAACACGGCGTTAGAGGGTGAAAACTTGAAACAACCCCCGAATGTCCCCGTGGGTGGCACCAACACCTCCCACGGGACAAATGTAACTCGTAGGAACTGACCCCACAGCCGCGGGTCTCCCGGTTTGATAATACGACGATAATTTGCATATTTCTAGACTTAGGCTTAAAACCATGGCGTTAGAGGGTGAGAACTCGAAACAGTCCCCGAACGTCCCCGCGGGTGGCACCAACACCTCCCACGGGACCAATGTAACTCGTAGGAACTGACCCCGCAGCCGCGGGTCTCCCGGTTGTAGAGTACGACAGTAATTTGCATATTTCTAGACTTAGGCTTAAAAACATGGCGTTAGGGGGTGAGAACTAGAAACAGCCCCCGAACGTCCTCGTGGATGGCACCAACACCTCCCACGGGACCCATGTAACTCGTAGGAACTGACCCCGCAGTCGCTGATCTTCTGGTTTGAGAATACGACGGTAATTTGCATATTTCTAGACTTAGGCTTAAAAAAATGGCGTTAGAGGGTGAGAACTCGAAGCATCCCTCTAACGTCCCCGTGGGTGGCACCAACACCTCCCACAGGACTAATGTAACTCGTAGGAACTGACCCCGCAGCCGCGGTACTCCCGGTTAGAGAATACGACGATAATTTGCATATTTCTAGACTTAAGATTAAAAACATTGTGTTAGAGGGTGAAAACTCAAAACAGCCCCCGAACGGCCCCGTGGGTGGCACCAACACCTCCCACGGGACCAATGTAACTCGTAAGAACTGACCCCGCACCCGCGGGACTCCCGGTTTGAGAGTACGACGGTAATTTGCATATTTCTAGACTTAGGCTTAAAAACATGGCGTTAGAGGGTGAAAACTCGTAACATCCCTCTAACGGCCCCGTGGGTGGCACCAACACCTCTCACGGGACCAATGTAACTCGTAGGAACTGACCCCGCAGCCGCGGGACTCCTGGTTTGAGAATACGACGATAATTTGCATATTTCTAGACTTAGGCTTAAAAACATGGCGTTAGAGGGTGAAAACTGGAAAGAACCCCCGAACTGCCCCGTGGGTGGCACCAACACCTCCCACGGGACCAATGTAACTCGTAGGAACTGACCTCGCAGCCACGGGACTCCCGGTTTGAGAATACGACGATAATTTGCATATTTCCAGACTTGGCATTAAAAACATGGTGTTAGAGGGTGAAAACTCGAAACAACCCCCGAACTGCCCCGTGGGTGGCACCAACACCTCCCACGGGACCAATGTAACTCACAGGAACTCACCCCGCAGCCGTGGGTCTCCCGATTTGAGAGTACGACGGTAATTTGCATATTTCTAGACATAGGCTTAAAAACATGGCGTTAGGGGGTGAGAACTAGAAACAACCCCCGAACAGCCCCGTACGTGGCACGAATACCTCCCACGGGACCAATGTAACTCATAGGAATTGACCCCGCAGCCGCGGGACTCCCGGTTTGAGAGTACGACTGTCATTTGCATATTTCTAGACTTAGGCTTAAAAACATGGCGTTAGAGAGTGAGAACTCGAAACAGCCCCTGAACGTCCCCGTGGGTGGCACCAACGCCTCCTACGAGACAAATGTAACTCGTAGGAACTGACCCCGAAGTCGCGGGTCTCCCGGTTTGAGAATACGATGATAATTTGCCTATTTTTAGACTTAGGCTTAAAAACATGGCGTCAGAGGGTGAGAACTCGAAACAGCCCTCGAACGTCCCCGTGGGTGGCACCAACACCTCCCACGGGACCAATGTAACTCGTAGGAACTGATCCCGCAGCCGCAGGACTCCCGGTTTGAGGATACGACGATAATTTGCATATTTCTTGACTTAGGCTTAAAAACATGGCGTTAGAGGGTGAAAACTCGAAACTAACCCCGAACGGCCCCGTGGGTGGAACCAATACCTCCCACGGGACCAATGTAACTCCTAGGAACTGAACCCGCAGCCGCGGGACATCTGATTTGAGAGTAAGACTGTAATTTGCATATTTCTTGACTTAGGCTTAAAAACATGGCATTTGAGGGTGAGAACTCGAAACAGCCCCTGAACGTCCCCGTGGGTGGCACCAACACCTCCCACGGGACAAATGTAACTCGTAGGAACAGACCCCGCAGTCGCGGGTCTCCCGGTTTGAAAATACGACGATAATTTGAATATTTTTAGACTTAGGCTTAAAAACATGGCTTTAGAGGGTGAGAACTCGAAACAGCCCCTGAACGTCCCCGTGGGTGGCACCAACACCTCCCACGGGACCAATGTAACTCGTAAGAACTGACCCCGCAGCCGCGGGTTTCCCGGTTTGAGAGTACGACGGTAATTTGCATATTTCTAGACTTAGGCTTTCAAACACGGCGTTAGAGGGTGAAAACTCGAAACAGCCCCCGAATGTCCCCGTGGGTGGCACCAACACCTCCCACGGGACAAATGTAACTCGTAGGAACTGACCCCACAGCCGCGGGTCTCCCGGTTTGATAATACGACGATAATTTGCATATTTCTAGACTTAGGCTTAAAACCATGGCGTTAGAGGGTGAGAACTCGAAACACCCCCCGAATGTCCCCGCGGGTGGCACCAACACCTCCCACGGGACCAATGTAACTCGTAGGAACTGACCCCGCAGCCGCGGGTCTCCCGGTTTTAGAGTACGACAGTAATTTGCATATTATTAGACTTAGGCTTAAAAACATGGCGTTAGGGGGTGAGAACTAGAAACAGCCCCCGAACGTCCCCGTGGGTGGAACCAACACCTCCCACGGGACCAATGTAACTCGTACGAACTAACCCCGCAGTCGCGGGTCTCCCGATTTGAGAATACGACGGTAATTTGCATATTTCTAGACTTAGGCTTAAAAACATGGCGTTAGAGGGTGAGAACTCGAAGCAGCCCTCTAACGTCCCTGTGGGTGGCACCAACACCTCCCACAGGACCAATGTAACTCGTAGGAACTGACCCCGCAGCCGCGGTACTCCCGGTTAGAGAATACGACGATAATTTGCATATTTCTAGACTTAAGCTTAAAAACATTGTGTTAGAGGGTGAAAACTCAAAACAGCCCCCGAACGGCCCCGTGGGTGGCACCAACACCTCCCACGGGACCAATGTAACTCGTAAGAACTGACCCCGCACCTGCGGGACTCCCGGTTTGAGAGTACGACGGTAATTTGCATATTTCTTGACTTAGGCTTAAAAACATGGCGTTAGAGGGTGAAAACTCGAAACATCCCTCTAACGGCCCCGTGGGTGGCACCAACACCTCTCACGGGACCAATGTAACTCGTAGGAACTGACCCCGTAGCCGCGGGACTCTCGGTTTGAGAATACGACGATAATTTGCATATTTCTAGACTTAGCATTAAAAACATGGCGTTAGAGGGTGAAAACTCGAAACAACCCCCGAACTGCCCCGTGGGTGGCACCAACACCTTCCACGGGACCAATGTAACTCACAGGAACTCACCCCGCAATCGTCGGTCTCCCGATTTGAGAGTACGATGGTAATTTGCATATTTCTAGACATAGGCTTAAAAACATGGCGTTAAGGGGTGAGAACTAGAAACAGCCCCGAACAGCCCCGTCGGTGGCACCAACACCTCCCACGGGACCAATGTAACTCGTAGGAACTGACCCCGCAGCCGCGGGACTCCAAGTTTGAGAGTACGACGGTCATTTGCATATTTCTAGACTTAGGCTTAAAAACATGGCGTTAGAGCGTGAGAACTCGAAACAGCCCCTGAACGTCCCCGTGGGTGGCACCAACGCCTCCTACAAGACAAATGTAACTCGTAGGAACTGACCCCGCAGTCGCGGGTCTCCCGGTTTGAGAATACGATGATAATTTGCCTATTTTTAGACTTAGGCTTAAAAACATGGCGTCAGAGGGTGAGAACTTGAAATAGCCCTCGAACGTCCCCGTGGGTGGCACCAACACCTCCCACGGGACCAATGTAACTCGTAGGAACTGATCCCGCAGCCGCAGGACTCCCGGTTTGAGAATACGATGATAATTTGCATATCGCTTGACTTAGGCTTAAAAACATGGCGTTAGAGGGTGAAAACTCGAAACTAACCCCGAACGGCCCCGTGGGTGGCACCAATACCTCCCACGGGACCATTGTAACTCACAGGAACTGACCCCGCAGCCGCGGGTCTCTCGGTTTGAGAGTACGATGGGAATTTGCATATTTCTAGACTTAGGCTTAAAAACATGGCGTTAGCGGGTGAGAACGAGAAACAGCCCCCGAACGGCCCCGTGGGTGGCACCAACACCTCCCACGGGACCAATGTAACTCGTAGGAACTGAACCCGCAACCGCGGGACATCTGATTTGAGAGTATGATGGTAATTTGCATATTTCTTGACTTAGGCTTAAAAACATGGCATTTGAGGGTGAGAACTCAAAAAAGCCCCTGAACGTCCCCGTGGGTGGCACCAACACCTCCCACGGGACAAATGTAACTCGTAGGAACTGACCCCGCAGTCGCGGGTCCCCCGATTTCCGAATACGACGATAATTTGCATATTTTTAGACTTAGGCTTAAAAACATGGCGTTAGAGGGTGAGAACTCAAACAGCCCCCGAACGTCCCCGTGGGTGGTACCAACACCTCCCACGGGACCAATGTAACTCGTACGAACTGACCCCGCAGTCGCGGGACTCCCGATTTGAGAATACGACTATAATTTGCATATTTCTAGACTTAGGCTTAAAAACATGGCGTTAGAGGGTGAAAACTAGAAACAGCCCCCAAACGTCCCCGTGGGTGGCACCAACACCTCCCACGGGACAAATGTAACTCGTAGGAACTGACCCCGCAGTAGCGGGTCTCCCGATTTGAGAATACGACGATAATTTGCATATTTTTAGACTTAGGCTTAAAAGCAAGGCGTTAGAGGGTGAGAACTCGAAACAGCCCCCGAACGTCCCCGTGGGTGGCACCAACACCTCCCACGGGACCAATGTAACTCGTAGGAACTGACCCCGCAGCCGCGGGTCTCCTGATTTGAGAATACCACGGTAATTTGTATATTTCTAGAGTTAGGCTTAAAAACATGGCGTTAGATGGTGAGAACTCGAAACAGCCCTCTAACGGCCCCGTGGGTGGCACCAACACCTCCTACGGGACCAATGTAACTCGTAGGAACCGACCCCGCAGCCGCGGGACTCCCGGTTTGAGAATATGACTATAATTTGCATAGTTCTAGACTTAGGCTTTCAAACATGGCATTAGATGGTGAAAACTCGAAACAGCCCCCGAACGTCCCCGTGGGTGGCACCAACACCTCCCACGGGACCAATGTAACTCGTAGTAACTGACCCCGCAGTCGCGGGTCTCCCGATTTGAGAATACCACGGTAATTTGTATATTTCTAGACTTAGGCTGAAAAACATGGCGTTAGATGGTGAGAACTCGAAACAGCCCTCTAACGGCCCCGTGGGTGGCACCAACATCTCCTACGGGACCAATGTAACTCGTAGGAACTGACCCCGCAGCCGCGGGACTCCCGGTTTGAGAATACGACTATAATTTGCATAGTTCTAGACTTAGGCTTTCAAACATGGCGTTAGAGGGTGAAAACTCGAAACAGCCCCCGAACGGCCCCGTGGGTGGCACCAACACCTCCCACGGGACCAATGTAACTCGTTGGAACTGACCCCGCAGCCGCGGGACTCCCGGTTTGAGAGTACAGTGGTAATTTGCATATTTCTAGACTTAGGCTTAAAAACATGGCATTAGAGGGTGAGAACTCGAAACAGCCCCTGAACGTCCCCGTGGGTGGCACCAACACCTCCCACGGGACCAATGTAACTCGTAGGAACTGACCCCGCAGCCGCGGGTCTCCCGATTTCAGAGTACGACGGTAATTTGCATATTTCTAGACTTAGGCTTAAAAATATGGCGTTAGGGGGTGAGAACTAGAAACAGCCCCCGAACGTCCCTGTGGGTGGCACCAACACCTCCCACGGGACCAATGTAACTCGTAGGAACTGACCCCGCAGTCGCGGATCTCTCGGTTTGAGAATACGACGGTAATTTGCATATTTCTAGACTTAGGCTTAAAAACATTGCGCTAGAGGGTGAAAACTCGAAACAGCCCCCGAACGGCCCCGTGGGTGGCACCAACACCTCCCACGGGACCAATGTAACTCGTAGGAACTTACCCCGCAGCCGCGGGACTCCCAGTTTGAGAGTACGGTGGTAATTTACATATTTCTAGACTTAGGCTTAAAAATATGGCGTTAGAGGGTGAGAACTCGAAACAGCCTCCGAACGTCCCCGTGGGTGGCACCAACACCTCCCACGGGACCAATGTAACTCGTACGAATTGACCCCGCAGCCGCGGGACTCTCGGTTTGAGAATACGGTGGTAATTTGCATATTTCTAGACTTAGGCTTAAAAATATGGCGTTAGAGGGTGAGAACTCGAAACAGCCTCCGAACGTCCCCGTGGGTGGCACCAACACCTCCCACGGGACCAATGTAACTCGTAGGAATTGACCCCGCAGCCATGGGTGTCCCGGTTTGAGAGTACGATGGTAATTTGCATATTTCTAGACTTAGGCTTAAAAGCATGGTGTTAGGGGGTGAAAAATAGAAACAGCCCCCGATCGTCCCCGTGGGTGGCACCAACAGCTCCCACGGGACCAATGTAACTCGTAAGAACTGACTCCGCAACCGCGGGACTCCCGATTTGAGAATACGACGATAATTTGCATATTTCTAGACTTAGGCTTAAAAACATGACGTTAGAGGGTGAAAACTCGAAACAACCCTCTAAAGGCCCCGTGGGTGGCACCAACACCTCCCACGGGACCAATGTAACTCATTGGAACTGACCCCGCAGCCGCGGGACTCCCGATTTGAGAATACGATGGGAATTTGCATATTTCTAGACTTAGGCTTAAAAACATGGCGTTAGCGGGTGAGAACGAGAAACAGCCCCCGAACGGCCCCGTGGGTGGCACCAACACCTCCCACGGGACCAATGTAACTCGTAGGAACTGAACCCGCAGCCGTGGGACATCTGATTTGAGAGTATGACGGTAATTTGCATATTTCTTGACTTAGGCTTAAAAACATGGCATTTGAGGGTGAGAACTCGAAACAGCCCCTGAACGTCCCCGTGGGTGGCACCAACACCTCCCACGGGACCAATGTAACTCGTACGAACTGACCCCGTAGTCGCGGGACTCCCGGTTTGAGAATACGACTATAATTTGTATAAATCTAGACTTAGGCTTAAAAACATGGCGTTAGAGGGTGAAAACTCGAAACAGCCCCCAAACGTCCCCGTCGGTGGCACCAACACCTCCCACGGGACAAATGTAACTCGTAGAAACTCACCCGCAGTCGCGGGTCTCCCGATTTGAGAATACGACGATAATTTGCATATTTTTAGACTTAGGCTTAAAAACAAGGCGTTAGAGGGTGAGAACTCGAAACAGCCCCCGAACGTCCCCGTGGGTGGCACCAACACCTCCCACGGGACCAATGTAACTCGTAGGAACTGACCCCGCAGCCGCGGGTTTCTCGGTTTGAGAGTACGACGGTAATTTGCATATTTCTAGACTTAGGCTTAAAAACATGGCGTTAGGGTGTTAGAACTAGAAACAGCCCACGAACGTCCCCGTGGGTGGCACCAACAACTGCCACGGGACCAATGTAACTCGTAGTAACTGACCCCGCAGTCGCGGGTCTCCCGATTTGAGAATACCACGGTAATTTGTATATATCTAGACTTAGGCTTAAAAACATGGCGTTAGATGGTGAGAACTCGAAACAGCCCTCTAACGGCCCCGTGGGTGGCACCAACACCTCCTACGGGACCAATGTAACTCGTAGGAACTGACCCCGCAGCCGCGGGACTCCCGGTTTCAGAATACGACTATAATTTGCATAGTTCTAGACTTAGGCTTTCAAACATGGCGTTAGAGGGTGAAAACTCGAAACAGCCCCCGAACGTCCCTGTGGGTGGCACCAACACCTCCCACGGGGCCAATGTAACTCGTAGGAACTGACCCCGCAGTCGCGGATCTCCCGGTTTGAGAATACGACGGTAATTTGCATATTTCTAGACTTAGGCTTAAAAACATGGCGTTAGAGGTTGATAACTCGAAGCAACCCTCTAACGTGCCCGTGGGTGGCACCAACACCTCCCACGGGACCAATGTAACTCGTAGGAACTTACCCCGCAGCCGCGGGACTCCCGGTTTGAGAATATGATGATAATTTGCATATTTCTAGACTTAGGCTTAAAAACATTGCGCTAGAGGGTGAAAACTCGAAACAGCCCCCGAACGGCCCCGTGGGTGGCACCAACACCTCCCACGGGACCAATGTAGCTCGTTGGAACTGACCCCGCAGCCGCGGGACTCCCAGTTTGAGAGTACGGTGGTAATTTACATATTTCTAGACTTAGGCTTAAAAATATGGCGTTAGAGGGTGAGAACTCGAAACAGCCTCCGAACGTCCCCGTGGGTGGCACCAACACCTCCCACGGGACCAATGTAACTCGTACGAATTGACCCCGCAGCCATGGGTGTCCCGGTTTGAGAGTACGATGGTAATTTGCATATTTTTAGACTTAGGCTTAAAAACATGGTGTTAGGGGGTCAAAAAATAGAAACAGCCCCCGAACGTCCCCGTGGGTGGCACCAACAGCTCCCACGGGACCAATGTAACTCGTAAGAACTGACTCCGCAACCGCGGGACTCCCGATTTGAGAATACGACGGTAATTTGCATATTTCTAGACTTAGGCATAAAAACATGACGTTAGAGGGTGAAAACTCGAAACAACCCTCTAGCGGCCCCGTGGGTGGCACCAACACCTCCCACGGGACCAATGTAACTCGTAGGAACTGACCCCGCAGCTGCGGGACTCCCGTTTTGAGAATACAACGATAATTTGTATAATTCTAGACTTAGGCTTAAATACATGGCGTTAGAGCGTGAAAACTCGAAACAACCCCCGAACTGCCCCGTGGGTGGCACCAGCACCTCCCACGGGACCAATGTAACTCACAGGAACGGACCCTGCAGCCGCGGGTCTCCCGATTTGAGAGTACGATGGTAATTTGCATATTTCTAGACTTAGGCTTAAAAATATGACGTTAGGGGGGTGAGATCTAGAAACAGCCCCCGAGCGGCCCCGTGGGTGGCACCAACACCTCCCACGGGACCAATGTAACTCGTAGGAACTGACCCCACCGCCGCGGGACTCCCGGTTTGAGAGTACGACAGTAATTTGCATATTTCTAGACTTAGGCTTAAAAACATGTCGTTAGAGCGTGAGAACTCGAAACAGCCCTCTAACGGCCCCGTGGGTGGCACCAACACCTCCCACGGGACCAATGTAACTCATAGGAACTGACCCCGCAGCCGCGGGACTCCCGATTTGAGAATACGACGATAATTTGCATATTTCTAGACTTAGGCTTAAAAACATGGCGTTAGAGGGTGAGAACTCGAAACAGCCCCCGAACTGCCCCGTGGGTGGCACCAACACCTCCCACGGGACCAATGTAACTCGTACGAACTGATCCCGCAGCCGCAGGACTCCCGGTTTTAGAATACAACGATAATTTGCATAATTCTAGAGTTAGGCTAAAAAACATGGCGTTAGAGCGTGAAAACTCGAAACAACCCCCGAACTGCCCCGTGGGTGGCACCAGCACCTCCCACGGGACCAATGTAACTCACTGGAACTGACCCTGCAGCCGCGGGTCTCCCGATTTGAGAGTACGACGGTAATTTGCATATTTCTTGACATACGCTTAAAAATATGGCGTTAGGGGGGTGAGAACTAGAAACAGCCCCCGAACGGCCCCGTGGGTTGCACCAACACCTCCCACGGGACCAATGTAACTCGTAGGAACTGACCCCACCGCCGCGGGACTCCCGGTTTGAGAGTAAGACGGTAATTTGCATATTTCTAGACATAGGCTTAAAAACATGTCGTTAGAGCGTGAGAACTCGAAACAGCCCCTGAACGTCCCCGTCGGTGGCACCAACGCCTCCTACGGGACAAATGTAACTCATAGGAACTGACCCCGCAGTCGCGGGTCTTCCGGTTTGAGAATACGACGATAATTTGCCTATTTTTAAACTTAGGCTTAAAAACATGGCATCAGAGGGTGAGAACTCGAAACAGCCCTCGAACGTCCCCGTGGGTGGCACCAACACCTCCCACGGGACCAATGTAACTCGTACGAACTGATCCCGCAGCCGCAGGCCTCCCGATTTGAGAATACGACGATAGTTTGCATATTTTTAGACTTAGGCTTAAAAACATGGCGTTAGAGGGTGAAAACTCGAAACAGCCCCTAAACGGCCCCGTGGGTGGCACCAACACCTCCCACATGACCAATGTAACTCGTAGGACCTATCCCCGCAGCCGCGGAACTCCCGGTTTGAGAATACGAAGGTAATTTGCATATTTCTAGACTTAGGCAAAACTTGGAGTTAGAAGGTGAAAACTCGAAACAGCCCCCGAGCATCCCCGTGGGTGGCACCAACACCTCCCACGGGACCGATGTAACTCGTAGGGACTGACCCCGCATTCGCGGGTCTCTCGGTTTGATAATACGACCGTAATTTGCATATTTCTAGACTTAGGCTTAAAAACATGGTGTTAGAGGGTGTGAAATCGAAACAACCCCCGAACGTCCCCGTGGGTGGCACGAACACCTCCCATGGAACCAATGTAACTCGTACGAACTGACCCAGCCGCCGCGGTTCTCCCGGTTTGAGAGTACGATGGTAATTTGCATATTTCTAGACTTTGGCTTAAAAACATGGTGTTAGGGGGTGAGAACTAGAAACTGCCCCCGAACGTCCCCGTGGGTGGCACCAACACCTCCCACGGGACCAATGTAACTCGTAGGAACTGACTCCGCAGTCGCGGGACTCCTGGTTTGAAAATACGACGTTAATTTGCATATTTCTAGACTTAGGCTTAAAAACATGGCGTTAGAGGGTGAAAACTCGAAACAACCCCCGAACGTCACCGTGGGTGGCACCAACACCTCCCACGGGACAATGTAACTCATAAAAACTGACCCAGCAGCCGCGGGTCTCCCGGTTTGATAGTACGATGGTAATTTGCATATTCTTAGACTTAGGCTTAAAAACATGGCGTTAAGGGGTGAGAACTAGAAACATCCCCCGAACGTCCCCGTGGGTGGCACCAACACCACCCACGGGACCAATGTAACACGTAGGAACTGACCCCGCAGTCGAGAGACTCCCGGTTTGAGAATACGACGGTAATTTTCATATTTCTAGACTTTGGATTAAAAATATAGCGTTAGAGGGTGAGAACTAGAAACAGCCCCCGAACGTCCCCGTGGGTGGCACCAACACCTCCCACGGGACCAATGTAACTCGTAGGAACTGACCCCGCAGCCACGGGTCTCCCGGTTTGAGAATACGACGATAATTTACATATTTCTAGACTCAGGCTTAAAAACATAACGTTAGAGGGTGAAAACTCGAAACATCCCTCTAACGGCCCCGTGGGTGGCACCAACACCTCCCACGGGACCAATGTAACTCGTAGGAACTGATCCCGCAGCCGCGGGACTACCGATTTGAGAATACGACGATAATTTGCATATTTACTAGACTTAGGCTTAAAAACATGGCGTTAGAGGGTGAAAAATCGAAATACCCCCCAAACGGCCCCGTGGGTGGCACCAACACCTCCCACGGGACCAATGTAACTCGTATGAACTGTCCCTGCTGTCACGGGACTCTCGGTTTGAGAATACGAAGGTAATTTGCATATTTCTAGACTTAGGCTTAAAAACATGGCGTTAGAGGGTGAGAACTCGAAACAGACCCCAAGGTCCCCGTGGGAGGCACCAACACCTCCCACGGGAGCAATGTAACCCGAAAGAACTGACCCTGCAGCCGCGGGACTCCCGATTTGCGAATAAGACGATAATTTACATATTTCTAGACTTAGGCTTAAAAACATGGCGTTAGAGGGTGAAAACTCGAAACAACCCCCGAACGGCCCCGTGGGTGGCACCAACACCTCCCACGAGACCAATGTAACTCACAGGAACTGATCCCGCAATCGCGGGTCTCCCGATTTGAGAGTACGACGGTAATTTGCATATTTCTTGACGGAGGCTTAAAAACATGGCGTTAGGGAGTGAGAACTAGAAACAGCCCCCGAACGGCCCCGTGGGTGGCACCAACACCTCCCACGGGACCAATGTAACTCGTAGGAACTGACCCCGTAGCCGCGGGACTCCCGGTTTGAGAATACGACGATAATTTGCATATTTTTAGACTTAGGCTTAAAAACATGGCGTTAGAGGGTGAAAACTCAAAACAGCCTCTGAACGGCCCCGTGGGTGGCACCAACACCTCCCACGGGACCAATGTAACTCGTAGGAACTATCCCCTCAGCCGCGGGACTCCCGATTTGAGAATACGAAGTAATTTGCATATTTCTAGACTTAGGCAAAAGTTGGCATTAGAAGGTGAAAACTCTAAATCGCCCTCGAACGGCCCCGTGGGTGGCACCAACACCTCCAACGGGACCAATGTAGCTCGTTGGAACTGACCCCGCAGCCGCGGGACTCCCGGTTTCAGAATACGACTATAATTTGCATAGTTCTAGACTTAGGCTTTCAAACATGGCGTTAGAGGGTGTGAACTCGAAACAGCCCCCGAACATCCCTGTGGGTGGCACCAACACCTCCCAGGGGACCAATGTAACTCGTAGGAACTGACCCTGCCGCCGAGGGTCTCCCGGTTTGATAGTACGATGGTAATTTGTATATTTCTAGACTTAGGCTTAAAAACATGGCGTTAGGGGGTGATAACTAGAAACAGCCCCCGAACGTCCCCGTGGGTGGCACCAACACCTCCCACGGGACCAATGTAACTCGTAAGAATTGACCCCGCAGTCACGGGACTCTCGGTTTGAGAATACGATGGTAATTTTCATATTTCTAAACTAAGGCTTAAAAACATGGCGTTAGAGGGTGACAACTAGAAACAGCCCCCGAACGTCACCAACACCTCCCACGGGACCAATGTAACCCGTAGGAACTGACCCCGCAGCCGCTGGTCTCCCGGTTTGACAATACGACAGTAATTTGCATATTTCTAGACTTAGACTTAAAAACATGGCGTTAGAGGGTGAAAACTCAAAACAACCCTCTAACGGTCCCGTGGGTGGCACCAACACCTCCCACGGGACCAATGTAACTCGTAGGAACTGATCCCGCAGCCGCGGGACTCCCGGTTTGAGAATACGACGATAATATGCATACTTTTAGACTTAGGCTTAAAAATATGGCGTTAGAGGGTGAGAACTCGAAACAACCCCTATATGTCCCTGTGGGTGGCACCAACACCTCCCACGGGACCAATGTAACTCGTAGGAACTGACCCCGCAGTCGCGGGTCTCCCGATTTGAGAGTACGTCGATAATTTGCATATTTCTAGACTTAGGCTTAAAAACATGGCGTTACAGGGTGTGAACTCGAAACAGCCCCCGAACGTCCCCGTATGTGGCACCAACACCTCCCACTGGAACAATGTAACTCGTAGGAACTGACCCCGCAGCCCCGGGTATCCCGGTTTGATAGTACGATGGTAATTTGTATATTCTTAGACTTAGGTTTAAAAACATGGCGTTAAGGGGTGAGAACTAGAAACAGCCCCCGAACGTCCCCGTGGGTGGCACCAACACCACCCACGGGACCAATGTAACACGTAGGAACTGACCCCGCAGTCGAGAGACTCCCGGTTTGAGAATACGACGGTAATTTGCATATTTCTAGACTTAGGATTAAAAATATAGCGTTAGAGGGTGAGAACTAGAAACAGCCCCCGAACGTCCCCGTGGGTGACACCAACACCTCCCACGGGACCAATGTAACTCGTAGGAACTGACCCCGCAACCGCGGGTCTCCCGGTTTGAGAATACGACGATAATTTACCTATTTCTAGACTCAGGCTTAAAAACATAACGTTAGAGGGTGAAAACTCGAAACATCCCTCTAACGGCCCCGTGGGTGGCACCAACACCTCCCACGGGACCAATGTAAGTCGTAGGAACTGATCCCGCAGCCGCGGGACTCCCGGTTTGAGAATAAGACGATAATTTGCATATTTCTAGACTTAGGCTTAAAAACATGGCGTTAGAGGGTGAAAACTCAAAATACCCCCCGAACGGCCCCGTGGGTGGCACCAACACCTCCCACGGGACCAATGTAACTCGTAGGAACTGTCCTCGCAGCCGCGGGACTGCCCGTTTGAGAATACGAAGGTAATTTGCATATTTCTAGACGTAGGCAAAACTTGACGTTAGAGGGTGAAAACTCGAAACAGCCCCCCAATGTCCCCATGGGAGGCACCAACACCTTCCATGGGAGCAATGTAACTTGTAGGAACTGACCCTGTAGCCGCGGGACTCCCGGTTTGAGAATACGACGATAATTTTCATATTTCTAGACTTAGGCTTAAAAACTTGGCGTTAGAGGGAGAAAACTCGAAACAGCCCCTGAAAGGCCCCGTGGGTGGCACCAACACCTCCCACGGGACCAATATAACTCGTAGGATCTATCCCCGCAGCCGCAGGACCCCCTATTTGAGAATACGAAGGTAATTTGCATATTTCTAGACGTAGGCAAAACTTGACGTTAGAGATTGAAAACTCGAAACAGCCCCCCAACGTCGCCGTGGGAGGCACCAACACCTCCCACGGGAGCAATGTAACTTGTAGGAACTGACCCTGCAGCCGCGGGACTCCCGGTTTGATAATACGACGATAATTTTCATATTTCTAGACTTAGGCTTAAAAACTTAGCGTTAGAGGGTGAAAACTCAAAACAGCCCTTTAACGGCCCCGTGGGTGGCACCAACACCTCCCACGGGACCAATGTAACTCGTAGGAACTATCCCCGCAGCCGCGGGACCCCCTATTTGAGAATACTAAGGTAATTTGCATATTTGTAGACTCAGGCAAAACTTGGCATTAGAAGGTGAAAACTCGAAACAGCCCCCGAACGGCCCCGTGGGTGGCACCAACACCTCCCACGGGACCAATGTAACTCGTAGGAACTGACCCCGCAGCCGCGGGTCTCCCGGTTTGAGAATACGAAGGTAATTTGAATATTTCTATACTTAGGCTTAAAAACATGGCGTTAGAGGGTGTGAACTCGAAATAACCCCCGAACGTCCCCGTGGGTGGCACCAACACCTCCCATGGGACCAATGTAACTCGTACGAACTCACCCCACCGCCACGGGTCTCCCGGTTTGAGAGTACGACGGTAATTTGTATATTTCTTGACTTAGGCCTAAAAACATGGCGTTAGGGGGTGATAACTAGAAACAGCCCCCGAACGTCCTCGTGGCTGGCACTAACACCTCCCACGGGACCAATGTAACTCGTACGAACTGACCCCGCAGTCGCGGGACTCCCGGTTTGAGAATACGATGGTAATTTGCATATTTCTAGACTTAGGTTTAAAAACATGGCGTTAGGGGGTGAGTACTAGAAAAAGCCCCCGAACGTCCTCGTGGATGGCCCCAACACCTCCCACGGTACCAATGTAACTCGTAGGAAGTGACCTCGCAGCCGCGGGTCTCCCGGTTTGAGAGTACGACGGTAATTTGCATATTTCTAGACTTAGGCTTAAAAACATGGCGTTAGGGGGTGAGAACTAGAAACAGCCCCCGAACGTCCTCATGGGTGGCACCAACACCTCCCACGGGACCAATGTAACTCGTAAGAACTGACCCTGCAGTCGCGGATCTCCCGATTTGAGAATACGACGGTAATTTACATATTTCTAGACTTATGCTTAAAAACATGGCGTTAGAGGGTGAAAACTCGAAACAACCCCCGAACTGCCACGTGGGTGGCACCAACACCTCCCATGGGACCAATGTAACTCACATGAACTGACCCCGTAGCCGCGGGTCTCCCGATTTGAGAGTGCGACGGTAATTTGCATATTTCTAGACTGAGGCTTAAAAACATGGCGTTAGGGAGTGAGAACTAGAAACAGCCCCCGAACGGCCCCGTAGGTGGCACGACCACCTCCCACGGGACCAATGTAACTCGTAGGAACTGACCCCCTAGCCGCGGGACTCCCGGTTTGAGAATACGACGATAATTTGCATGTTTTTAGACTTAGGCTTAAAAACATAGCGTTAGGGGGTGAAAACTCGAAACAGCCCCTGAACGGCCCCGTGGGTGGCACCAACACCTCCCACGGGACCAATGTAACTCGTAGAAACTATCCCCACAGCCGTGGGACTCCCGGTTTGAGAATACGAAGGTAATTTGATATTTCTATACTTAGGCAAAACTTGGCGTTAGAAGGTGAAAACTCGAAACAGCCCCCGAACAGCCCCTTGGGTGACACCAACACCTCCCACGGGACCAATGTAACTCGTAGGAACTAACCCCGTAGCCGCGGGTCTCCCAGTTTGAGAATACGACGGTAATTTGAATATTTCTAGACTTAGGCTTAAAAACATGGCGTTAGAGGGTGTGAACTCGAAACAACCCCTGAACGTCCCCGTGGGTGGCACCAACACCTCCCACGGGACCAATTTAACTCGTACGAACTAACCCCGTAGCCGCGGTTCTCCCCGTTTGTGAGTACGATGGTAATTTGCATATTTCTAGACCTAGGCTTAAAAACATTGTGTTAGGGGGTGAGAACTAGAAACAGCCCCCGAACGTCCCCGTGGGTGGCACCAACACCTCCCACGGGACCAATGTAACTCGTAGGAACTGACTCCGCAGTCGCGGGACTGCCGGTTTGAGAATACAACGTTAATTTGCATATTTCTAGACTTAGGCTTAAAAACATGGCATTAGAGGGTGAAAACTCGAAACAGCCCTCTAACGGCCCCGTGGGTGGCACCAATACCTCCCACGGGACCAATGTAACTCGTAGGAACTGACCCCGCAGCCGCAGGACTCCCGGTTTGAGAATACGATGATAATTTGCATATTTCTAGACTTAGGCTTAAAAACATGGCGTTAGAGGGTGAAAACTCGAAACAACCCCTGAACGGCCCCGTGGGTGGCACCAACACCTCCCACGAGACCAATGTAACTCACAGGAACTGATCCCGCAGCCGCGGGTCACCCGGTTTGAGAGTACGATGGTAATTTTTATATTTCTAGACATAGGATTAAAAATATGCCGTTAGGGGGTGAGAACTAGAAACAGCCCCCGAACGGCACCGTGGGTGGCACCAACACCTCCCACGGGACCAATGTAACTCGTAGGAACTGACCCCGCAGCCGCGGGACTCCCGGTTTGAGAGTACGACGATAATTTGCATATTTCTAGACTTAGGCTTAAAAACATGGCGTTAGAGGGTGAGAACTCAAAACAGCCCCTGAACGTCCCCGTGGGTGGCACCAACACCTCCCACGGGACAAATGTAACTCGTAGGAACTGACATCGCAGTCGCGGGTCTCTCGGTTTGAGAATACGACGATAATTTGACTATTTTTAGACTTAGGCTTAAAAACTTGGCGTTAGAGGGTGAGAACTCAAAACAGCCCATGAACGTCTCCGTGGGTGGCACCAACACCTCCCACGGGACCAATGTTACTCGTAGGAACTGACCCCGCAGCCGCGGGTTTCCTGGTTTGAAAGTACGACGGTTATTTGCATATTTCTAGACTTACGCTTGAAAACATGGCGTTAGGGGATTAGAACTAGAAACAGCCCACGAACATCCCCGTGGGTGGCACCAACAACTGCCACGGGACCAATGTAACTCGTAGGAACTGACCCCGCAGTCGCGGGTCTCCCTGTTTGAGAATATGACAGTAATTCGTATATTTCAAGACTTAGGCTTAAAAACATGACGTTAGAGGGTGAGAACTCGAAACACCCCTCTAACGGCCCTCTGGGTGGCTCGAACACCTCCTACGGGACCAATGTTGCTTATAGGAACTGACCCCACAGCCGCAGGACTCTCGGTTTGAGAATACGAAGGTAATTTTCATATTTCTAGACTTAGGCTTAAAAACATGGCGTTAGAGGGTGAGAACTCGAAACAGCCTCCGAACGTCCCCGTGGGTGGCACCAACACCTCCCACGGGACCAATGTAACTCGTAGGAACAGACCCCGCAGCCGCGGGTCTCTCGGTTTGAGAGTACGATGGTAATTTACATATTTCTAGACTCAGGCTTAAAAACATGGTGTTAGGGGGTGAGAACTAGAAACAGCCCCCGAATGTCCCCGTGGGTGGCACCAACACCTCCCACGGGACCAATGTAACTCGTAAGAACTGACTCCGCAGCCGCGGGATTCTCGTTTTGAGAATACGACGGTAATTTACAAATTTCTAGACTTAGGCTTAAAAACATGGCGTTAGAGAGTAAAAACTCGAAACAGCCCTCTAGCGGCCCCGTGGGTGTCACCAACACCTCCCACGGGACCAATGTAACTCGTAGGAACTGACCCCGCAGCCGCGGGACTCTCCGGTTTGAGAATACGACGATAATTTACATATTTCTAGACTTAGGCTTAAAAACATGGAGTTAGAGGGTGAAAACTCGAAACAACCCCCGAACTGCCCCGTGGGTGGCACCAACACCTCCCACGGGACCAATGTAACTCACAGGAACTGACCCCGCAGCCGCGGGTCTCCCGATTTGAGAGTACGACAGTAATTTGCATATTTCTATACAGAGGCTTAAAAACATGGCGTTAGGGAGTGAGAACTAGAAACAGCCCCCGAACGGCCCCGTGGGTGGCACCAACACCTCCCACCGGACCAATGTAACTCGTAGGAACTGACCCCGCAGCCGCGGGACTCCCGGTTTGAGAGTACGACGGTAATTTGCATATTTCTAGACTTAGGCTTAAAAATATGGCGTTAGAGCGTGAGAACTCGAAACAGCCCCTGAACGCCCCTGTGGGTGGCACCAACACCTGCCACGGGACAAATGTAATTCGTAGGAACTGATCCCGGAGTCGCGGGTCTCCCGGTTTAAGAATACGACGATAATTTACATATTTTTAGACTTAGGCTTAAAAACATGGCGTTAGAAGGTGAGAACTCGAAACAGCCCGCGAACGTCCCCATGGGTGGCACCAACACCTCCCACGGGACCAATGTAACTCGTAGGAACTGACCCCGCATCCGCGGGTCTCCCGGTTTGAGAATACGACGGTAATCGGCATATTTCTAGACTTAGGCTTAAAAACATGGCGTTAGAGGGTGAAAACTCGAAACAACCCTCTAACGTGCCCGTGGGTGGCACCAACACCTCCCACGGGACCAATGTAACTTGTAGGAACTGACCCCGCAACCGCGGGACTCCCTATTTGAGAATACGACGGTAATTTGCATATTTCTAGACTTAGGCTTAAAGATATGGCGTTAGAGGGTCTGAGCTCGAAACAACCCCCAAACGTCCCCGTGGGTGGCACCAACACCTCCCACGGGACCAATGTAACTCGTAGGAACTGACTCCGCAGTCGTGGGACTCCCGGTTTGAGAATACGATGTTAATTTGCATATTTCTAGACTTAGGCTTAAAAACATGGCGTTAGAGGGTGAAAACTCGAAACACCCCCCGAACGGCCCCGTGGGTGGCACTAACACCTCCCACGGGACCAATGTAACTCGTGGGAACTGTCCCCGCAGCCGCAGGACTCTCGGTTTGAGAATACGACGATAGTTTGCATATTTCTAGACTTAGGCTTAAAAATATGGAGTTAGAAGGTGAAAACTCGAAACACCCTTCGAATGGCCCCGTGGGTGGCACCAATACCTCCAACGGGACCAATGTAACTCACAGGAACTAACCCCGCAGCCGCTGGTCTCCCGGTTGGAGAGTACGATGGTAATTGGAATATTTGTAGACTTTGGCTTAAAAATATGGCGTTAGGGGGTGAGAACTAGAAACGGCCCCCGAACGGCCCTGTGGGTGGCACCAACACCTCCCACGGGATCAATGTAACTCGTAGGAACTGACCCCGCAGCCGCGGGACACCTGATTTGAGAGTACGACAATAATTTGAATATTTCTTGACTTAGGCTTAAAAATATGGCGTTAGAGGGTGAGAACTCGAAACAGCCCCTGAACATCCCCGTGGGTGGCACCAACACCTCCCACGGGACAAATGTAACTCGTAGGAACTGACTCCGCAGTCGCGGCTCTCTCGATTTGAGAATACGATGATAATTTGCATATTTTTAGACTTGGGCTAAAAAACATGGCGTTACAGGGTGAGAACTCGAAACAGCCCCCGAACGTCCCCGTGGGTGTCCCCAACACCTCCCACGGGACCAATGTAACTCGTTGGAACTGACCCCGCAGCCGCGGGAGTCCCGATTTGAGAATACGACTACAATTTGCATATTTCTAGACTTAGGCTTAAAAACATGGCGTTAGAGGGTGAAAACTCGAAACAGCTCCCAAAGGTCCCCGTTGGTGGCACCAACACCTCCCACGGGACAAATGTAACTCGTAGGAACTGACCCCGCTGTCGCGGGTCTCCCGGTTTGAGAATACGATGATAATTTGCATATTTTTAGACTTAGGCATAAAAACATGGCGTTAGAGGGTGAGAAGTCGAAACAGCCCCCGAACGTCCCCGTGGGTGGCACCAACACCTCCCAGGGACCAATGTAACTCGTAAGAACTGACCCCGCAGCCGCGGGTTTCCCGGTTTAAGAGTACGACGGTAATTTGCATATTTCTAGACTTAGGCTTAAAAACATGGCGTTAGGGGGTTACAACTAGAAACAGCCCACGAACGTCCCCGTGGGTCGCACCAACAACTTCCACGGGACCAATGTAACTCGTAGGAACTGACCCCGCAGTCGCGGGTCTCCCGGTTTGAGAATACGATGATAATTTGCATATTTCCAGACTTAGGCCTAAAACATGGCGTTAGAGTGTGTGAACTCGAAACAGCCCTCTAACGGTCACATGGGTGGCACCAACACCTCCTACGGGACCAATGTAACTCGTAGGAACTGACCCTGCAGCCGCGGGACTCCCGGTTTGAGAATACGACTATAATTTGCATATTTCTAGACTTAGGCTTTCAAACACGGCGTTAGAGGGTGAAAACTCGAAACAACCCCCGAATGTCCCCGTGGGTGGCACCAACACCTCCCACGGGACAAATGTAACTCGTAGGAACTGACCCCACAGCCGTGGGTCTCCCGGTTTGATAATACGACGATAATTTGCATATTTCTAGACTTAGGCTTAAAACCATGGCGTTAGAGGGTGAGAACTCGAAACAGCCCCCGAACGTCCCTGCGGGTGGCACCAACACCTCGCACGGGACCAATGTAACTCGTAGGAACTGACCCCGCAGCCGCGGGTCTCCCGGTTTTAGAGTACGACAGTAATTTGCATATTTCTAGACTTAGGCTTAAAAACATGGCGTTAGGGGGTGAGAACTAGAAACAGCCCCCGAACGTCCTCGTGGATGGCACCAACACATCCCAAGGGACCCATGTAACTCGTAGGAACTGACCCCGCAGTCGCGGATCTTCCGGTTTGAGAATACGACGGTAATTTGCATATTTCTAGACTTAGGCTTAAAAACATGGCGTTAGAGGGTGAGAACTCGAAGCAGCCCTCTAACGTCCCCGAGGGTGGCACCAACACCTCCCACGGGACCAATGTTACTCATAGGAACTGACCCCGCAGCCGCGGTACTCCCGGTTAGAGAATACGACGATAATTTGCATATTTCTAGACTTCAGCTTAAAAACATTGTGTTAGAGGGTGAAAACTCAAAACAGCCCCCGAACGGCCCCGTGGGTGGCACCAACACCTCCCACGGGACCAATGTAACTCGTAAGAACTGACCCCGCACCCGCGGGACTCCCGGTTTGAGAGTACGACGGTAATTTGCATATTTCTAGACTTAGGCTTAAAAACATGGCGTTAGAGGGTGAAAACTCGAAACATCCCTCTAACGGCCCCGTGGGTGGCACCAACACCTCTCACGGGACCAATGTAACTCGTAGGAACTGACCCCGCAGCCGCGGGACTCCCGCTTTGAGAATACGACGATAATTTGCATATTTCTAGACTTAGGCTTAAAAACATGGCGTTAGAGGGTGAAAACTTGAAACAACCCCCGAACTGCCCCGTGGGTGGCACCAACACCTCCCACGGGACCAATGTAACTCGTAGGAACTGACTTCGCAGCTGCGGGACTCCCGGTTTGAGAATACGACGATAATTTGCATATTTCTAGACTTAGCATTAAAAACATGGCGTTAGAGGGTGAAAACTCGAAACAACCCCCGAACTGCCCTGTGGGTGGCACCAACACCTACCACGGGACCAATGTAACTCACAGGAACTCACCCCGCAGCCGTGGGTCTCCCGATTTGCGAGTACGACGGTAATTTGCATATTTCAAGACATAGGCTTAAAAACATGGCGTTAGGGGGTGAGAACTAGAAACAGCCCCCGAACGGCCCCGTGGGTGGCACCAACACCTCCCACGGGACCAATGTAACTCGTAGGAACTGACCCCGCAGCCGCGGGACTCCCGGTTTGAGAGTACGACGGTCATTTGCATATTTCTAGACTTAGGCTTAAAAAATGGCATTAGAGCGTGAGAACTCGAAACAGCCCCTGAACGTCCCCGTGGGTGGCACCAACGCCTCCTACGAGACAAATGTAACTCGTAGGAACTGACCCCGCAGTCGCGGGTCTCCCGGTTTGAGAGTACGATGATAATTTGGCTATATTTAGACGTAGGCTTAAAAACATGGCGTCAGAGGGTGAGAACTCGAAACAGCCCTCGAACGTCCCCGTGGGTGGCATCAACACCTCCCACGGGACCAATATAACTCGTAGGAACTGATCCCCCAGCCGCAGGATTTCCGGTTTGAGAATACTATGATAATTTGCATATTTCTAGACTTAGGCTTAAAAACATGGCGTTAGAGGGTGAAAACTCGAAACTAACCCCGAACGGCCCCGTGGGTGGCACCAATACCTCCCACGGGACCAATGTAACTCACAGGAACTGACCCCGCAGCCGCGGGTCTCCCGATTTGCGAGTACGATGGGAATTTGCATATTTCAAAACTTAGGCTTAATAACATGGCGTTAGCGGGTGAGAACTAGAAACAGCCCCCGAACGGCCCCGTGGGTGGCAACAACACCTCCCACGGGACCAATGTAACTCGTAGGAACTGACCCCGCAGCCGCGGGACATCTGATTTGAGAGTACGATGGTAATTTGCATATTTCTTGACTTAGGCTTAAAAACATGGCGTTAGAGGGTGAGAACTCGAAACAGCCCCTGAACGTCCCCGTGGGTGGCACCAACACCTCCCACGGGACAAATGTAACTCGTAGGAACTGACCCCGCAGTCGCGGGTCTCCCAGTTTCAGAATACGATGAAAATTTGCATATTTTTAGACTTAGGCTTAAAAACATGGCGTTAGAGGGTGAGAACTCGAAACAGCCCCCGAACGTCCCCGTGGGTGGCACCAACACCTCCCACGGGACCAATGTAACTCGTAGGAACTGACCCCGCAGCCGCGGGACTTTCGGTTTGAGAATACGACTATAATTTGCATATTTCTAGACTTAGGCTTAAAAACATGGCGTTAGAGGGTGAGAACTCGAAACAGCCCCCGGACGTCCCCGTGGGTGGCACCAACACCTCCCACGGGACCAATGTAACTCGTAGGAACTGACCCCGGAGCCGCGGGTTTCTCGGTTTGAAAGTACGACGATAATTTGCATATTTCTGGACTTAGGCTTAAAAACATGGCATTAGGGGGTTAGAACTAGAGACAACCCACAAACGTCCCTTTGGGTGGCACCAACAACTGCCACGGGACCAATGTAACTCGTAGTAACTGACCCCGCAGTCGCGGGTCTCCCGATTTGAGAATACGACGGTAATTTGTATATTTCTAGACTTAGGCTTAAAAACATGGCGTTAGATGGTGAGAACTCAAAACAGCCCTCTAACGGCCCCGGGGGTGGCACCAACACCTCCTACGGGACCAATGTAACTCGTAGGAACTGACCCCACAGCCGCGGGACTCCCGGTTTGAGAATACGACTATAATTTGCATATTTATAGACTTAGGCTTTCAAACTTGGCGTTAGAGGGTGAAAACTCGAAACAGCCCCCGAACGTCCCCGGGGGTGGCACCAACACCTCCCACGGGACAAATGTAACTCGTAAGAACTAACCCCGTAGCCGCGGGTCTCCCGGTTTGATAATACGATGATAATTTGCATATTTCTAGACTTAGGTTTAAAAACATGGCGTTAGAGGGTGAGAACTCGAAACAGCCCCCGAACGTCCCCGTGGGTGGCACCAACACCTCCCACGGGACCAATGTAACTCGTAGGAACTGACCCCGCAGCCGCGGGTCTCCCGGTTTTAGATTACGACGGTAATTTGCATATTTCTAGACTTAGGCTTAAAAACATGGCATTAGGGGGTGAGAACTAGAAACAGCCCCCGAACGGCCCCGTGGGTGGCACCAACACCTCCCACGGGACCAATGTAACTCGTAGGAACTGACCCCGCAGCCGCGGGACTCCCGGTTTGAGAGTACGACGGTCATTTGCATATTTCTAGACTTAGGCTTAAAAACATGGCGTTAGAGCGTGAGAACTCGAAACAGCCCCTTAACGTCCCCGTGGGTGGCACCAACGCCTCCTACGAGACAAATGTAACTCGTAGGAACTGACCCCGCAGTCGCGGGTCTCCCGGTTTGAGAATACGATGATAATTTGGCTATATTTAGACGTAGGCTTAAAAACATGGCGTCAGAGGGTGAGAACTCGAAACAGCCCTCGAACGTCCCCGTGGGTGGCATCAACACCTCCCACGGGACCAATATAACTCGTAGGAACTGATCCCCCATCCGCAGGATTCCCGGTTTGAAAATACTATCATAATTTGCATATTTCTAGACTTAGGCTTAAAAACATGGCGTTAGAGGGTGAAAACTCGAAACTAATCCCGAACGGCCCCGTGGGTGGCACCAATACCTCCCACGGGACCAATGTAACTCACAGGAACTGACCCCGCAGCCGCGGGTCTCCCGGTTTGAGAGTACGATGGGAATTTGCATATTTCAAGACTTAGGCTTAATAACATGGCGTTAGCGGGTGAGAACTAGAAACAGCCCCCGAACGGCCCCGTGGGTGGCAACAACACCTCCCACGGGACCAATGTAACTCGTAGGAACTGACCCCGCAGTCGCGGGACATCTGATTTGAGAGTACGATGGTAATTTGCATATTTCTTGACTTAGGCTTAAAAACATGGCGTTAGAGGGTGAGAACTCGAAACATCCCCTGAACGTCCCCGTGGGTGGCACCAACACCTCCCACGGGACAAATGTAACTCGTAGGAACTGACCCCGCAGTCGCGGGTCTCCCAGTTTCAGAATACGATGAAAATTTGCATATTTTTAGACTTAGGCTTAAAAACATGGCGTTAGAGGGTGAGAACTCGCAACAGCCCCCGAACGTCCCCGTGGGTGGCACCAACACCTCCCACGGGACCAATGTAACTCGTAGGAACTGACCCCGCAGCCGCGGGACTTCCGGTTTGAGAATACGACTATAATTTGCATATTTCTAGACTTAGGCTTAAAAACATGGCGTTAGAGGGTGAGAACTCGAAACAGCCCCCGGACGTCCCTGTGGGTGGCACCAACACCTCCCACGGGACCAATGTAACTCGTAGGAACTGACCCCGGAGCCGCGGGTTTCTCGGTTTTAGAGTACGACGATAATTTGCATATTTCTAGACTTAGGCTTAAAAACATGGCATTAGGGGGTTAGAACTAGAGACAACCCACGAACGTCCCTTTGGGTGGCACCAACAACTGCCACGGGACCAATGTAACTCGTAGTAACTGACCCCGCAGTCGCGGGTCTCCCGATTTGAGAATACGACGGTAATTTGTATATTTCTAGACTTAGGCTTAAAAACATGGCGTTAGATGGTGAGAACTCAAAACAGCCCTCTAACGGCCCCGTGGGTGGCACCAACACCTCCTACGGGACCAATGTAAGTCGTAGGAACTGACCCCACAGCCGCGGGACTCCCGGTTTGGGAATACGACTATAATTTGCATATTTATAGACTTAGGCTTTCAAACTTGGCGTTAGAGGGTGAAAACTCGAAACAGCCCCCGAACGTCCCCGGGGGTGGCACCAACACCTCCCACGGGACAAATGTAACTCGTAAGAACTAACCCCGTAGCCGCGGGTCTCCCGGTTTGATAATACGACGATAATTTGTATATTTCTAGACTTAGGTTTAAAAACATGGCGTTAGAGGGTGAGAACTCGAAACAGCCCCCGAACGTCCCCGTGGGTGGCACCAACACCTCCCACGGGACCAATGTAACTCGTAGGAACTGACCCCGCAGCCGCGGGTCTCTCGGTTTTAGATTACAACGGTAATTTGCATATTTCTAGACTTAGGCTTAAAAACATGGCGTTAGGGGGTGAGAACTAGAAACAGCCCCCGAACGGCCCCGTGGGTGGCACCAACACCTCCCACGGGACCAATGTAACTCGTAGGAACTGACCCCGCAGCCGCGGGACTCCCGGTTTGAGAGTACGACGGTCATTTGCATATTTCTAGACTTAGGCTTAAAAACATGGCGTTAGAGCGTGAGAACTCGAAACAACCGCTGAACGTCCCCGTGGGTGGCACCAACGCCTCCTACGAGACAAATGTAACTCGTAGGAACTGACCCCGCAGTCGCGGGTCTCCCAATTTCAGAATACGATGAAAATTTGCATATTTTTAGACTTAGGCTTAAAAACATGGCGTTAGAGGGTGAGAACTCGAAACAGCCCCCGAACGTCCCCGTGGGTGGCACCAACACCTCCCACGGGACCAATATAACTCGTAGGAACTGACCCCGCATCCGCGGGACTTCCGGTTTGAGAATACGACTATAATTTGCATATTTCTAGACTTAGGCTTAAAAACATGGCGTTAGAGGGTGAGAACTCGAAACAGCCCCCGGACGTCCCCGTGGGTGGCAACAACACCTCCCACGGGACCAATGTAACTCGTAGGAACTGACCCCGGAACCGCGGGTTTCTCGGTTTGAGAGTACGACGATAATTTGCATATTTCTAGACTTAGGCTTAAAAACATGGCATTAGGGGGTTAGAACTAGAGACAACCCACGAACGTCCCTTTGGGTGGCACCAACAACTGCCACGGGACCAATGTAACTCGTTGTAACTGACCCCGCAGTCGCGGGTCTCCCGATTTGAGAATACGACGGTAATTTGTATATTTCTAGACTTAGGCTTAAAAACATGGCGTTAGATGGTGAGAACTCAAAACAGCCCTCTAACGGCCCCGTGGGTGGCACCAACACCTCCTACGGGACCAATGTAAGTCGTAGGAACTGACCCCACAGCCGCGGGACTCCCGGTTTGAGAATACGACTATAATTTGCATATTTATAGACTTAGGCTTTCAAACTTGGCGTTAGAGGGTGAAAACTCGAAACAGCCCCCGAACGTCCCCGGGGGTGGCACCAACACCTCCCACGGGACAAATGTAACTCGTAAGAACTAACCCCGTAGCCGCGGGTCTCCCGGTTTGATAATACGACGATAATTTGTATATTTCTAGACTTAGGTTTAAAAACATGGCGTTAGAGGGTGAGAACTCGAAACAGCCCCCGAACGTCCCCGTGGGTGGCACCAACACCTCCCACGGGACCAATGTAACTCGTAGGAACTGACCCCGCAGCCGCGGGTCTCTCGGTTTTAGATTACGACGGTAATTTTTATATTTCTAGACTTAGGCTTAAAAACATGGCGTTAGGGGGTGAGAACTAGAAACAGCCCCCGAACGGCCCCGTGGGTGGCACCAACACCTCCCACGGGACCAATGTAACTCGTAGGAACTGACCCCGCAGCCGCGGGACTCCCGGTTTGAGAGTACGACGGTCATTTGCATATTTCTAGACTTAGGCTTAAAAACATGGCGTTAGAGCGTGAGAACTCGAAACAGGCCCTGAACGTCCCCGTGGGTGGCACCAACGCCTCCTACGAGACAAATGTAACTCGTAGGAACTGACCCCGCAGTCGTGGGACTCCCGGTTTGAGAATACGATGATAATTTGGCTATATTTAGACGTAGGCTTAAAAACATGGCGTCAGAGGGTGAGAACTCGAAACAGCCCTCGAACGTCCCCGTGGGTGGCATCAACACCTCCCACGGGACCAATATAACTCGTAGGAACTGATCCCCCAGCCGCAGGATTCCCGGTTTGAGAATACTATGATAATTTGCATATTTCTAGACTTAGGCTTAAAAACATGGCGTTAGAGGGTGAAAACTCGAAACTAACCCCGAACGGCCCCGTGGGTGGCACCAATACCTCCCACGGGACCAATGTAACTCACAGGAACTGACCCCGCAGCCGCGGGTCTCCCGGTTTGAGAGTACGATGGGAATTTGCATATTTCAAGACTTAGGCTTAATAACATGGCGTTAGCGGGTGAGAACTAGAAACAGCCCCCGAACGGCCCTGTGGGTGGCAACAACACCTCCCACGGGACCAATGTAACTCGTAGGAACTGACCCCGCAGTCGCGGGACATCTGATTTGAGAGTACGATGGTAATTTTCATATTTCTTGACTTAGGCTTAAAAACATGGCGTTAGAGGGTGAGAACTCGAAACAGCCCCTGAACGTCCCCGTGGGTGGCACCAACACCTCCCACGGGACAAATGTAACTCGTAGGAACTGACCCCGCAGTCGCGGATCTCCCAGTTTCAGAATACGATGAAAATATGCATATTTTTAGACTTAGGCTTAAAAACATGGCGTTAGAGGGTGAGAACTCGAAACAGCCCCCGAACGTCCCCGTTGGTGGCACCAACACCTCCCACGGGACCAATGTAACTCGTAGGAACTGACCCCGCAGCCGCGGGACTTCCGGTTTGAGAATACGACTATAATTTGCATATTTCTAGACTTAGTTTTAAAAACTTGGCGTTAGAGGGTGAGAACTCGAAACAGCCCCCGGACGTCCCCGTGGGTGGCACCAACACCTCCCACGGGACCAATGTAACTCGTAGGAACTGACCCCGGAGCCGCGGGTTTCTCGGTTTGAGAGTACGACGATAATTTGCATATTTCTAGACTTAGGCTTAAAAATATGGCATTAGGGGGTTAGAACTAGAGACAACCCACGAACGTCCCTTTGGGTGGCACCAACAACTGCCACGGGACCAATGTAACTCGTAGTAACTGACCCCGCAGTCGCGGGTCTCCCGATTTGAGAATACGACGGTAATTTGTATATTTCTAGACTTAGGCTTAAAAACATGGCGTTAGATGGTGAGAACTCAAAACAGCCCTCTAACGGCCCCGTGGGTGGCACCAACACCTCCTACGGGACCAATGTGACTCGTAGGAACTGACCCCTCAGCCGCGGGACTCCCGGTTTGAGAATACGACTATAATTTGCATATTTATAGACTTAGGCTATTATGCAAGAAAAACCTTGCTCGATGTTGCAAAGAGGTAACTCTTACTAGCAAATATTCCATAAGCACTAGTGATAGCCTCTCGCAAGTTAAAGCATCCCTTTGAGGTGCATTGCGATCATTGTCTTGACCTCCTTCCCTTTGAAAGCAGTGCTCCAGAAAGTTGACATGTCTAGACGAATGTCTAAATGGTTAATGGAATTAGGAAGGTTTAATATGTAATTTTAGCCCAGGACTTCAATCAAGGCACAAGTACCAGATGACCTTAATGTCGAGTTCTCTAGTGACCAAGCACCAGTGGAGGTTAACATCAAAAGAGAAGACAATGTTCCACAACCGTTTAAAGAAATGAAAAACTGAACCCTTTTTATGTTAATGGAGCCTCCAATTCCAAGGGGGAAGGAGTGGGGATAATTCTAGTATTCTAGGTGAAAACAGTCCTCGACAGGTAATGCATTTAGGATTTAAATCCTCCAGCAAGAAGTCAAAGTATGAAGTGTTGCTCGACAGCTTGAAAAATGTACTCTCCCTAGTGCTGGTCAACTTGACATCTTTTATAAATTAAGGATGGTACTAAATCAGATATCAGGAGACTATGACGCATGGATGCATACCTTAAAGAAGCCAGGTAATTGGTCTCCAAATTCGTATATGTACTTTCTTTGGCCATAAAAGGAGATCTCATGCATACAATACAAGTAGAATATCTTATCTAACCCAGTATCAACAAGGAGAAGTTGATCGTGTAGGTGATGGTCATCGACAGATCCGCATGTTGGAAGGATTCGATAGTCTGATGCCTAAAAGATGATTTTTACGTGATGATAAGAAAGAGGCACATAAGATTTGGGTAAAATCTTCTCATTTCATTTGTCTTAAGATGATAAGACTTATCGACGCTCTTTCTGAAAATCGTACTTGCAATGCATTTACTCGGATGATGTCATTCAAACCCTCTTTGAGATGCATAAGGGGATCTATGGGAGACATACTAGGAGGATATTATTAGCATTTGAAGCTATGAAATTAGGGCACTGATGGTGTTATATGTTGCAAGATGCAGTGGCTTATGTCCTAAAGTGAAAAACCTGCCAACTTTTCTCCTTTTTAGCGCATTAGCCCACCAACGACCTCAAAGTCCCTCATGATCCCTTGTCCATTTGCGCAATGTGGAGTGGATATTATTGGTCCACTTCCCCTTTCATCCAGTAGTATAAAGTTCCTGTTCATTGGCACAAATTATTTCTCCAAATGGGTCGAAGACAACCATTGAAAAATATTTGAGATGTCGACACGACTAAATTCATCTGAGGAAATATCATAAATCAATTTGGTTCCTTGGATCAACACAACGGACCACGGGACTCAGTTTGAGAGTAACCTCTTCGAAAGTTTTTATAGCAAGAATAAGATCAGATACTACTACAGTTCGGTGGCCTACCCCCAAAATAATGCACATAAAAAATCTTTTAACAAAATGGTCCTCAGTAGCATAAGGAAAAGGTTGGAAAGAGAAAATGACACTTGGGTTGACCATATCCCCCATATTCTCTAGGCATATTGAACTATGCCCAGAAGATCGACGAAGGAAACATCCTTTGCCCTAGCCTATGGAATGTAAGTTTTCATTCCATTGGAGATAGGCATGTCGACCATGAATTCCACCCTTATCTACTAAGATCTTAATAACGAAGCAATCAGGGAAAAACTTGATCTAGCTTACGAGAAAAGAGAGTTATCCCTTATAAATATCGCTACCTATTAGCAGCAGTTGGACAAGAAATATAATAGGGGGTAAAAGTTAGGAGGTTCAAAGTCGGGGATTATAGACACCACATTCTAGGACACCCTAAGTCTCTCCTTAAGTTCCTAGCGCCTCTTTAATTCACTATAAACCCTAGGTCATACTACAAGTACCGATCTAGAGGCCATCGGGAGCCCCTGGGTCCTATTTGACTTGGTCAACCCAATCATCAGATCAAAAGTTCAATGAAACTTTAAAGATCTCTAAATCCCCATTCCTATGGTCCACCCCGTGCATGAATCGGCACAATGATTCAGACGAACGAACTATTTTACCATCAAAAATTAATTTGGAGGCCACCGTAAGTCCCCGGGCTCCAAATTTACCCCAATAAACTTCATCTTTAGAGAGAAAGGTCTTTGAATATTCAAAGGGCAATGAAACCCCTTTCCAAAGGTCCACTCTGGGCACGAAACGACATAACTATTCGGACGAACGATCCATTTTCCCCAAAACATTTATCCAGAGGCCACCAGGCACTCTCGAGTTTCGTTTGACAAAGGTCAACTCTTTAGCCTAAATGATAATGAATGAATATCCGAAGTGAACTTAATACCCTTTCCAATGGTCCACCCCGTGCACAAATTAGCCTTACGGTACGGACGAACGACCTATTTTACTCCGAAAGGTCATTGGGAGATTCTGGGCCTCGGCTGATCAAGGTCAACTTTACGAAGTAAGATTATCTTTGGTGTGTCAAAGTAACACGCATAACCTTTCTAAAGGTATTCCCCGTGCATAATTCTGACATACCATTTTGATGAACGATCCGTTTCCATTCAACAATCTCCTATCCAAAAGATCGATGGGCGCTTTCGAGCCATGTTTGACCCAAAGTCAACTCCCAAACCAGGGAGTGAACCAAAGTACTCTTGAATGTATTTGAATTATATTTTTGACGGTATGCCCCATGCGTGATTTGGATTAACGGATTGCGTTTTATGACCAATTTTCTGGAAACATCTGCACGAGACAGCCGATTGGAAAATCCATTTCCCTGCCTATCAGCAGTGTGCCTAGGGTTACCTATCGATTGGTAGGGATAGGTCTATGTCGATCATCACCCCCTTACCCTATAAATAGATGGCGTGACCTCACTCCCAAAGCACACATCAAATTTATATGTGATCTCAACAATATTTTCTTGCAATCAGCGAAGTTTTCTTATGTGAAAT
The DNA here is from genome assembly GCA_949130495.1 of Sambucus nigra. Lineage (NCBI taxonomy): Eukaryota > Viridiplantae > Streptophyta > Magnoliopsida > Dipsacales > Adoxaceae > Sambucus > Sambucus nigra. The sequence goes on along the minus strand of OX422209.1, from coordinate 417,110,353 downwards.
TCCATCCCATCTTATATTCCCATCCTTTTCATACCAAATTTGGAAAAATCTCATTATCTCTCATCCAACATTCATCTCAACACTCAAGGGACCCAAGATCAAGATCAAGCTTCAATTCTTCAAATAAGGTCCAAAACCCTTCTCCCTCTCTTTAAATTTCGCGTTTTTGCATTAATTACATTAAATTCATAATTTAGTTCTTGATTTAGTTCATACCCATTAACATCTCACCTTTTTATTAGTTATATTGCACATACTTTATTTTTCTATAAAAAAACAAAACAAACAAAAAGAGAGTTACACCTATAAATTCCAACGGGATTATCCATCACAACTTTTCAAAACTAAAACACATTTTCTACACGCACGCACACATATAATAAAATCCCGTTAAAATTTATGGGATAAACCCCACCCTTAGGCCGCATGCGAACTATGTAGACTTTGATGCCACTATAGGCTACATAGGCATCTCGGATTAAAACCCGAGACTCGAGTTCAATTTTTTAATTTTCCAATTTTTCAAATTTCCAATCTTCCCAAATTCCCTATTTCCGCATTTGTCATATTCTTATATGATTTTAATACATATTATGTTTGTGATCTTTATTAGTGTTTCATCCAGCATATATTATCGTTTCATTATAACAATCAATATCGTGATAAATCCATAAATCATATTTTTTTAATATTATTTTGGTAGTGATGATACGAGAAATCATCCACTAGTCGTTCTCGTGCCAGCAAATCAAGTGTAAAATATGTGATGAGAAAATAAAGCATGTAAATAAAGAGAAGACAAGATATAGAGTGGTTCAGCCTCTTCAATAGGCCTACGTCCACATGGTGTTGCTCCGTTCTCATTATGTGGTTGCATAGTACAATACAATCAGGCCTAAAGAGGCGTACAAGTATGAGAATAAAGGAGAATACATGATGATAGATGATTCCGGTATGCTGGAGGGGTAGCTCCGATGTGCATGAGCACTTCTCGAGTTGTATACTAGGATGTAAAGAGAATCGATCGGTGGAACCTGCTCTGGGTGTGTGTGTTTTTAATCGATTCCCCCTTCGAGGTGAGGTCCTTTATTTATATAGGTGGTATGCGAGCCGTGTCACATGCCCTGAGCACGTGACATATATCAAGTCTGGAATAATTGTGAATGAGGGGGATGCGATCTGCAAGGCAAGCAGTGTTGTAACTGTGGCCCTAGAGAAAAAGTTGTCGCGCCCTGAACTGAGTAGTGCCGCGATTTCTTCTTGGTGAACAATTACTGTGTCACGCCCTATAATTGATAGGGCCGCACCTTGTGCTATCTATCTCCGTGGTGTATCGATGGGGGCCGCGCCCTTTGATGGGGAGGGTCGCACCCTCTATTCTGCAGGGCCGCGCCTTATATTTCTGTAGGGCTGCGCCTTATATTTTTGTAGGGCCATGGCATCTTAGCATTTGTATTGTCAAATACTATCCGCGGCAGGGCGCTATATTTACTCTATCAATAAGCCCCCAAGTCGTGGTGCCAAGAGAATTCAATTAGGGATGTGGCTTAGACCAGCCTGCTTGGGTACCGCGGTTCTTCCAAAGCGATTATTCGTCTTTCGCGCTCTCTTATATAAATTATTTCTGGCCGTGGACTTCATTACGTTTCCAAAACTTTGAGAGCAAATCGAGAGAGAACCTCTACGTGGCCAACTTCATTCGTTTTTCGGCGACCCTTCGAGGCTGTGTGTGGCGGTTCCAAGATGGTGTGAGGCTGAGCATCGCCGACTTCTTCATTTCCAGGTAACTTTTTCGATCAACCATCCTTTTTAATCAACTTCGTAGCTTATATTTCTTTAATAATTAAACACACAAGCTTCTTCATTGCTTGATAGGATTTTAGGGTTTCAATTGAATTGTCATCACCCTAGAATCAAACATGCGTACGAAGAAATAATTGTAATTATTATTTGAATCACCCTAGAATCAAGCTTTATTAATGCTTAATCCCATATTGAATCCCATAGCTAAGGCCTTTGTTGAAGGGTTCTTGCTATTCATGATGTTCTTGATACAAATTCTTCATATTCTGGGTATTGAATCTTAAAAATGGCTAAACAATAGATACTTAACCATTTGAGAGAGAGGTCGCGGTATGATAGGATTTCAATAATCCATTCCCCTGAACTATTTTGGCATTTATCTGCGTCATACCTTTCCCGAAGGCCGCGGTCCCTTAAATTCTGGGTCTTATCCTCCACGGCACTTTGATGCATAATTCTGCCGTGACGGTGGAGTCTTTTAAGGCTCTGAATCACCACCCTTATATTTTTGAATAGCCTTCAAATTGATTGTATGAGAAATCGTCCACTTTTCGTTCTCGCATCAGCAAATCATGAGTAAAGTGGGTAATAAACAAGTAAAGTAAGTAAATAGAGAGAAGACACGATATAGAGTGGTTCAGCCTTTAAAATAGGCCTACGTCCACTATGTTGCTCCATTCTCATTATATGCATTGCATTATAGAATATAATCGTGCCTAAAGAGGCGTATAAGTATGAGAATAAAGGAGAGTACATGACAACATTGAGGATTCCGGTGTGTCGGAGAGGTGTCTGCGGTGTACATGTGTGGCCTCCAAGTCGTATGTTGAGGTTGTGTAGAGAGAATTTGTCTTATCCTCTGCCCCGAGCATGTGGACTCTCATTTATAAGAGGTATGTGAGTTGTCTCGTGTCCTGAGCACGTGACGTATATCAAGTCCGAAGCTCCACAGTAGAAAGGGATGCGACCTATAAGGCAAACACAAAGTGACGCACCCTATATGAGGCTCGTGCCACAGGTGCCGCGCCCCCTACATGGTAGGGTCGCGGCCTGTATATCAAGGTAGGTGGTTAAGTGTCGTGCCCAGTATAGAGGCCGCACATTGAGTTCAGTAGGGTCGCTCCCTATGTTGATAAGGTCCACGATAGGGTGCTATATTTGTATTATCAATAAGCCCCCAAGTCGTAGTGCCAAGAGAATATGATTGGGGCTGCGGCTTAGTTACTTTAAGTGCCGTGGTGTTTTTCAAAGCGACGATTCATCTTCCGCGCTCTCTTATATAAATTGTTTCGGGCCGTGGACTTCATTACGTTTCCAAAACTTTGAGAGCATATCGAGAGCGAATCTCTGCATGTCCAACTTCATTCATTTCCCGGCGAACCCTCGAGGCTATGCGTGGTGGTTTCAAGGTGGTGTAAGGCTGAGCATCACTGACTTCTTCATTTCCAGGTAACTTTTCAACCAACCTTTATAAATTGTATATATAGCTCGTACTTCCTTTTAGAACACACAAACACACGAGTTTCTTCATTGTTTGATAGAAAACTAAGGCTGAATATTGAAAAATCTGGGCACATCAATAATTGTTAGGGTTAATCTTCATACGCTGAACTGAACCCCTGATCCTCGAGATGCCATGAGAATCATATAACCATTCTTGATGTTCATAAATAAACTCTTCGTATTCTGTGGATTTGATCCTAAAACGATAAGACTTTAGATACTTGAATTGTTTAGAAGAGAGGCCGCGACATGATAGAATTTCAATAATGTATTCGCTTGAACTGTTTAGGTCCTTAAGTGGCATACCGTGGGCTGAGGCCTATCCTCCGCGGCACTTTAATGCACACCTACTTAAGTTGTCGCAGCGGTGGGGTTTTCTAGGGTTCTGAATCCCTACCCTTGTATTTTGAACAGTCTCCAAACTTTCAAGAACCAAATACACACCCATGATAAATAACTGCAGTTGTTGCTAGAATTTTTTAAATTGACCTTTAACAATTTTAGTAACGGTCGTGGCTAAGAATCTCTAAATCAATTTGAGCCTATATCCGTGGCAGTATATGTTCCCCTGCTGATATAGGCGGTGGTTGCGATGTAGATGTGGTTAAGGTGATTGTACAGCTGCACAATCTCATCTTTGATTTCTGTGCTCTGGATGGACTCTCCCTCCATTTTTATGCTATTGTTAGTCTTTACAAAGTATGTGTAATCTGGGAAAAAACTAGCAAAAGTGAGTTATCACGGAAACACCAAGTAGGAAATGGGGATGCAGCATTTTACTGCTGCGATGTTAAAGGGTTCTGCGGCTAGTATATAACACCTAAGTGCACTGCCGCGGCCTTTGTATGACATTCACCAAGGTTGAGATGGAGACCACCCAAGTCAATTCCTTGATGTTTTGAAGGTTCTATAAATACTGCCCTAGCCCAGGCCGAGGCATGACAGTATTTAAACTACCTGCCGCATCCCTTGCTAGGCAGGGGGAGGGGAGCAACCCCAAAATCAAAACCCAGGAACCGAGTTTTTCTCCCGAAACACGGGGAGAGCATGCCTACTAGGGTCTATCCATGAGGGAATTGCCTCTCTGTGTGCATAATGGCACAATTCTAAACATAATTCTTCCCTAATCATTCATCTTTTGGGGGGTAAAGCCCATCCTTGTCTAGATGCAACGATATCACAGGGGCATGAAATACAAATTTAAGATTTAGGGGTGTGAATTATAAAATAGAGCTCAACGATAAATCTAAGGTCATAAAAGAGAGACCAGAACAGATCATAATATACAAATTACCCATTTAGGGGTGTGAATTATAAAATAGAGCTCAATAACCTGAATCTACTCATGAGACAATGATCCAAAGGATCCCCCCGAATAAAATAAGGTGTTGAAGAACTTGAACTATAGAAAAACAAGATTAAAATATCTCGTTTCCCACAGACGGTGCCAAATTGATGGTACGAGAAATCGTCCACTTGTCGTTCTCGCATCAGCAAATCATGAGTAAAGTGCGTAATAAACAAGTAAAGAAAGTAAATAGAGAGAAGACGCGATATAGAGTGGTTCAGCCTTTAAAATAGGCCTACATCCACTGTGTTGCTCCGTTCTCATTATATGCATTGCATTGTAGAATATAATCGTGCCTAAATAGGCGTACAAGTATGAGAATAAAGGAGACTACATGAGAGTATTGAGGATTTCGGTATGCCAGAGAGGTGGCTGCGATGTAGATGTGTGTCCTCCAAGTCATATGTTGAGGTTGTGTAGAGAGAATCTGCCTTGTCCTCTGCCCCGAGCGTGTGGACTCTCATTTATAAGAGGTATGTGAGTTGTCTCGTGTCCTGAGATTGTGACGTATATCAAGTCCGAAGTGCCGCAGTAGAAAGGGATGCAGCCTATAAGGCAAACGCAAAGTGCAGCACCTTATATGAGGCTCGTGCCACAGGTGCCGCGCCCCCTACATGGTAGGGACGCTTCCTGTATATCAAGGTAGGTGGTTAAGTGTCGCACACAGTATAGAGACCGCACATCGAGTTCAGTAGGGTCGCGCCCTATGTTTATAAGGTCCGCGACAGGGTGTTATATTTGTATTATCAGGTAACATTCCTCTGGATAACCAAACTCTATCTTTTCTATGGTATGAGTTGGCAGATTCTGATCTCCATTATATACACAAGCATATATACATCATGGATAAATAAAGAAAAATAATAACACAAGCCCATGAGAGATCGAAAGGGCGGGATAGGTTCCTAACACCTTCCTATTCTGCAACTTAGCCCTCAAACCTTTGAATTATTGGTTTCGTAAGAATCGGTTTGTCTTTAATTCCGCTCTCTCGAGGTGGCAACATTTTCTTTTGCCTGTCTTGTGCAAAATAGGCTAGCGACTCCATCTCTTTACATTCACCCCACAGTGACGACGGACGAAGCATTCCTGGATCAGATAGGGTGAGAGACCTTTTTACCCCCTTTTTCCACCCACCTTTGGGAAGAGAGAGAGAGGAAAGAATCGGAATGGCCACGGTGGCGACACTTTTAGGGACTTTCTTCATAAGAAGTTTATACTCTATTTGCATGGGAGTTTTGTTTTTCTACTTATGTGCGTATGCACCTACCTGTATGTTCTTTTTTTTTCTCTTCTATTTCTTATACACCTCATGCTTATATCGCTAGTAACGTACACACTTGTAGATACTCTCCATGTACACTTCACACTACTTTCACGTGGGATCACTTATATCCACATGTTGCACACACCACTTAGAATGTACATTATTAGGTGTCACTAACACACACCTCCACTTATCACACTTGTATATATCCTTGCTCATTCACACTTGTCACACACTACTTGTAGTTAATCCATGCTTAGGTTCACTACAACACACTCACTTGTAAATATTCATGTATCACTCACTCTCACATATCTAGGCTTAGTGTAATCTTCATGATCCATTCTAGATTTACTTTTTATACTTGTACATTCTTTCCTATTAGTATAATGTTCATCATGTTCAATAAAGATACTCTCTCCACAACATGCTAATCAAGAATCAAGCATTTTTCACACTACATCACCAAAGAGCATGGCTGTTGACCAAATTTTATCCCGTAACTGGGCGGTCACTTCGTGATGGACATTGGTCTAGCAGGGCGCAGTTAGCCTAAGCGATATGACTCTCATCTTCCATTGGCCAAGTACCTTTGAAGCATATCGAACGGTTCCCCCCCATCGTATCGCTTAACCGAAGTCATGATGGGAGGTATATCGCAGATAACTCGTTCACGTACATCGAGTATATTAAATTCTTTCTCACACGTACTATCCCCATGAGGTATATAGTGAGGCAATTTATGTACACTCGGGTATATCAAATGGCTTGTCCACACGTATCGATTTCCCTCGAAAGAAAGACGTATATCGTAGAAGTCATGCCAAAGGGGGGAACCCTTCCAATTAATCCAACAACTACATACCCTCATATAGGTGTCAAACCTAGGACACTCATATTTAGTTTTCCGATTTCTACCCAAAACTCTGCCGAAATAACAGGTCGGCATGCCGCCCTAATTTTTGTGCAATTTTGTCTTTTTTAAAACGGTACCCTGTCCATGAGCCTGGCAACAAGTCCAACCATTTTTTTTGCATATTTTTTCAAACCTTATTTTCCCAGGCTCGGGTCTCGTTCGGCATTTCTTTTTTCATTTAGGTAAACCTAATACAAGTGAGAACATAATAATGCTAATAATAATCATGCTGAGACCCTTTTTCTCGTTTCTTCCTCCTTACCAAAAGTGTCAAAAATATTTTTCCCTATTTTATCAAGAATACCAAAAGCATTTTTTCCTTCCTTGTACCAAAAATATTTTTCCTCCCTTTTATCCAAAAACATCTTGTCCTTAACTTTCTAAAAAAATGTCAAAAATATTTTCCCCCTTTTCAAATAATAGTTTTCCCTCCTCTCTTTTAAAAATAAATTTAATTTTTTCTCATTCTCAGGTCAATCGTATACCTCAACCTTGTCCTGGATCCCTATTGTCTTCGATCTTTCGTAGAACCACCCTCAGGCTCCGTCAGTTCCCTTGCTACTTCCTCTGAGTACGTAATTCATCTTCATCGTCTTTCCATGGAGAACACAAACCAAGTACCAAATGTGCAGCCAGATTTTATGATTGTTCTAGCCCAACTCACTACCAAGATTGACAACCTTTAAACCGAGGTTCATGAGATGCAACGAAATCGGTTCCCAATTCCTAAAAAGCTCAAGTTACTCTTCCCTTGCGCTATGGGTCGCCCGTACCCGAGACTATTTGGGTCCCTGAGGAATATCAGCGCGCTCTATATAATGGTCCGCCGCTAGCCCAGGTCCCTATGCCGAATCTTTCCCAGCCAAGGGCTAACCTACCTATAATTATTTATCTGAAGGAGGAAGAATTGAAAACGATCAAGGAAGACCTTAAGACGTTGGCCAAGTCTGAATCTCTGGAAACTATATGGATTACACCCATATGTCTCCCTATCTTAAGGAAAGGCTACCAGAAAAGTTCAAGATTCCTAACATCAAAAAGTTTGGGGCTAGTGGACCCCCACTTGTTCATCTTCGAAGTTACCACTGATCCATGACTCTCCATGGAGCCTCTGAGGAAATAATGGCCTAAATTTTCCAACAGACTTTGAAGGACAACGCTCTTTGCTAGTTCTTATCTGTCGAGGAATCCAGAATCCATAGTTAAGAGGATGTTTATCATGAATTCATGTCGTAGTACAAGTATAACGAAGAGTCAGAGGTTACCCTCCATGATTTAGAACTTCTCAAACAGAACCCTGGGGAATCTCTTAGCAACTTCATAGCAAGATAGAGAGAGAAAGTCGCAACCATGACCAACCAACCTTTTGAAGAGGAGCAAGTCAGTATCGTGAAGAAGAAATTCTCACCTCACGTTCGAGCAAGGATGGGAGGACAATATTACCCTCATTTTTTAGCCCTTAGAGAATCAGGAGTGGAGATCGAAGAAAGTCTTTCCAATATAAAAGTTGAGCCAAAGAAATTATCCGAATCATTCACTCCTTGAAATTTTGAGAATCCTGCTATACCACAATTTCAACCATCAATAATTTCTCTCATCCTGCCACTTCATGGGTGCCACAAACCTACCCTAACCCAATCAAAAAGGGATACACCAAGATTCATGCTCCCCTCTCCAAAGTTTATCAAGCCCTTTTAAGCCTAAATCTCATAAAGCCATTGGACCCTCGTCCATTACCAAACCCACTTCCCAAAAATTTCAAACCAGATGCCCATTATAACTTTTACCAAAGTGACGGCCATACCACTGATTAATGTTTCCACCTCCGAAATGTAATCCAAGATTTGATTGATCGGGGTATCATTACCGCACTAGCCAATCCTAAATCAACAGACTTTGAAGGACAACACCCTTCGTCGGTTCTTATCTCTCAAAGAATTCAGAATCTGCAATTGGGAGGATGTTTCCCATGAATTCATGTCATATTACAAGTATAACAAAGAGTCAGAGGTTACCCGTCGTAATTTAAAAATGCTCAAACAAAACCCTCGGTAATCTGTTAGAAACTTCATATCAAGATGGAAAGAGAAAGAAGCTACCATGTCCAATCGGCCTTTCAAAGAGGATCAAGTCAGTATCGTGAAGAAAAACTTCTCACCTCACATTCGAGCGATGATGGGAGGAAAATATTACCCTCATTTCTGAGCCTTTCGATAAGCAGGAGTGGACATCCAAGAAAGTCTTGACAATACAAAAGTTAAGCCGAAGAAAGTATTCAAACAGTTCACTCCCATAAAGTTTTAGGATCCTGCCAATACCATAGTTTCAACCATCAACAACATCTCTCAGCCTCCCACTTCATGGGCACCAGAAAGCTACCCTAACCCAATAAAAAAGGGATACACCAAGCTTCATGCTCCCTTCTCCAAAGTTTATCAAGCCTTTTTAAGACGAAATCTCATCAAGCCATTGGAGCCTTATCCATTACCAAACCCACTTCCTAAAAATTTCAAAACAGATGCCCATTGTAGCTTTCACCAAAGTGTCGACCATACAACTGATCAATGTTTCCACCTCTAAATGTAATCCAAGGTCTGATTGACTGGGGTATCATTCCCCCCCCCCCCCCCCAGCCAATCCTAAACCAAACACGATCGGCAATCCACTCCTAAATCATACAAATGCCATCTTAAAAGACCCAGAATTTGATCCATCTACCCAGATAGTGCCTAGAAAATCACCAATCATACCCATATATTTTCCTAACCCCCTCCAAGTTTGCCCATATATCCTCTTACATCCTACCTTATTCGCCGATCAGGCTCTGTCACTCCTCACTAAAGCATTCATAGCTGTCCGTACCCATTCTTGACAAAAAGTTATGGAATTGTCATTAGTGTTGAACCCTAGCTTCTAGAGTTCGAGCTGAAATTGCACTAAAAATTACCATTAACTGCCAGGGATTCAATAAACTGTTCTTAGAATCTCGTAAATGGGCTCGAGAGTCAAATAATTGGGTGGTACCTACCAATAAAGTCTTCTTAGATGATGTTGTCTACATCATGGAAGACTTATTCTAACGTACCGGTGAAATTTGCAGTATGTCCGTGCTACTTGATACTTTGAAACTACAAGGGCCCCTAGTCCCTTCACTTAGACATCTCCACGTTGAGTGTGAGGTCTATACAAAGAGGTCGTTGAGGTTTTGGAGTGTATTGACTTCTCGTGGAAAGATGATGCCACCAAATGGAGGACAAATTCAATAGTTCAGATGACGAGCAAAGCCCAGACAAGACAGTCCAATAATTAGTATATATGGAATGATATTGTTTGAGGAGCTTCTAGGAGAAATCAACAAGGTGTCTGAACAATCCGAGATAGATGAGGAAATATGGTTCCTATTTTTCCCCTCTTTTGTGAACCATATGACTAGATCAGGGAGCCATTTCAAAATTCCAAACCCGAAATCATTAGTGATTGATAAAGGAAAAGGTGTTGAGAAACTTCCTATACCAGAAATGACCCTAGAATAGAGCAAGATCCTCGATCAATTGAAGAAAAACCAACCTAACATCACTCCGTGGGGACTTTTTATGTCTTCCCAGCTACACCAAAATGCCTTGATCAAACTACTCATCGAGTACCCGTCCATTCTTCCCACATACCAGAAGAAGCAGTGAATGTGGTAGGATCCCTAACCTCTATTAGAATGCTCTCCTTCTCTAAAGAAAAAATCCCTATGATTGGACCAAATCACAACTATGCTCTCAATATCTCTGTCGAAGTCATGGGAAAGACTGTCCCACTTTTTCTTATCGATAATGGATTAGCTCTTAATGTTTGCCCATTGAGAACCCTCAATTGCTTATGATTGAAAGTAAACGACCTTGCTTCAACCTCTGAGCGCGGTTATGATATTAATCATCGAGAAGTGGTTGTCTCCATAAAGCTTACAATAAGGCTCAGACCTATAAATCTTGTTATTGAATTCCAAGTCATTGACATCCTGGCTTATTTCAATCTGTTGCACGGATGACCATGGATCCATAGTATAAAGGGTGTGTAGTCTTACCTTAATTAGAAACTAAATTTCTTCTTCAATGGGCAGGCAATCACCATCTTGGGCGATAATGATAATGCCAAGAATGTAAAGCACCAGTAATCTAATACTTGAGATACAACATGGGGAGAATGATATGCTTCTGTCAGGTTTTTGAGTCGAACCACTTCTACTCCCTCCAGGGGACATTTTAAACATAGAGTTTGTCCAGAGCACAACCCTCGTGACAATATCAATGTGATTCAGATGTTCAAAGGCATGTACTTCATGCCTATATTAGGGCTACGATGACGACAATACGGAATACTAGAACCTATAGTGTTGAAGAAGGCATTTCCTCTTTGCGATCTGGGTTATCAGCCATCAGCATAAGAACTTAGAATGTTCCACCAACCTCAGTTGAAAAGAAGGATAGAAAGTGCCAAGACTGTCTAAAGATATTCCTTGAATGGAAGATTTATCAGAGAAGGTGAATATTTTCCCTTCCGCGGCTTTCTTGAACTATGGTATGATCATTTGGACAAGAAGATGAAACCAAAAATTGAGATATTTTTCCAAGACAGCTAATCATGGGCTGAAAGCTCCCCAACATCATGTTCAACCACTCATTGAGAAGACCATAGCAGATACCAAAAATTCTTAGGGAAGTAACTCCGAGGATTCACTCAACTTATAGACACTAGGGCTGACACTCTGTATGGTCCACTCAAGCACTACATCATCGAATCCATTTCGCCTGATTAAAGTTATTGATGAACCTCTCCTCAACTAGCATACTGTACCAGTTCCACCTACTGAAATACAACCCAACCTTAATGTTTATCTAATTTCCTCTTCTTTTATTATTCCTCCCTACTCTGATGTAATCGAGAACTCCTTTGATGAGGTTCTCAATGTTGTTTTTCTCAATAATAAAATAAACGAAGATCTTGAGTATCTTATTGTGCCTTACATTAATTGTCGTGATTCTAATCAAACTCTTGATGATGATGATTTTGCAAATGAATAATTCTTAACTGATCTTAATAAGGTTAATAACAAACAACATAATCACGTTCAAATTAATGAAGTTAAAACTTTTGTTATTAATCTCGGTTCTAGTAGCCAACTGCACGAGATTAGGATAGGGTCCACCCTTGATGAACAAGAGGGTGCACAACTCAAAGAATTACTGAAGGAATTTATGGATGTCTTCACATGGTCCTATGATGATATGCCCGACATTGATCCCGAGATCGCCCAGCACGAGATTCCAACTCTCCCAGAATGCAAAGTGGTTAAACAGAAACTACAAAAGCTCTGTACAGAATAGTTGCTCAAGGTTAAGGAAGAAGTGGTCAAACAGTTGAACATGGATTTCATTTGTGTGATCAAATATCTCACATGTCTAGACAACATCATAACCACACTAAAATCAAGAGGGAAGGTCCGCGTCCACATGTGTGTTGACTACTGAGATTTGAGCAAGGCCTCTCCGAAGGATGATTGTCTGCTACCCAATATCGATATGAGGGTGGAAAACACATCCAGTCACGCTATTAAGTCATTCATTAATGGGTTTTTTGTATATTAACAGATAATGATGCACCCGAATCATCAAGAGAAAACTGCATTCATCACCCCTTGGGGAACCTTTTGCCATTTGGTCTAAAAATGCAAGGGCTACCTACCAAAGGGCTTCTACATCCATATTGCATGATCTGATACATAAAGAAGTCTAGGTCTACATGGATGATATGATTATCAAGTCGAATACTAGGGAAGGTCATGTTCCTGCTCTCCGGAAGTTCTTCGAGCGACTACGATAATACCTAACGTGGCTTAACCCATAAAAATATGTTTTTAGCGTTACCAAAGGAAAGATCTTGGGATTCATCATTAGTGCGAAAGGGATATAAGCAGATCCTGCCAAGTTGAAAGCCATACTCAAAATTCCACCACCCCGAACGGAGAAGGAAGTTCGAGAATTACTTGGAAAGTTGAAGTATATCAGTTGGCTCATTAGCCAATTTACCTCTATCTGTGAACCCATCTTCAAAATCCTCCGAAAGGATTTCATCAAGGTTTGGAACAAAGCTTGCTAAAAAGCCTTTGACCGAATCAAGCAATACTTAACCCGGCATATCGTACTCATGTCGCCGCAGCTTGGTCTTCCCCTACTCCTATACCTGATTGTAACAGACACCGCAGTTGGGGATTTGCTATCCCAATACCTTAAGAATTACCACAAAGAGAGATACATCTACTATGCCAGTCACAAGTTGGCCTGGTATGAATTTAACTACACTGCCTTAGAAAAAGCATGAGTCGCCCTTGTCCGGGTCACCTAAAAGCTACGACACTACATTCTCGCCTTTTCTGTTAAATTGGTGTCTCAAATGGATCCCATCAACTACCTACTCAATAAAACTTCCCTTTCTAGTCTAATTACTCGATGGTTGATGCTTCTAGCTTAATTTGATATTGTGTATGTCACACAAAGAGCCATAAAAGGAAACGCCATCGCTGACTACCTCGATGACTACCCTATGGAAGAAATCGATGTTTGGATTTCTCAGTTCTCGAATGATAATATCCTTTGTACCTCCCAGGAAGACCTTCGATGGAAAATGTTCTTTGATGGCGCCATCAACAAAAGGGGGTATGGCATTGGGATACTCCTAATTGCCCATGATGACTCTTACACTCCCATTGCCATCAAGCTAGATTTTCCCTGCACCAACAACATGATTGAATATGAGGCGTATACGGTAGGACTCAAAGTCTCTCTTAAGAAAGGAATTCAATACCTAGATGTCTATGGGGATTTAACCCTTATCATCAGTCAAGTACTCAAAATATGGAAAGTCAAGGACGAGAAACTCTTACCCTTTCATGCACACCTTGAAGAGTTGGCCTGCCAATTCTAAGATATCACCTTTCACTACCTGCCCCAAGCAAAGAACAACCTATTCGATGCCCTTGATACCTTAGACTCCATGGTTGACATGCCCAAAGGAAAAATTATACCCCCTTTCTTAGTCCAAAAGAAATCTAAACCTACCCATTGCTACCACATGGAGATCATCACAGAAGAAGATCCTGATTGTTGGTACTATGATATTTGGCACCTCCTCAAGCTTGGTAGTTATCCCCAAAGTTCTAACAAGAAAGACTGACCAACCCTCCATAAATTGAGTGCCTAATACATTGTCTGTGATAAATCACTGTTCAAGTGAATCTTCAATGGAACCCATTTACACTTCATTATAAGGGCTGACATTAAAGAGATGATGCAGAAAATCCATATCAGGGAGTGCAGACCCCACGTGAATAGCCATATGCTCTCCAAGAAAATCATCCAATAATGTCACTACTGGACTACCATGGTTTAAGATTGCACCACCTATTTTCAAAGATGCCATAAATGCCAACAATTTTCCAACCTCCAACACTTGACTTCGTGGGAATTGTACAACATGACTTCTTCCTGGCGATTTTCCACATGGGGCATCGATATCATAGGGAAAGTTACACCTAAAGCCTCTAAAGAAATTTATCTTGCTTGCCATTGACTACTTCATTAAATGGGTCGAAGCCAAATCATACGCAGTGTTGAATGCCAAAAAGGTGGCCGAGTTCATTCAAAAAAATATCATTTGTCGATATGGGGTCTCGCATGAGCTACTGTCAGATAACGAGTTGCATTTCAAGGCAGAAGTTACAGAAGTGGTCAACGAGTATGGGATTCAAATACATAAATCTTCTCCCTATCGGCCTCAAACTAACGGTGTAATTAAAGAAGCCAATAAAAACCACAACGACATCATTAGCAAGACTACTGAAGGCTATTAAGATCTGGTCAATCGAATCCCTTGAGCCCTCTAGGGCTACCCCTTACTTTATGGTATACGGCATGGAAGCAGTCCTACTTGTTGAGCTAAAAATTCCTTTAAAATACATCATGCTTGAAAGCCAAGCCAGCGAGGAAGACTTGTATCAAATCCATCTTAACGAGTTATCACTCTTAGACGAAAGTAGACTAAAGGCTCTATATCACATACAAGGGTACCATCGTCGAATAACGCGATCATTCAGTAAAGGAGTCAAGGACCGTGGTGTTCGAGAAGGGTATTTTGCCCTTAAAGAAATAGTAAACCCATCTAGGAACCCAGAGGGAATTTCAAGACCAATTAGAGTGGCCCCTACATTGTGAAAAAGATCATATCTGGTGGCACCGGTATGCTCACTGACCTCGATGGGGAAGAGATGGCCCGTCCAGTCAACCTGGACCGTCTCAAAAAATTCTACCCATAGTTTGAAATCTCAGCGCGCTACGCTTCTTCTCATCTCCCTTTTATTCTAGAAAAAAAATCTTTAGTTCCCTCTGCTAAGAACTACTTGGGGTATGATCCTCTTAAAATCTTTTTACTTTCAAAATTAAAACTTAAAAAATTTTCAAAACCCCCAGAGGTACGTAGGCAGCACATACGCTTCACATGACGATGAACCCCTTCTTTTTCACAAAATGTTATTCTTTTTTTATCCCCGAGAAAGAAAATTCATTATATCATATACATAAACAAAAGCATTATGTATGCCTTAGCGATTAGTATAGATAATTTAAATGAAAAAACTCATCAAGAGGCATAACAATATAATTAAAATTTTCTTTATTTTATTGACGAATTTTTTTTCGTTACAATTACATAAGCATAAGAAGCCAAACAACTTCCCTCCACCAACCTAACCTTATTTTCCTAAAAGCAAAATAGACAGAAACCCACTACTCCGAGAAAAAACCTTCCTAACCACACACCATACAAAGCTTCATAAATAAATTCCCCAACGATTCTACCCACAACTGCCAGAGGAACCAGCCCCATCAGCATCCCCATCCTAGGGTCCCCAAACCTCCCATGCCTGAATAGAATTTTACAGATGCTCCATGTAATGGTAAGCCTGGACCAGTCTAGGGAAAATAACAACACCCCTCTCCATGGTGTCATATATGGTGAACCACATTTTCTCGATCTCCACAGCCAGTATCTTGGCAACTACTCTCCTCCACAATCACTTCATGTAGTTCCCGAAAATGTGTCATAGTCTACCAATAAGATGGGAAGGATGGGTCGACGGTCGACGATTCCCCCACAGAGAGCCCAGTCGCATGCGCATGTACTCTATCAAATCCTCCATAGGAAAGAAGTCTAGTGTCCGAGGTGGCACGATCTACTCCCAGCCAAATTAACGTAAGAGTCACCAGGGAAAGTAAAAAGAGGTCAGTCGTAGGCCAACCAATCGAACATACTGGTATTCCCTCATGTCTATAATGGGATGCAATTCTCCCCACCAAGGCACTGACCAATGAAAACCTCGATCCTCGTGCTCCACAAACCAATTTTTCCAGCTCTCATTGTCTAAGCCCACGCTAATAAAGTAGCGATAAAAGTAGTTTGGCATAGCTACCAAGGATAATTAAAGAGAGATTGCATTACGGAATCTCTCCGATAACCACATGAACAACATAATGGTAATACCCCTCAGGAAGTTAGAACGGACTTCCCGCCAGATATCATGATCGTTCAGAGTCTTCGCTAATATCACCGCCACAGGATTGCAATGGTACAACATCCATGAAGCAATGGCTGTGAGTTATAGGTCCACCAACAGTTCCCCAGTCACCAACAGTAATTTTAAAATCATTCCCAGAATAACAACTCTGGCATATCCTGCATCACCAATGTCCTGCAAATGCATGGAATATAGCACAGTCGGGAGAGAGATCATTCCTCCCATAACTAATGATAGAGCCGCTGAGGGTGAGATATGGAGAAGTCCTGCTAACGACTCCTGCAGAGATTGAGAAACTTCAGGCATGGTCATCGGAACACTGGAATTTATCCCCAAGATGGAAAAGAACTCTTCATAAGTCGAATAGACTTCGTCCAAGGCAAAGAAAAAGACATGGTCATCAGGGTACCAGAATTCTACCACAATCATCGCATGTTCCATTCTATAGGCCAATTATGCCATAATAAAACCCGACACATGTTGAAAGCATCGTAGTCAACATTGTATGAGCACATATCCTCTAAGTTTCCAAGGTAAGAGGCAAATTCAACACTTTTGGGGAGAGCCATATCGCAAAATGATGAGATAAGAAGCAAGAAGAATCCAAAATAGAAGAAATGTGGTTGGGTGAAGAAAATACTTCACCCTTACCCCCTATTTTTGGAAAATTCCCCCTTTTTTTGTAAAAATAAATAAAAAATGAATAAATATAATTTTTATTCTAAGGAATTCGTAATTTCCCTCTCCCTATATTTTAACTTATCCTGGTTTTAAAATAACTTTTCCCTCAAATTATTTTAAATCCTTTTTACGATCTCAGCGGAAAAGTAAAAAGTGCATATGCATTAAGTCACTAAAATAGAAATTAATAAAATCCCATTCGATTGCATAGATATTGCTTTATTACATTTTTCTTTCCAGACATAAAAAAACAACGGGACCAAGCCCGAACCCCCCAAAATATTCCCTCTCTCACACCTTCTCTTTCTTTCTCTCTCTCTAAGACCCTCTGTCCCTGTGGAATGCGCACTTGCCTTGGCGACGAAATGACGAGCCTTCGTTCCTCGAACAAGACCCCTCCTTAGATGAGGCAGACAACACCAAGAAATATATAACCGGGATCGACTCCTGAATATGAGCCATCGTAAAATCTATCTAATCCCGAATGTCCCTCAACTAGTTGGTCGACACCCGAATGTGCTGCAAGAAAGAACAGAAAAGAGCAAGTCAGTATGAGGCAAAGAAAGAAATCAGAAAATTAAAAGACAAAGATATGAAAAGTATACCGCTGGTTGAAGAACATCCTCTGTCAGCCCCAGCTCCTTCGGGTTCATCGCATTGGGATGATGCAGCATACACACCTACCCTACGTCGAACTGTCGGATGTTATAAGAAGGAGGAGCCAAACGCACAAAGGGAACCTCTTAGATCGTCGCCGCTTCCGATGTCGATGCACCACCTGCACTATGGGAAGACCCTGTTGGCCGACTCTAGCCCGCATGGGGAAGAGGCATAACGTCATATATACTGGGCGACATCAGCCATCTTGACACCAAATCCAAGTAATCATAGGTCACCACTGTGTCGGTATACGACAAATAAGGCTCACCGACCACAACCGCCACCCTCACATCCTCTGATATCTCCCGTTCTCGCCTCATATACATCGGGGACTCATAGATGGCACCATAACCTAGTCCTCCACCATTTATCGGAGTGCTCTTTCCCCCAGATAATAGGAGTAGCCAAACTTATGCGCCAACAGATGCCGCAGCTGTGCGTTCTCCCCGATCAACTCCATGTGTTGGACGGCCATCGCCTAGGGATAGAAGGTCACCTGAAATATTCCCAACAGAAAATTAATATTTGAAAAGATCATCACGAAAAAATGGTCTCTAGAAGAAAGAGGATTTACCCGATCGCTCGTTAGGACGTTCAAGACTTGACGCACCGCCCCTAAAGAGAGGGACTGCCTCGACTGTCGGTTGGACTTTTGCCACTGGTACATTTGCCAAAATTCCCCAACAGACTCATCCTTCAAAGCTATCAGTTGAGAATTAAGCGCAATAACCTCATAGAGCCACGTTTGCAAAGATCAAAGAGTCATCAATCGAAAGAATAAAATGAATAAAGGAAAATTCAAATGCATAAAATAAATAATACCTCCAAAAGATACGTGGCGTAAGTAAATGTTTGCTAGTAGCACCAGTAGAATGTGTCCAAAAAAAAATAAAGGGTAGCCAAGGTCAGGCTCCCCCAATCAAAGAGAAGAATATCCCAAAATACCCTAAAAATGGCAAAAACCATAAGTGGACGATGTCGCTAATAAAAACCCTCCCAATAATAGTAAAATAAATAAACGAGCCATTTGTCGCACCTTCAGCCCATCAGTCTCCTCGATCCATTGACTCGGAAACACCTCCCTTAAAAGAGAAAAATGAATAGAGTCCCCAGATAATCCTCTCCGCATAACCTTACGTCATCTCCACCGCCATCAGCATCACCCACAAAGTCTGGTTCACCTCTATCTGGGCCCGCTCACAGTCCAACCCCAGCAACTTCTTCACATCAATGGTAGTCACTGTCATCTCCCCAAAACCAAATTCATAATGTGGATGGCGTCCCACCACCTCTCCCCCAAAGCACAAATGATAGCCATCGAATGAGGCGTCTCAACCAGTGGAGACACCAACCTACAAAAATAAGAAGAGGACACCACCCAATGCAATAGTGGTTGAAGGTGTTCCCACACGTCCTTAAGCCCCATCGTCCATTGAGAACGCAGGTTAGACGTAGATATATTAGTCTGTCAATGATAAAAGAAAAAACCCTTGTCAAAATCCAAGAAATAAGAAAATATCACCAAGAAAAAATAAAAGAATACCAAAGGTCATCAACACTACATTGCCACTAGGCTCATCACCCTAGAGGATCGATGACATGACGGCTCGTGCAAAAGATCCCTCTCATTCGTAACTGGATCGAATGAGTCGAAAGCATTCTCACTACCAAGCGCAAAGGGCACCCTGGCCTGCCATTCTAAATTCACCCAGTCGTCGACATTTAGCCATGCCATTTGGACCTTACTTCTTGAGAAATCAGCCACTTATTAGTTTTGGAATGCTAAAACAGTTTGCAAAAACAAAGAGAAAAAGAGAGAAAGTCTGAAATCTGTGAAAAATGAGGAATTCTCACCCCCTTTTATAGGAGGCTAAGGGGCATGCCGATTGGCATCTCCCATCAATATACCAATCGGCATTATCCCTTAACCTGCTCGAGGTACCTAAAAACCTTTCCACTACTGTTTGGAACCTCTTACACCATGCTAGTCGGCATCTGCCCTGAAATTTTGAACAGAAATTCCCAAAAAATCCCCAAAAATTTTCAAAAATTGCCAAATGAATTTTAGAACCTTTTTCATCCAGAAAAATATCTAATTCCACACTTACTTACCTAGAAAAACACTTACTTTCCCAATAAAATTCCAAAAATCAATTGGATATGTCCCTAGCAACATCTCCAAAGGACACCGTAGAAATTGAAAATAAAATCCCTAAAAAGAAAACATCCAATCCTTGGATTAATACGTTTTCCCCAGTGAAGTCTCCAAATTCCCCCAAGAACACTACAACTTAAAGTCCTCCTAATTTACCTCGATCCTCAGAATTGGTCACTTCAACTTAGGTTCTCATAATTGACCTCGACCCGCAGAATTGATCGCTCCCAACTTAAGCCCTCAGAATTGGCTTCGACCCGCAGAATTCGTCGCCTCTACTTAGGCCCTTAAAATGTAGAATTGGTCACTTATACTTAAGCCCTCAGAATTCGTTCGATCTACAGAATTGGTAATTTCTACTTAATCCCTCTAAATTGGCTTCAACATACAAAATTAGTCACCTTTACTTAAGCCCTCAAAATTAGATTTGACCAGAAGAATTGGTAACATCTACTTAAGCCCTCAGAATTGGCTTCAACCCTCAAAATTCATCATCTCTACTTAAGCCCTCAAAATTGGCTTCGAACCGCATAATTGGTTACCTCTAATTTAGCCCTCAGAATTGGCTTCGACCTGTAGAATTGATCACCTATGCTTAAGCCCTCAGAATTATCTTCAACCCTTAAAATTGGTTGATCCTACTTAAGCCCTCAGAATTGGCTTCGACCTACAAAATTGGTCACCCTTACTTAAGGTCCTCAGAATTGACCTCAGCTCGCAGAATTGGTCGTTTCAACTTAAGGTCCTCGAAAATCGACCTCGACCCACAGAATTGGTCTCTCCTTGCCCTAAGTCATTTGAATTCACCTCGGCCATAAAAATCGGTCATCCCCAGTATTTCCTTGGGTCCTCAGAATCGACCTCGTCCCTCTGAATAAGTCATCCTTATCCCTTAGGTTCGCAAAATTGACCTCTTCCTAAAATATCATGTGGTGTCTATGTTAGTGGCTTTCACTTATTTCAATCTCACTCATCAAGGGGCTCTATAGACCCCACATTCTAGAACCCCCTAAATCTCTCCTTAAGTCCCTAGCACCTCCCCATTTTACTAGAAACCTTAGGCCATACTCCAAGTACCAATATAGAGGCCATCGGGCGACCCTGGGCCTCAATTGACTCCGATAAACTCTATCGTCGGAGCAGAAGCTCAATGAATCTTTGAATGGCTCCAAATTCACTTTCCAATGGTTCACCCCATGCATGAATCGACATAACAATTTGGATGAACGAATTATTTTACCATCAAAATTCGATCTGAAGGCCACGAAGCGCTCTTGGGCTCCAATTTGACCCCAATCAACTTCATCATCTGAGTAAAATCTGTTAGAATCTTCGAAGGGTACTAAAACCTCTTTCCAATGATCTGCCTCGTGTATGAAATGGCATAACCGTTTGGACTAATGATCCATTTTCCCCTAAAAATTGATCCAAAGGCCAACGAACGCTCTCGGGATCCTTTTAACCAACGTCAACTCTTCAACTTGAATGAGACTGAATGTATCTATGAATTTCACTGAATACCCTTTCCAATGGTCTATCGCGTGTGCAAATC
Organism: Sambucus nigra; assembly: GCA_949130495.1. NCBI lineage: Eukaryota > Viridiplantae > Streptophyta > Magnoliopsida > Dipsacales > Adoxaceae > Sambucus > Sambucus nigra. The sequence continues at coordinate 417,088,855 of OX422209.1, read as the reverse complement.
ATACTTATGGTACGGACGAACGACCCATTTTACTTCGAAAGGTCATCGAGTGCTTTAGGGACCCCATTGACCAAGGTAAACTTTCCAAACCGAGTGAAGCTCTTTGGACTGGTTAACTACCCTGCATAACCTTTCCGATGTTATTCCCCATTCATGATTCTGACTTAACATTTGAATGAATAATCCATTTCCGTCCGACAATCTCTCGTCCAAAGGACCGACGAGCGCTTTCGAGCCATGTTTGACCTAAAGTCAACTCTAAAACTTAGGAGTGGCCTAAAGGACTCTTGAAGGTCTCTGAATTTAATTTCTGACGGTATTCCCCATGCATGATTTGGATTGACGAATTGCGTTCAACGATCATTTTTTGAAAAAATCTGCACCAGATTGCCGATTGGGAGGTCCGTTTCCCTGCCTATCGGCAGTGTGCCTAGGGTTACCTGCCAATTGGCAGGGATAGGGATATGCCAATCGGCACCCCCTTCCCTTATAAATAGAGGGTGTGACCTTAGTCCCAAAGCACACCTCAGATCCATCAATATTAGTGATCTCAAGAACATTCTCTTGCAATGAGTGAAGTTTCCTTATGTGAAATTCCATCCCATCTTACATTCCCATCCTTTTCATACCCATTTTGGCAAAATCTCATTCTCTCACATTTAACATTCAACTCAACACTCAAGGGAGTTCATCCAAGATCAAGATCGAGCTTCAATTCTTCAAAGAAGGTCCAAAATCCTTCTCTCTCTCTCTCTCTTTAAATTTCCTGTTTTCGTATTAATTACATTAAATTCGTAATTAAGTTCTTAATTTAGTTCACACTCATTAACATCTCACTTTTCTATTAGTTATATTGCATGTACTTTATTTTTCTATTAAAAAACCCAAACAATACAAAAAGAGGGTAACACCTATAAATTCCAACGGGATTATCCATCACAAGTTTCTAAAGCTAAAATACATTTTCTACACACACACATATAATAAAATCCCGTTTGGATCTATAGGATAAACCCCACCCTTATATCGCATGCGAACTATGTGGACTTTGATGCCTTTATAGGATACCTAGGCGTCTCGGGCTAAAACTCAAGACTCGAGTCCAATTTTTTTATTTTCCAAAATTTTAATCTTCCCAAATTCTCCATTTCCACATTTGTCATATTCTTGTATTATTTTAATACATATTATGTTTGTGATCTTTATTAAAGTTTCATCCAACATATATTATTATTTTATTATAACGATCAATATCGCGATAAACGTATAAATAATATTTTTTAATAACATTTTGGGAACATTCTTATGGATGAACTTACTCTGTCTTTTCCATGGTATGAGTTGGGCAATTCCAATCTCCATTATATATACATGAACACACACTTCATGGAGAAATAAAGTAAAATAATAACATAAGCCCATGAGAGATCGAAATGGCAGGATGGGTGCCTAACACCTTCCCATTCCGTAACTTAGCCCCCGAATCTTTGGATTATTAGTTTCGTAAGCATCAGTTTGTCTTTGATGCCTCTCTCTAGAGGCGGGGACATATTCTTATGTCTAATTTGTGAAAAATAGGCCAGAGACTTCATCTATTTACATTCACCGCACACCAACGACGACCTAAGAGTTTCGAGATTAGAGAGGGCGCGAGACCTTTTTTACCCCCCATTTTCCACCCACCTTTGGGAAAAGAGAGAGGGAATAATAGGGATGGCCACAGGGACTATGTGATAAGAACGATTATGGGTAGCATGAATAAGCCCTTGGGCGGGAAACTCAAGCCCAAGTTCCTCGATTTTAGAGCACTGCTAACATCAAGAAGTTTCACTTTTAAGATCGAATTTAATTCAGATTTGAATTATTTTCCAAGCTTTATTTTAGATTTTTCACACATATTTCATTATATCAAAATTTATCTCTTCACATTATTCAAAATGGCATGCAATGAGTGTTTAATAAAGAATAACGATTAGTCAAGTGGATTATATTGGCATATTCTCTATCACTATGACGATTTTTCTTCTTATAAATGTCTTATTAAAGACTGACTAACTTTTCAACCAAGGACCATCAACGATTAAAATAACTGGATGACCGACCAATGATTGGACAAACCAAAAATGTTTTTATGACTAACAAAACATGAAATAATTTCCCACATTTGAAAAAAGACCTATCGGGAACCCCTAGGCACTAATGGTCAACTAAGCTTAAAAAAACCTAGTTAGTAGAGGACCTCACAAAGTGGTGATTTTTTTCTTTTCTGGGTCCAGGCCAAAGGTTTAATATAATGGCATCACCTAAAATGTTAGTCCAAGGACCACACAATATAAAGGAAGGACAAATATAGAAATGTCCATTAATACTTAAAGTTATTACAAGGATCATACAAGTACCATTATTTGGAATCCTTTATCATCTTAGCATCTGCTAAAGAGTTGATACAAGCATTCTTATATGAGACATTTTGAGCATCACTAAAAGTGGCATCCAGGTTGATAAGAGTCTCATCATAGCCATACATCCACACTTGGAGAGGTTGCTAGTGGAGTTAAAATTTAAAGTGAAAATTCTTTTCGAATAGGCTCATGATGGTAGCTTATTTATCATGCAAAGACTTTTTTTTCTTCTCTGGCTCCTTCCCTAGTCGATTACTCTCCCTTTTATGACAAAACGACAAAGGTTTGATGTCCTCATACTTATCACGCAAGGACTTTTGGATCTTATCTAACTCTTCTCTAAGCTAGCCATTCTCTTATTAAAATAATGAGCCTCCTTCTCCATCATACTTTTCCGATTGAGACTTCTTGGACCTCCCAATCTTAACTCTCAAATCATTATTGTCCTTCTTAAGGAGAACAACGACCTCCCTTTTTCTTTAGAGGTCGGATTGTAGGATAAAAGTCTTTTTCACATAAAAAGAATCATCATTGGCCATCTTCTGGTCAAATCCACTTTCTTCAGCCATCTCAATTGAATCCTTGTCAAAACTTAACCCTCATATTTTCTAACGCTTCACTATGACTGGCTTGGTTGGTATGAATCATGACATAATAAACTGCACTATTCCCCATAGCCTGATGGATAAGTCGATGCAGATCAGAGTAAGCTTCTTTTGCAGGTAGGGGCATATCAGAGCCCAGTATCTCATTTAGGTCATTAACTCCATCATAACTAGAAATAATGAGTTTCCTGCACCATTCTACAAACTTGTACTGAGAAGTGACCATCACTGCGAGTATTATATCATACTGAAAAAGTGTAAGTGGTCATTCATTTTAGCTCGGTTAAAGAGAAAATTCATAGAGTATCACAAGATAAATGGATGGATAAGATTTCAAACAGACTTTGAATTTCATTGAAAGATAGTAAATGGGGAAAACCCCTCAATTTTATATTGAAAGGAAATAAGTATAATATTTCCAAAATATAAGGTGCATTTTCTTCCACTTTCTTCTTCTTGACAGCTTGGATGATGGCAATGTCTTCCAACTACATGGACTTATCCTCATCCATCTTGGCATCTTGGTGAGATCTGAACAAGGCAATTTCCACACTAACATTAACAGCCTCAAGACTAATAAACAACTCACCGACCAAGCCCTCATCATCATCATCATCATTATCATCATTATCATCTTCCTCTTCGATTGGAGGAGGAGAGACTACTTGGTGCTCTGTGAACATCTTTGAGTCCTCGATAATGCCCGCCTCAGCAAAGTACTCATCCTAACCACTCTAGAAGAATACCTTTCCAAGGCATCCAATCTAGTCCTGGGTCTTGTCAAAGGCCTTTTTCCTATCCACGAGTATAAGTATCATCCTTAACCTATGAAAATCCAGCTAAGGCCTTCTCCACTTTGTCATTGGCTTCATCAACCTTGGTATTAGCTCTTTTATCCTTGACCTTGGACTTCTTTCCATCCTTTTTTGTCTTTTCTATAGAAATGATCAAGGCCTTGGACTCATTGATTTTATTTTTGAGTTCATCAATAAGTGCGTCCAAATCTTAGACATTTTGGTCTAACTTATCCTTCTCTGAGATCGCGGCCTAACCAGCCGACCGAGTACCTTTTAAATCCTTAATAGCCTTAACTAGGGTTGCCTCCATATCATAGGAGGACATCCTCAACGTAATATCTCTCTCTAACATTTGGTTATAGTCAACCAAGAACTTCAACGCTCAAGAAGAAGAAAATATTTTTAGTTTGTGACTAAGGCATGATAAAGGGAGGATCATACAGTGTTCATAATGTACTTACAAAATAGAGATTGTGATTGGAATGATTTAACAACCGACCATAAGCCAGGCCAGCTACATTAGCTCTGTCAATAAGAAGGCATATCGAACCAATAAAAACACGCATTCGTTCGGGTGGGCAGCAACAAAATGGGCCTCAACTTTGCCCTTATCAACTATATTTTTTCCCACAGCTACAAGTGGGGATGAGGAGCTTTATCCTTCTTCATCTTCTTGAATAGAGGCTCCATGTCCTTGGCAAGGGAATCCCCAATATCTAGAGGGTTAGTGAACCCCCAACTTTATTTTTTTGCTTGTTGGTTGAGCTGGTGCTTCACTCTTATTCATTGGGAGAGCATGAGGACTTTGGTCTAAGGTTGGTAAAAATGAAGTTTACCAACTTTATCTTTAGATTCATTGCACCAGGTGAGAGTATGGAGGAAGTAACAGATAAAACGTATTAGTATTTAAAAGAGGAAGATGTATCTTCCTCATCTGATGCTCAGGAGGTAGTAGCCTCTGGATTGCCCAAATCAACTAAAATGATCGGAGTTTAGTCAATTGGTCTGGCTAAAAAGGAGGTAGTTGAACTCCTAGAGCCAAGTAAGAATGTCGCTGACCAAGGATGATCATTAGATCTAATCATATGTTGTATCAACCAAAGTTTTTAGAGATCAACAAGTTCACCTCCTAATCATGAGGATGTCTCTTTTTTCCCTTCGCTGCTAAGGAATAAGAAAAGAGAAATCATAATTACTCTAATGAAAAAGAAAGAAAGGTATAAAAATGCAATTGTAACCTAACCTATTCCTTACCCTTTCCGAGGGCACTTTGGCCCCTCCTATTTTTCACCCTAGAGAAGGGGGAGATGTTGCCAATTCTTCATAATGATATTGTTATCCCAATAATGTTTATTGGAATCAAATAGGTTAAACCCCTGAACCCGATTGGCTACCCTCGTCTTCAAGTAATAAATATTTTCACGGGTCGATGCCCATTAATAATAGTACCTAATATCATTAATACCAAGATTGATATCATACGGCTCGTTAATGCGGTCAACCTTATTAATGATCCTCCACACATTTGGAGTGACATGGGTCGGGACCACATCAAAGTAATGGCAGACCTCAGGAAATAATCGATTTGGGGGAAAAGTTACCCCACACTCAGCTATGAAGATCGAAGGTAGATAACGACCTTAAGGAAGTTTACAAAGCTCGTATGGTCCCTCCACTAGTTATACCATGACCTATTGAGTAATATAGTCAAGTTTGAACATTTCTATAGTGATTTCCTTAATGACATACACCAATTTTTTAGGAAGGATGACAACTCAGAAATAGAACTAAGGAAAGAAACAGAAAACTATGATAGAATGGAAAATATGGAGTTCAAATGCTTACAGTAAAATGAAAGTAATGAAGAAACCTTCTCTAAATGTGCAGGTTTTGAAATGAAGTGGAAATATATTGAATAGTTATTTTGTGGTATAAAATGACTTCAGGTTCCCAAAAAAATTATTATAAGCTTACACGCACGAAAGATGAAACAACATGTTACAGTTACCAAAGCGGCTGCATTTCCACGATGCTAAGTAAATATGTCAAATTTATAAGCGTCCCCCATTTTCTTTCAATAGACAAGAAGCTTTTACAAATTTTTGGTCATTTATGGAATTACCCTCCGACCAAAGGGGAAACCCAACTACTCCAGAAGAGCATGACTTGTTAAGCATCAACACTCGAGCAGAGGCATAAAGCCTAACAACCTCACAAAGCCTCTAAACTTTGGGGGAAATTGTGGGGTCAAGAGTTGCACAGGCACGTGATTGACCACGTGCACCCTAGCCACGTGCACCTATAATTAATGAAGACTCTTAGTCAATGAAGAACTATTTAATGATATCACTTGTAATGGCTTATCATGATCATAGATAAGTCTGAACTCTTAGGGATAACTATTAACGGGGCTTAGTACTCTCCCAAGGTGCCTTATAAATATAAATGCACCCCATATGAACAGGACATGCATTATTGTAACGTTGAGAAGTACTACAACTATGCCGACGTTCTTGAGTAATAAAGAACAAACCCAAACACCTCATGGACGTAGGCAGGTTGCTGAATCACGTGCATGTTGCGTTGTGTGTGTCATTTCATTCTCTTTCTTTATTTAGCTTGTGTGCATTAAATATTATTACATATAAGAAATTAATACCTACAACACCAATCCTGAGTACCACACACTCCAAAAATTCTAAATAATGCAACTCAACAGTTAATAAATCCTCCATTATGCAATTAATATTATTTAATTACTTAATGAAGCAAGTTAAGTATTGTGGACACTATAGCATAAAATAAGAATTTTTCATTGAATTCTTCAGTAAATAGAAACATATATATACATATCCATCCGATTTCATTATGTATAAATTATGTAATGTAACAGTTAACGATTTACTTAGAGCTTATGTATTCATTTTAGAGTCTACGAAACCAATAAACGAAGAAGTATTATAGTGTGACAAATCCAATTCTGTAATAATGACTTTCATTTTAGTGTGAACAAAACCAAGAAATAATTAAAGCTGTCAAATAAATGTAGTACTAACAAATTAACATAAAAACACAAATAAATAATTTAAAGGAATTCTGTCTTAACATTGATATTTATAATTATGTGCTTTTATGTTGAACAAATTAAATATGAAGCAAATCATTTTCTGCAAAGAAGATTAGACTGATAGAAAGCTTACAAACAAATACGATGCCATACATCGAATGTTGGACACTCTCCTTAACACATAATTCGCCTCCTCTAATAGTGCTTAAGGATGAAATCAATGGGCGTCTGCCTCCCAGAATAAAATGATCTTTGGCACACACAAAAAGCACTTCAATGTTCGTGTCGCAAGAACCAATTATGTTTGATACTCTATCCGACTCGATTAGGAATGAAGAGTATTGAAAAATATTTTTCTCTCTTAAATTAATGAAGACAGGTCCTCGATTAATAGGCAACAATATATTCTTTCATGAAATGATGTGTAACGCCCTGACCCGGATTTATGGGTTACCCGTGGTCAACCCGGTCCGAATCGAGTCGTTAGGTGTGAAGTGTAATGAAACAACCTAAATAATGTTGCTAGTTTATTTTTATTTATATTAACATTTCATTTGTTAGCATGCGATTCCAGTTTCAAGATAAACTATGTGAGGGAACCTTGGGGAGCACTTCAAAGTCCAAGTAAAGAGAGTTACTAACGTAAACGTAAATAAGATATACTCACCTGTAAAACGCCCTCAAATTACGGAACCGCTCCTAACCTGCCATAACAAAGCGGGGACGTTAGTGTATGCCCAGTGGGATTTATACAACAGTATAAAAACGGATAGCAGAAATGAATACTCACATGCTACAACCACGTGCATGCAAAATATGTATATATCTACATACGCATAACTTTGAAAATACAGATGCCAATGCATTAACCATTTTACTTTAAAAAAATCTTACTTATCCATATTAATTTACCTTAATCTAGTAAAGATTTTCTTTATTCATACCTAGTAGTTTAACTTTTTTAACACACCCGATTCAACAGTTGAAACCATTAAACTCTATTTGATTCGAACCCATTCCTTTAGCGGAACTTAACCCTTTTATTCATTTGAACGTCCTTTAGTATTTTCCTTGAAAGTCACCAATTCAACACACGCATTCGTCGTGTTAGAAAATACTTATTTACTTTTCGAAAATCCTCTTTATGATACATTCTTGTGTTAAATATGAGTTTAACCATTTAGGTTTCTTAACCACCCATTTATCCACTTCCTTTAACCCTTTTTTCATTCATTTATGGACATTAATTTATTTACGCATTTACTTATCCAGTTCAGCTTTGCTGGAACATTTATTACATTCATTCAAGTTAGAACATATTAACACATTTACCGCACAACCAATTTTTTATATGTTCCATATTTTATTTAATTTTTCTCAGAATCTTCTTATATCGCATACTTACATGGGCTCCACAACGACGGTTATGCACATCACATGCTCTGGATAGTGATTTAAGATTTTTTACCCAAGGGCTCTAGGCCCTTCTTGCTTTACCATAGTGTTATTTAAGTTCATTTTAATGTGTTTTAATATTTTATAAATGTCCACATTATTACCTTCCTTGCTTTTACCCGACCGATAGCCAAAACCCGGACTTAACCGTCTGTTTTTCCATTACCACTTGAAAAATTATTTTTTTTCTTCTTTAAGTCCCTTATTCACATACACATGATTTATACTAGATTCATTCATGCTTTAGGACTTAATTCATTTCCACATTTTTTAGTGCAAAGACATTCTTTAACATTTTTATTTCATCAAAATGTTCCACTTTAAGTAAACACCAATTTACCCTTTTCACGCCAAACTTGCAATTTAGTCCTTTAACAAGTGTTATTTCTCGAAAATAGTTATTAAGTTTCCAACTTAACATTTAAACGCTTTAGCCATTTTAACCCTTGTTTAATACCACATTTTTGTCAATTTTAACACTTGTCACTTTAACACTCTTCACACATAAAATAACACACTTTATATTTTAAGCTCTCCAATTTTCGATTATCTTATTTCATGCTTAAACCCGATAGGAATTTCTTTAAAGTTCCTCACATATTTATTATCAAAATACTACAAGTTTATATGTGTATAAAGTGGACTTTAAATACTAAAATCCTACCAAATGGACTAAACATGCATTGCAAGTAATAAAGGACATTTTAGCAATTTCTTTAGACTAGACAAATGTCTATTTATTCATAAATTCTCCAATTTGCAAGGAACTTAAAATATTTATTTCATAAATATTTTGACAACATCAATATCATTCTATATTTTTATTTCATAAAAATGTTCATTGTCTCATTTTTCTACAAGTATACTAAATTAATATATCCTTACATTTTTATTCCATAAAAATGTCCATTACTTCCTCTTACTAGAGTTAAACAAAATATCATTTTCTCATATCTTTATTTCATAAAAATGTGTATTATTTCTTCTTCGCTAGAAGTACACCAAAAATAACATTTCTTACATTTTTATTCCACAAAAATGTGTACTATTTCTTTCTTCACTAGAAATACACCAAAAATAATATTTCTTACATTTTTATTCCATAAAAATGTGCATTATTCCCTTTTCACTAGAAATACACCAAAAATGATATTTCTTTTATTTTTGTTCCATAAAAATGTGCATTATTCATTTTTCACTAGAAATACACAAAAAATGGCATTTTTTACATTTTTATTTCCATAAAAATGTCCATTTTCAGTTTTATTAGAAAACACAAAACAATAATATTTTCTAACATTTTTATTCCATAAAAATGTCCTTTTTTCATTTACTAGAAGACACAAAAAAATAATATTTTCTAACCTTTTTATTCTATAAAAATGTTTAATTTTAGTTTACTGAGAACACACATTGTTTCTTATAACCCTATTGTTAATCGTACACAACAATAAAACTATAATATTTATCCAATTGAATCTAAAATGTAAGAAAAGTAGATTACCAACCTAAATGGTCTCCAAAATGGTGGTGGTGAAGGTGAAGATGGGTGACTGCCCCACCTCCAAAGGTGGACCTAAAGGGGGTCATAAAAAGCTTCACCAAACAAGCTCCATGGAAGCTCCAATATAGTAAAAAATGCTTTCACACACACATCTTCTTGTTCCACGATCACCCCCACAAAAACCCTCTTCTAATACCCCCAATAATACACTCATCTTCTTTTGATAATGTATCTTTAATTACCCACCAAAACCCCCAACATTGACTTTCATATTTCATAGCTCTCTTTCTTTACAGTGGGGAAATAACAATACCTAAGAAATAAATGTTGGAAGATATCTCAATAATGAAGAGGGAGCAGATTTATTTCGTGAAGAGTATAACACTAATATTGACAGTGCTAGTTGTGTTCTTCTACCCTATGTAATCCTCTATCTTATATACAAACTAAAATAACCTACAAGACAACCTCCTTCTATTATCCTAGATCGTTAGGCCCAATACCTGACCCGTAAGGTTTGATCGACGATAAGGGGATAATAACGTTTTTTGGCAGGTGGTTTGTAAATCCTAGGTTTATATTCTTTATACACGAAACTCCCCAAAGCCCATAAGTTAAATACCATTATTCCCACCTTCGTCATACATTGTGACTGAAAAGAACTGAGCCACGAATGGGAGCTCGACAGCACAAATGGGTCGACTAACATAATCAACGTCGTTCGAATAACGTGTCTGGTTGTTCGAACGGCTAGCCTTAAACTTCTAATTTTTCCCCTTATTAGTTTTTGAAATTCAAGCAGTTTCCCATCTAATGTAATTCGTTTTCTTCTAATCTAACACTTTTATTTTCCATATTTATCCAAATAATATCTGACTTTTAATAAAGGCATACCTAGTTTATTTCCCAAAATTTTTTATAATCCTTATGTAAGACTTTTTATATAATCCATAATTCGATTAATTTTCTTCAACTCTAATTTATGCCACATCATATACATTCCATATATATAATTTTGACTAATTTATCTGGTGGGATATTATAAACTTCCCTCTTTAGGGAATTTCGTCCTCGAAATTCCTGGCTTATCACAATTTGTAATATCCTCAACACTATGGTCTAGCCCCAAAGGTTTTCCTCTAATTAATCACCATTGTTAATCCAATCATGATGGAACTTGAGGTACTACTGCGAGTTCTCAAGCATGACGAACGTGTCTATTTAAACAAGACCTCAAGTTATTCGATATTCACCAAACATTATACTATCGCCTATGAACTAATCATCATGTACCGTTCTACGTTAGGATTTACGACTTATGTTTCCTTAAACAAATCTTAGGTCAAGAATATCCTAGGCTAATACAACCGTAACACTTATGATTACACACTCCAATGATTGTTAAGTCGGTCACCTTATCACAAAGTTCTACCCGACCGATATCTCCTACGAGATTCTTATGCTAGCCGAGAGTCATCTTGGGTATCACAACGCACACACATACGAGCAATCACATCCTCAATTCGTACAATTTCGAACTGAGTGAAACACTACCATCTAATATCTTATCAAATTCTAATATTTATAATATCCTCAAGTCACAATCTCGGTACACACAACCCAATCGCACTAGTTACACCGACAAACTAGCATGCATGTTAAACTAAGCAATCAAGTAATATATGCAACTATATGCAACAGCGCAAGACTAAACTTAACATATACTAGTGTAGAATAAATGTGCATCAGAAGAAGGGCACACTCACATAACGTGACACATCAGCCGCAACCGGCCTAACCCGCTTCACTATTGATCTTAACTTCCCATTACTTGGATCTAAGAGGACACAAAAAATGCAATGAATCTGGCAACTACCAAGCCAAAGAAAAATAAATTCTGACAATGAATCAAGCCATATGAAGTACGCGTGCGTAACATACCCTTGAAGTCTATAACTCTTAATGATATCTTGCTATAGTCTTTATCTGGTCACGTACCCTAGCTTGGCCCATTAACCCTGATGTCTTCTAACTATGAATCACTCATCCCTACTGGTTGAACGGAATACGAAACCAATGACTTCGGAAAAAGGAAATGCTAGGCTTCCCTCCTTAGGACTAATGCTACATAATCATCATTAGCTAGTACAACAACATGAACCAAATGAAATCTCATTTCTTCAATGCTCATCGTTAGTCACTGACCTATCATACCTAGGCCTCATAGTTTCAACACGCGATATGTAACCCTAGTTTCTAAAACCACTCTCATCAAGTGAATATAGTGCTCACATAGTTTCAAGCATCCAACTCATGGACCATTACTACCACCCTTAGAACTGCCTACCTGACACCAAATCATAATCATTCTAATGACATCTTAACTTTCAAACAACACTCCTACCTAATGATCTCCTTCAACAGAGTCATTACTAACTATACAGGTAGCACACTTAGGTGCTATAATCAAGTCTAACACTTCATCCCGAGTGTTATTTCTAAAAGTCACAACGAGCCTTATCGTTTTTCTAAGTTACCTAAGTGCACCACCTAGAATTGGTCAACCCATTTCAGAAATTATCCTCGAAGGACATATCATGACACATGCCTAAAATCAAAAGCGATAACACTAACTCCAAAACACTGCCACAACTGACATGATCTAATCGAACTACAATCACCAATGGCCTATTATCACTTACCTAAACTCCAATACAATGGTGATTCCTAATGTCTCACGGGCTATGACATCAGCTCAATTACTTCTCTAAGCCTCATGTACATCTATTACAAGAAACTACAAGTCATACCATGACCTATGCCAGGCAACCTTATATTCACTATTACTAGGAAATAACTACCAATCGCATTAACATATCGTTAGTTAGACCTTAGTATACACCCCGAGGAATTATTAATACTTATTTTACACGCCCATTTGAATTACCAACCCAAGGTCCACCTCACAATTCTATATCACTGAATTCACAACGAGTGTTCAACCACGACAACTAAATTACCTCACTATGAAATCATCGCATTAAGTGCCAATTTATCGGCTGACACACTTATATATATTGGTAGGATACTTGACGTCAGGTATTGCCTATAAACACTAAGGCCCACGCCACAAACTTCACAAGGGATCCCATTTCTCAATGCCACATTATAGTCACTAAACTATAAATTTATACCATCCAAGTCTTGGTAGGACACCGGACATTGGGTATTGCCTAAGAAGAGGCTCACCCTAATGATGTCGTTAGGGTCCCATTCTAAACATCACAATTCATTTACCTACTAGTAAGTCACCATGATTATCTAGGCTCACTTCTAGGTTACCTCTATCCTCAAAATTGTCTAAACCCATATCATAGTTAAGTTACATAAATCGAGGAATACTACACTCAAGCCCACAACTAAGGGACCTAATACGTTTTCACTACGGGACTAACACTTATAAACACATTACCCAATCACTTAATTTCAATCGAGAAATTCGTAAGCCTTTCAGCTAAGTTGCAATGAACACTACACGACGTTACTACTACTACTACTACTACTACTACTAAGGCTTATTGGTAGGATACATGACACGACGTATAACCCATACACCCAGGTATACACTACCAGTGTCACTAAAGATCTTATTCATCAAATGTTTCATTAATCCTTCGATCTCCACTCCAAAGGGTTACCTAAGGTTCACTCCCTTGCCACTACAACTCCTTATTATCGCTTACGTGACCTTTTACCATAAATAGCCAACAACTCTAATCATGACTCACAAGATACATTCATCGGATAACGGCCGCTAAGGATCCAACCTACAAGGATAGAATCTTGTTAACTAAGGATGGATGTACCTATTCCTAAGTGTTAACCCACATAATTTACATTTTCATCAAATTTACCATCAACCATCCCAGGATCGAATTTGCCTAATCATCACATTGAAATTGGCCTCTCACGTATGTCACACCCAAGGCTACATATAATTTAAATCACGATTTTCTTATTACACAGTTGTGATGTTATAACAATCAATCCCTACCGTTGGTTATCCAAAATTTGGTGCCACTTTCTCAATTGGCGATATCTCATCCAATCAACGTCTCCAAAGACTCTACGTATAAAAAGGATGGAATACTAAACACTTCACACTACGAACCACGGTGTCACCACATGTTGGCTTATATGGACACTCATTAATTTTAAATCATACTTTATTAGAAATGTGGAAGCGATTTATATAACTAATTTGAGTGTATGCCACTTGGCACCAACTTACTTGTTGTGCTAACCTCTTTGAATTCACCATCGAGGACACGAACTTCAACCGTCACCAAATTAGCATGACTGGACCAAACCAACATTGACGTCGAAGGATCCACTACCGACTTCACCGTGTCACTCTCGAAAGCAACCTTGAATCTAGAGCTCTGATACCATATGTAACGCCACGACCCGAATTTATGGGTTACCCGTGATCAACCCGGTATGAATCGAGTCGTTAGGTGTGAAGTGTATTGAAACAACTTAAATAATGTTGCTAGTCCAATTTTATTTTATTAACATTTCATTTATTAGCATGCAATTCCAGTTTCAAGATAAAGTATATGAGGGAACCTTGGGGAGCATCCCAAAGTCCAAGTAAACAGAGCTACTAACGTAAACGTAAATAAGATATACTCACCTGTAAAATGCCCTTAAATTACGAAACCGCTCCCAACCTTTCGTAATAAAGTGGGGACGAGAGCTTATGCCTAGTGGGATTTATACAACATTATAGAAACGGATGGCAGAAAGGAATACTCACCCACTACAACCACATGAATGCAAAAATATGTATATATCTACATATATTTATCTCTGAAAATACACATGGCAATACATTAACCGTTTTACTTTCAAAAAATCTTACTTATTCAGATTAATTTACCTTAATCTAGTAAAGACTTCATTTATTCATACTTAGTGTTGATACCAAAATTAATCTGCTGACATGGACCAATCATATGAAGACACGTGGCTATCTATATGGCAACAACAAGCACTTCCGAGGAACCCACTCGCTCCGAGGAATAAGACTACAACGAGGAAGACTAGTTCCCCGAGGAACTCACAAGCTCCGAGGAACAATGCCTCTCCGAGGAACTCTTAAATACCGAGAAGCTTAGGCGGTCCGAGTAACTCATGGCGGTCCGAGTTGCACCTCGAAGCGGGATACCAACAGTTTAACTGATTCATTAAATGCTTATCATTTGGACGTGCACGCAAAGAGGGCATTAAATGTATTACCCTTTCATATGTATATCATTTAATGTATTACCCTTTCACATTACAGCCTCAGGGCTATAAATACATTGTACAATCCTCATTGTAAAGGGGACCCCCCCAGACCGGAATTTCTTGAGATAACTTGTAATCGAGAATTCCCATACAAACAGTAATACCAAAACAGTGGACGTAGGCCATTCTTATAAGGCTGAACCACTTTAAAATTCTTTGTCTCATTTATTTATTTGTGATTGAATTATTAGAGTGATCTAATTTTTTACATCAACAGATTGGCGCCGTCTGTGGGAAACGACTGGTAATATCGTTTTCTCAATCAAATACAATCCATTACCAATGGCTGATATTCCTGAATCCAGCAATCGAAACGCTGGAACCCCTCCAAATCCGTCTGCTCCACCAATTGTTCCAGATCTAACTGGAATAATGGCAAATCTGGCTCAAGGCCAAACCGTCATGCAAGAAACGATGCAAAAACTCATCCAAACCCTCCATGGCGGTACATCAGCCCATTCTGGACCACGAAGCATTCAAAAAAATACCCGTGCGCCTTCTTCGCGTACTAGGCGTACTAATTCATATCGCAATGAGGAATCTGAAGATTTTTCTTATAAACCTGGATGAACTTCATCAGCACGGTCCATAGATACTGAACAACGTGTCACCCTCTCCCCGAAAAGGACCAGCGCATTGGAAAGATTAAGTAGGGATTCTCCTTTCGACCGATTAGGCCCTAGGAGGAACAAAAGTCCTCTTAATGCAGCGTCGAGGAGCTTTCGACGACCATCAGATTTAAGGGAAGGATCTGCCCAGTCGCGACCAGCTGCTCGTCAAGATGGATCCTATGACCGACCAGCTGCTCGTCGAGATAAATCCCAGGAAGCCACTTCAACGTGATCAGTTGCTCAAACCAATAGGCCCGAGGAAGGAAATGATGCATGGAAAGGATCTATTCAGAGGCTGGAGGATAGATTAGGGGAAATTGCTAGGGCCAATAACCCTCTACAATAAACCTTTGTTCGAGGAACACCTTTTATCCAGGATATTATTGATTTTCCAACACCATCAAAGTTCAAAGCACCGGTTGTAACTCCCAAGTATGATGGGAAGACTGACCCTGTCCTTCATATAGAACAATATCAAGCTGCTGCCGACATCTATGCTGTCCCAGATGAGATGAGATGCAGGGCATTCTCGGGAACTCTTACCGAATCTGCTCAGATATGGTATAATAATCTTCCTCGGGGTAAGATTTCAACTTTCCTTCAACTGGCCGAGTTATTCATTGGGAATTTCTGCTTTGGCGCAAAACCAGTTAAATGAGTAGCACATTTGTTAAGTGTTAGACAAAAAGCTGGTGAGAGTATCAGAGATTATATAACTCGTTTTAATAACGAGAAACTCGAAGTCATTGATTATGAAGAGAAGACAGCGATTACTGCTTTGATGAGTGGACTACTGCCAAACAAGTTATACTACACTTTGGCCAAAGATCCACCTCGAACCATGTCGGACCTGATGGGAAAAGCGTCCAAGATTATGAATGCCGAGGAGGCTATGTCTGCGAAGAAGAATATGGACACCAAAGAAACCAAGGTGGAAGGTGATAAAGCTAAGAAGAAAGAACATAAGAACAATGCTGGTGACAAACAATCCAAAAATAGGTCGTCATGGGAGGTCTTGAGGAAATTTGATAATTACACACCTTTGAAGGTAAATATCAACCACGTCCTGGAAGAAATTAAGAACAGCGAGGAGTTAAACTGGCCAAAGAAAATGAAGGCAGACCCTGACACGAGGAATAGGGAAAAATATTGCGAGTTCCACAAGGATCACGATCATATGACCAAAAATTGCATAGCTCTTCAGAATGAGATTGAAAAACTCATCCGACGAGGAAAGCTAGCAAAGTATGTTGATCGGGGAGGCGAAAGAAGAAACAACGACCGAACTAGAGAGAGGTCTAGATCTCCTCGTCGAGCAGAGGAGAACAAGAAGAGAAACCATGAAGTTGATCCAGAGGATGACCCCGATCTTCCCAAGAAACCAAGGCAGCCAGACCGAGAGGTATTTTCAATATGCTTTGGGTCATTTGATTGTAATGTTATTATAGGAGGAGATTCCAGAGGAGGAGACCTTACTGCAGAAAGAAAAGCTTACCTTGGTGAGGCTCAAGCTTGCTCGTACATTCAGCGAATAAATCTAGCTGAGGAAGATCGCCCGAGAAAGGTAAATAAGGAGAAATTGGTTATCGGTTTTTCAAAAAATGACCTTGCAGGTGTTTAATATCCTCATGATGACCCGCTGGTGATCAAAATGAGAATGAAGGAGGTCATGATTTCAAGAGTGCTGGTCGACAATGGTAGCTCGACAGACATCACGTTCTACTCGTGTTTCGATAGTTTGAATCTAAAGCTATCTCAACTGGAGCCTTACCACAGACCCCTCATAGGTTTTGCTGGCGAGAAAGTATTTCCACTTGGGACGATCAAGTTGGATATATTCATTGGTATATGGACTGTTTGTCGGACAGAAAGAATACGTTTCTTCGTGATGGACAAGAATGTCCAATCATCGTACAATATCATCATGGGAAGAGTAGGATTGAAGAAGTTTGAGGTTGTGCCATCTACAGTGCATCAGTGCCTAAAATTTCCAATAAACTTTGGAGTAGGAGTTGTGAAAGGTGATCAGAAAGTAGCTCGGGAATGCTGTTATTCATCCGCCGAGCAAGAAGAGCTGGAAGAATCAAAGAAAAAGACTACTACCTATCAAGTGGATGAAGGTGCAGAAATTAAAACATTGGATCCTCGAGATGAGTCGCAACTTGTGAAAGGTCAAGTGGTGGAAGCTACTGAAAACATCATTCTGGACGACGAACACCCTGAGCGAACTACTCAAATAGGTTCATCGTTGGAAGACTCATTAAAACAGGAATTGATAACTTTCCTTAGAAGCAGAAGACAAACTTTTGCATGGAGTCATGAAGATATGCCTGGGATAGACCCAAACTTCTTATGTCACGAGCTCAATGTGAATAAGGAGATCAAGCCTGTGAAGCAGAGAAGAAGAGTATTCAGTCCCGAGAAGAATCAAGCTATACAGGAGGAAGTCGAGAAGCTCCAGAAAGCTTGTTTCATTGAAGACGTTAAATATCCAGATTGGTTAGCTAATGTGGTGATGGTAAAGAAGAAAAACAACAAGTGGAGGATGTGTGTAGACTTCACCGACCTCAACAAAGCATGCCCAAAGGATCACTTTCCACTGCCCCGAATTGATCAACTGGTGGATGCCACCTCGGGACACGAGTTGCTGAGCTTCATGGATGCTTATTCTGGCTATAATCAAATTAAAATGAAACCTGAAGACAGGGAGAGTACTTCTTTTATCACCCCTAGGGGAACTTATTGTTATAATGTTATGCCTTTTGGTTTGAAAAATGCAGGTGCGACATATCAGAGGCTGATGAACAAGGTCTTTGCTGAACAAATCAGTGACAATATGGAAGTCTATGTTGACGATATGCTGACGAAAAGCAAGAAAGCTGCCGATCATCTAGTTGACTTAAGTCAGACTTTTGGTCAACTAGATAAATATCAAATGAAGCTGAACCCGACGAAGTGCATCTTTGGAGTACGAGAAGGCATGTTCCTAGGGTACATTGTCAATCAGCGAGGCATTGAAGCAAATCCTGAAAAAATCAAAGCTCTATTAGGGCTGCGATCTCCAACGACGAAGAAGGAAGTACAGAGTCTCACAGGACGAGTAGTGGCACTCAACAGATTTGTGTCACGAGCAACTGATAGATGTCTCCCATTCTTCAAGACACTCAGAAAAACTTTTGAGTGGAATGATGAATGTGAGAAGGATTTTCAAGACTTGAAGAAATACTTGGGAGCACCTCCACTGTTGTCCAGGCCAGTGATGGGAGAAAAATTATATTTGTACCTTGCAGTGTCCGAGAATGCAGTTAGCTCGGCGTTGATCAGAGTGGAGAATGGAGTGCAAAAACCAATTTACTACACAAGTAAGTCCTTCCGAGGAGCAGAGATCAGATATCCAAGGCTGGAGAAATTGGCACTGGCACTGATTGAGGCAAGTAGGAGAATGAGGACATACTTCCAGGCTCATACCATAGTAGTATATACCGATATGCCACTGAGGCAAGCCCTGCATAAGCCAGAAAAATCAGGAAGATTGATGTACTGGGCAATAGAGCTCGGTGAATATGATATAGTCTATGAACCCAGATCATCGCTTAAAGGGCAGGCTGTAGCAGATTTTATAGCGGAGTTCACCTATCCTGATAGCTTCGAGGAACAAAAGTTGCTCGTTGATCAACCTGTGGATGTTACAGGATCAACAAACACTAGCTCAGACCAACTCCGGTTGGTAAAAGGGAAAGTGGATGTTACAAGATCATTGACTTCGGGCTCAGACCAACTCCGGTTGGTAAAAGGCACTATTCTAAAAAACTCGCCTAGGCTCCGCTTAGGCACGCCTAGGCTTAAGGCTTAGGAGAAACGCCTCGCCTTACGCTTTTCACGCCTTATTCTTGGTAAAACCCTTATGGTGCACTTTTTTCTAAAAATAACAATGCCTTAGTGAAACGATGTCGCCTTTTAAAGAATTTTTTTACAAACTGGACCATTATCTTATCCAAAATAATCAGATAGTATTTTAATTTGCATATATTCAGACATATTTTTAAGGTATGCGCAATTTTTATATTTTAATAGCCTTCTTATGGTTAAAAAATATTAAAATATATTAAGAAGGCCTAAACGCCTTTTTACTCCTTTTTACGCCTAGGCCCGCCTAGGCTTCTAAGGCTTAAGGCTTGGCCTTCACGCCTCAATCACGCCCCGCATTTTTTAGAACCTTGGTAAAAGGGCAAGAAGAAATGATCAACGAAGAGCAAGAAAAATCCGAGGAGGAAAGGAAGGAACAAATATTTCACCGAGGAACTCTAACTGATCAGAAAT
The DNA here is from genome assembly GCA_949130495.1 of Sambucus nigra. NCBI lineage: Eukaryota > Viridiplantae > Streptophyta > Magnoliopsida > Dipsacales > Adoxaceae > Sambucus > Sambucus nigra. The sequence goes on along the minus strand of OX422209.1, from coordinate 417,068,742 downwards.
TTGAAGACGAGTTACCTATATGGAGACTATATGTAGATGGCTCATCTTGCACTGCAGGATGCGGCGCGGGGATAATTCTGAGCACTCCGGATGAGGTCGATATGGAATACGCCTTGCGTTTCCAATTCAAAGCTTCCAATAATGAGGATGAGTATGAGGCCATGATTGCAGGACTTGGTTTAGCAAAAATTATGGAGGCGCAACAGGTCATTGTTTTCAGTGACTCTCAATTGATCATAAACCAAATGATGGGAGTATATGCAGTTAGAGGAGAATTAATGATCAGATATCACGCAAAGGCAAAGGAGCTGGTGTCAGAATTTGCCGCTATTCAGCTGGTCAGAATACCAAGAATGGAGAATGCGAGAGCAGACGCACTAGCCCGACTAGCATCAGCTACTCGCACCGAGCTACGACGAATAATCCCAATTGAAGTTTTAGCTGGTCGGAGTATAGATGAAGATCTGATGATGAACTTTATCACCCTTGATTTAGGACCATCTTGGATGGATCCCATCAGGGCGTATATCGAGGAGGGAGAATTACCAATTGATAAACTCGCAGCCAAGAAATTGAAGTTTAAAGCGGCTCGGTATGTATTAACTAATGGTGTTTTATATAGACGAGGAATTATGGCAGGTTTGCAGAGATGCATACATCCCTCCGAGGTGAAAGAATTGATTGAAGAAATCCATGAAGGGCCTTGTGGAGCACATGTAGCAGGTCGGGCGCTTTTACAAAGGGTGATGATGCAAGGATAATACTGGCCGACGATGAGGGCTGATTGCATAGCCTACGCCAAGAAGTGTGACAAGTGCCAGCGCTTTTCCTCAATCTGAAGAACTCCACAAGCATTGTTGACACCCATAACTTCTCCTTGGCCATTCGCCATCTGGGGAATAGATTTGGTTGGACCACTGCCAACGACCAGAGGAAGGTTCAAGTATCTCGTCGTCACAGTGGATTATTTTACTAAGTGGGTAGAAGCTGAGCCACTCATTGACATGACGTACGAGAAGGTGTACCAATTTGTTTGGAAGAACATCATTGGCCGATATGGTCTCCCTCATGCCTTCATCACAGACCACGGAACACAATTTAATAACGAGGAGTTTGCCGCCTATTGTCATCAGTCAAACATTTTGAAGGTTCATTCAGCACCAGGCCATCCTCAAAGCAATGGACAAACTGAAGTGACAAACAGAACGCTGCTGAACGGTTTGAAGAAATGATTGGATGATGCAAAAGCAAACTGGATCAATGAGCTACAATCAGTACTTTGGGCTTACCGAACTACTCCCCAAGTAGCAATTGGAGAATCACCATACATGCTGGCGTTTGGAAGTGAAGCTGTCATACCTGCTGAGTTGGGCCTCCCAACACACAGGGTACTGAATTTCAATTCCCCTATCAACGACTTAATGAGAAGACTGGATTTAAACATGCTCGAGGAAGTTAGAGAAGAAGCAACCATTCGAAATGCTGCTTACCAGCAGCGAACAGCTTTGTTCTACAACAAAAGGGTGAAGAAGTGCGACCTGAAAGAAGGAGACTATGTGCTGAAGAAAGTAATTCAAAAACACAATAAGCTGGAAGAAAGCTGGCATGGACCATACCGAGTTACAAAAGTTGTTCGACCAGGAACTTATCGAATAGCAACTTTAGACGGCGAGGAGTTTAAGAATGCATGGAACGCAGAGCACCTGCGCAAGTATTATCAATGATGTATATGTAACACAGTTCCATCGGTATGAATAAAACGAAGATATTCTACCAAAGTCTCTCCTTTTTATTGAGAATTTTTCGGGGAATACTAGTGCTACACACTACTCGGCAAAACTCGGCAAAGCTCAGACTGCTTAGCAAAATATTCCTAAAAATGCCAACCTCGGTTGGTTAGGAAACAAAATATTCCTAAAAATGCCAACTTCGATTGGTTAGGAAACAAGATATTCCTAAAAATTCTAACCTCGGTTGGTTAGGAAACAATATATTCTTAAAAACGCCAACCTCGGTTGGTTAGGAAACAAAATATTCCTAAAAATTCCAACTTCGGTTGGTTATGAAACAAAATATTCCTAAAAATGCCAACTTCGGTTGGTTAGGAAACAATATATTCCTAAAAATGCCAACCTGTTTGGCTAGGAAACGAAATATTCCTAAAAATGCCAACCTGTTTGGCAAGGAAACGAAATATTCCTAAAAATGCCAACCTGCTTGGCTAGGAAATGAAATATTCCTAAAAATGCCAACCTGTTTGGCTAGGAAACGAAATATTACTAAAAATGCCAACCTGTTTGGCTAGGAAACAAAATATGCTCGCAAATGCCAACTTATGTTGGTCGGAAGGTACGTACATTCTCGAAAATGCCAACTTATGTTGGTCGGGAGGTAAGATTATTCTAGAAGATGCAAAAGTTGCTAACTATGGCTAGTCGGTGATAAAAACCCACCAACTATAGTTAGTCGACAGAGAAAATTTACCGACCTTGGTTGGTCGGAAACATTTAAGAGAAAAATCTACCAAGTATGGCTGGTCGGGGATAAAAACCCACTAACTGTAGTTGGTCGACAAGCATAATTTAACGACCTTGGTTGGTTGGAAAAATTTTAAACATTTTTATACTCATTACTTTATTATTAAGTGATCGAGCAACAGTATTGATACTTGAAACTTTTTATTACTGAGTTGGTCGACAAACAACACAATATTGTTATCTTTTTAACAAATATGCATAAATATAAAGTGTTTGATAACTACAAGATAATAGCAAACAAAAATGAAAGTCTTTCATTGAATTCAAAATAAATTACATTGATAATGAAATTACAGTTACATTGACATGTATACTAACTATTACATTAAAAATTCCTATTCTACTGGTCTCTTCCCCTCTGCTTTTGACAGAGGTTCCTCGCCAGCAGGCGGATCATTTAAAGACAGAGGAGAATTGATGAAGTTGAGGTCCTTCAACATCCTGACATTCATCACGGATGGTCGGTCTAAGAGATGCTCGGGACGAGATACCTCGATTTGAGAGTGAAGATTATAGTCATCGAGATACTTTGAAATTAAGTTTCGAGGAATGGTCCGAGCAGGGATCCACTCCATCTCCAAATTATATGGTGGCACAGGCAAGTCGAGCAAGCCGCGATCATGGTAATCCCACAGATAATGACCTTGTTCGAGCTTCAACACACCTAAGGCATTCAGCCAGCCTTGCTTGTAGCCCTCATTGTTGGCATTCTGGATACGATCGTCCAAGTGGAATAGTGCTTCGTTGTATCAAGCCATCCAGAACTCCCTGGGCTGTTTGTGGAATTGATAGGTTAGCCTTTCTAGCTGCTCGTGGAGATTCTTGATGAAAAGCTCCTTATTCTCCAAGACGGACTTCTGCGCAGAGAGCTATTTTTCCAAGTCCCTAATCTTCTTTGACATGTCAGACAAAGCCTGGTTCTTCGCCATTAATTGGAAATCTTGGTTCTCTAACGCAGACTGAGTTCTCTGTTCTTCGATAAGAACCCGAGCTGCTCTTCCTCGTCCCCGAGGAGCTCTTGCTCGACCGCGAGAAGATGTAGAGGTGCCAGAACTCTTCAAAGTCTCCAACTCGTCCCTCAACTTGGCATTCTCAACCTCTAAGAACGAGAATCCCTCGTCGGTCACTAGGATCAAGGCACTGGAGGTGGAGGCTGTAGACTTCAATTGTGATAGCTCTTTTTGCAAGTTATTGTTCTCTTGCTCCAGCAACTTGGCAATCTGTCTGCATTCCTCGACCTCACCCTTCAAAGTTCTCTCCCTCAGATCATACCCAGCAAAAAGCTTATCGTAGCCCTTGTCAGCCATGATCAGCTTATACTTTTTTTCGTACCCCTCATGCAACAGGGCAGTTGATTCCTTGTATTGATTCTAAAGGTCTTCGAGGGTACACTGGAGATCCTCGATCATTTCATAGTAAGTCACATTATTGGCCACTGCTCGGTCAAGTAGACACTTCAGGTACTGATATGCTTCAACCTCCTGTACTGAAGCATCATGACCAAGGATGTCGGCAACTTGTGCAGCACTCAAGTCTGTGTGACCAGCCTTAAAGTACTCATTGCACTGTTGCAGCAACTTTGTATCATGGGCAGATAGCAAATACATCCTGGCCAGAAACTAGCAGAGAAAGAGGAGCAATCATCAATAAGAAGAATAAGTAGAGTATGAATGAAAGATAGACAACTGTATGCAAAAAGTTCAAGTTTTATTAGATCATAATTCAGAGTTACATCTTCTGAGTTACATTTGATAAAGAGAAACAAAATAAAGAGAAACCCGAACAACACTAAACATTTTCCTTATCTCCCAAAACCTTCTCGGGAGGCTGGGATGAAGAGGTAGGTTGATCGGAAGGAAGAGATAGTTGCTCGGGAAGAGTGGGCAGTTGCTCGGAGGAAGAAACGATGTGCTGATTTTCTTCGGCAACAGGCTGAATGGTTAGGGCATGATCTCCCATCACCATCGAAGACTCTTCAGAGGTAGCTTCGTCCTCTTCTAATTCTTCTGGAGTTGGAGGGGGACCAGGGATATGTCTCTGGAAGAGCTCGAAAGACTCGTCGACCTTCATTTCCTGAAGGGCAGCAACCCATCCATCCCTAAAGTATTTGAGACTGCCATAGTCCACTTGCGACACCATGGAAGCCAACCCCTTATCCCACCCTTTGTCCCAACCAGAGCTGAAGGACTTCTTCATAGCAGCTTTCCTCTTGGCCTTCTCCAAAGCAAGCTTCTCGGACAGCAGGTTCTCAGCAGCCTTAAACTTATTTTCTACCTCCTCCTTCTGCTGACCTACTTCCTGAAGTTTAGCTAACTCCTCCTCGGCAGCCTTGAGTTTATTTTCCAACTCTCCTGCAGCTTTGAGCTTCTCTTCCAGCTCTTTATTTGTCTTCTCCAAGGCATTCTTTTTCTTCTCCAACTCCTTGGAGGCATCAACAATTTGAGCTTTTTCTTGCTCGGAGGAGGCAAGTTTCTTCTCCCAGACAGCTTTGTCATCAGCATATTTCTGGCGAAAATATGCCAGAGACTTGGTAGCTTCTTCCAGAGCTCCCTCCACACTGGACGAGGAGCAAGAAGCCTTAATCGCTTCATCCTTCTTCAAGATTATATTAAAGCAGCTCGTCAACTGTGAACAGAAAAAGAAAGTAAGTTAGAAACAGAAATGACAAAGGAAATATGAGAAATTCTAAGTAAAGAGACTTACAGAAGCAAGGTGACGAGCAGCTAGTGAGGTAACCATATCCCGAGTAAGGTTTTCTTCAGTACCTTGAACCTCGGGAATGATCAAGGACTTTACCGAGCTCATGTCAGAGCTCGGGGGAATAAAAGTAGGAACTCCAGTCCCAGCAGATGGGGGCTGAATAATGGTGTCAGCCAAATTGACCGAGGAGCTCTTCTTCAGCCTCCTCGAGGGAATAGGTACAGATTCAACCAAGGAAGAACCCTTGGTCGGTGATATCACAATCACCTCTCCAGGAGCAGCAGACCTGCTCGGAGCCACTGTGGGCTTATCAGCAACCTTCTCGGCAACTTTGGCAGAAGCAACTGGAGGAGCGGCATCATTCTTCTTCGTCCCCTCCTTTGGGACATCTATCCTACTCCTTTTTGCCTCCCCAGAACCGGAGGCAGTCTTCTCAAACAGGGTAGGAGGTCTTCTCTTCTTCATCCTTTCACTTAAAGGAATATGAGATTCAGGTGACGAGCTGGTGGAAGCTGGTATTGGCTCTGATTCACTTATCACTGAACGGGTAGTGAAAGAAGTAGTGTAGCTCTTGTACTGGAGCAGATACGAAGCTGATATAATGTGTTCGTCGGTAACACTTTGATGCAGACTCCAGATAAGTTTCAAATGCCTTATATTGACATCTGCTTCTTTTGGGAACTTTCTTTTGTTATCAACTGCAAATAAATAAACATTGTTATGAGTGGCACATTTTACCAAACACAAAAGAAACATGATTTCAAAATAAAATAAAATAAAAATAACCTATCCCGTTGCCATAAGGAGGGCATCTGGGACTTTAGCAAACCTCATCTTCATCTAATGGAGGGTGTTGCCAATTTTTTTTGATAACCCCATGCTCAAAATAATCCCTATTGGCATCAGGGAGATTGACTACTAAGGCTCTGTTTAAAAATCTAGTTTTTAAATAAAAAATATTATCATTAACTGCCCATCTATAGCAGAACATGATTTCTGGGATTCCTATGCGAGTTCCATGCACTTGATTTAATCTATGCACCCCATTAACTATTCTCCATGTGTTGGGGGATATTCGTGCAGGAACAACATCGAAATACTGACAGAATTCCAGACACAAGGAATTGGGTGGAAAAGAAAATCCACATTCAGCAAAAAAGAGACTGGGGAACCAATGTCCCTCAGCCAAATTGAAATAATCAGAAGACTCAGAAAGTTTTTCCAAGACAACCCAAGAGGGGATGGAGAAATCAGAACGAAACTTCTCAAGAGACTCAACAAGGTAAACCATGGTGAATAAAGAAATGAAGAAGAAGGAAGAAGATCTTACAGGAAAAGAATGGATCTGCTGACAACGAACGGCGGAAAAGACGAACGCAAAAAGAGAATAGGAAGAGACGACGTAAAACTCAAAAGACGAAAATTTGAAAAGGTAGAAGACGATGGGAGTGTCTGTGAAGTTTAAATACCTTGCCTTGGGAAATGGTGAAGGAATGATTACAAAAAAGGATGATTACGTTACAGGCGGCTAAAAAGATGAAAAGTAGCGCGAGAATCAAAGCGGCAACAGCGGCTAAAAAGAGGAAAAGTGGCACGGGAATCGAAGCGGACAATAGCGGCTAAGAAGACGAAAAGTAACGCGGGAATCGAAGCACACAAAAAAGTCCAAAAAAGCATGATTCTACGAATTGGGAAGGAGAAATAAATACAAGGGAAACGCTCCTAAAAATCAGGAAGACTATTTAAAGCTACCATATTCCGAGAAAGAATGTTCCATACTCCTCAAATTTCGAACTATGAAACATTGGGGGCTTCTGTTGATACCAAAATTAATCTACTGACATGGACCAATCATATGAAGACACGTGGCTATCTACATGGCAACGACAAGCACTTCCGAGGAACCCACTCGCTCCGAGGAACAAGACTACAACGAGGAAGACTAATTCCCCGGGGAACTCACAAGCTCCGAGGAACAATGCCTCTCCGAGGAACTCTTAAATACCGAGAAGCTTAGGCGGTCCGAGTAACTCATGGCGGTCCGAGCTGCACCTCGAAGCGAGATACCAACAGTTTAACTGATTCATTAAATGCTTATCATTTGGACGCGCACGCAAAGAGGGCATTAAATGTATTACCCTTTCATATGTATATCATTTAATGTATTACCCTTTCACATTACAGCCTCAGGGCTATAAATACATTGTACAATCCTCATTGTAAAGGGGACCCCCCCAGACCGGAATTTCTTGAGATAACTTGTAATCGAGAATTCCCATACAAACAGCAATACCAAAACAGTGGACGTAGGCCATTCTTATAAGGCTGAAACACTTTAAATTCTTTGTCTCATTTATTTATCTGTGATTGAATTATTAGAGTGATCTAATTTTTTACATCAACACTTAGCATTTCGCCTTGTTTAACACTCTCGGTTCAACACTTGAAACCATTACACTTTATTTGATTCGAATCCATTCTTTTACCGAAATTTAACCCTTTTATTCATTTGAATATACTTTAGTATTTTCTTTGAAAGTCACCATTTCTACACACACATTCATCATGTTAGAAAATATTTATTTGCTTTTCGAAAATCCTCTGTACGACACATTCTTGTGTTAAATATGAGTTTAACCATATAAGTTTCTTAACCACCCATTTATCCACTTTCTTTAACCCTTTTTCATTCTTTATGTGGACATTAATAGATTTACGCATTAACTTTTCCATTTCACCTTTGCCAGAACATTTATTATATGCATCCAAGTTAAATTGTATTAACACATTTACCGCACAACCCCTTTTTTTATATGTTCCATATTTCATTTTACTTTTCTCATAATCTTCCTATACCGCATACTTACACGGGCTCCACACCAACGGCTATGCGCACCATATGCTCTGGCCAGTGATTTAGAGTTTTCACTCAAGGGCTCTGGGTCCTTCTTGCTTTACCCCGGTGTCATTCGGGTTCTTTTTAATGTGTTTTAATATTTTACAAATGTTCACAATATTAACTTCCTTTCTTTTACCCGTCCGAAGCCAAAAATCAGACTTAACCGTTAGTTGTTTCATTAACACTTGGAAAATTATTTCTTTTCTTCTTTTAGTCCCTTATTCACACACACATGATTTATACTAGATTCGTTCACGATTTAGTACTTAATTCATTACCACATATTTTAGTGCAAAGACATTCTTTAACATTTTTATTCCATAAAATTGTTCCATTTGAAGTAAATTTCCAATTTACCTTTTTTTTTGCCAAACTTGCAATTTAGTCCTTTAACAAGTGTTATTTCTTAAAAATGGTTATTGAGTTTCCAACTTAACATTTAAATGCTTTAGCCATTTTAATACTTGTTTAATACCACACTTGCTAATTTTCACACTGGTCACTTTAACACTCTTAATACATAAATAACACCCTTTACATTTTAATCTTCCAAATTTTCGCTTATCTTATTTCATGCTTAAACCCGACAAGACTTTCTTTAAACTTGCTCACATATTTATTATCAAAATAATACAAGTTTATATGTGTAGAAAGTGGACTTTAAATAATAAAATCCTACCAAGTGGATTAAACATGCATTACAGGTAATAAGGGCAATTCATCAATTTCTTTAGCCTCGACAAATGTCTGTCTATTCGTAAATTTTCCAATTTGCAAGGAACTTGAAAGTATTTATTTCATAAATATTTTGACAACATCAATATCATTCCACATTTTTATTTTATAAAAATGTTCATTGTCTCATTTTCCTAGAAGTACACTAAATTAATATTTCCTTACATATTTATTCCATAAAAGTGTCCATTACTTCCTTTTACCGGAGTTGGACAAAATATCATTTTCTTATATCTTTATTAAAAATGTGTATTATTTCTTCTTCACTAGAAGTACACCAAAAATGACATTTCTTATATTTTTATTCCATAAAATTGTGTATTAGTTCTTTTTTCACTTGAAATACACCCAAAATGACATTTCTTGTATTGTTATTCCATAAAAATGTGTATTATCTCTTTTCACTAGAAATACAACAAAAATGACATTTCTTACGTTTATATTCCATAAAAATTTATCCCTTTTCATTAGAAATGCACCAAAAATGATATTTCTTATATTTTTATTCCATACAAATGTGTATTATTCTTTTTTCACTAGAAATACACAAAAATCATTTCTTACATTTTATTTTCATTAAAATGTCCATTTCCAGTTTTATTAGAAAGCACGCAACAATAATATTTTCTAGCATTTTTATTCTATAAAAATGTCCATTTTCTGATTTACTAGAAGACACACAAAAATAATATTTTCTAATATTTTTATTCCATAAAGATATTTAATTTCAGTTTACTAAGAACACGCATTGTTTCTTATAATCCTATTCTTAATCGTACACAATAATAAGACTACAATATTTATCCAATTGCGTCTAAAATGTAAGAAGAGTAGATTACCCACCTAAATGGTCTCCGAAATGGTGGTGGTGATGGTGAAGATGGGTGACTCACCCACCTCTAATGTTGGACCTAAAGGGGGTCACAAAAAGCTCCACCAACTCTATGGAAGCTCCAATATACTAAAAAATGTTTTCAGAGACAAATCTTCTTGTTCCAAGATCACCCCCCATAAAAATCATCTTCAAATACCCGTAATAACACACTCATCTTCTTTTAATAATGTCTCCTCAAATACCCATTGAAAACCCCAACATTGACTTTCATATTTCGTAGCGCTCTTTCCTTAAAGTGGGGAAATAACTATACCTAAGAAATTAATGTTGGAAGATATCTCAATAAGGAAGAGGGAGGAGACTTATTTCGAGAGTAGTATAACACTGAGATTGACAGTGCTAGTTGTTTTCTTCTACCCTATGCCATCCTCTCTCTTATATACACACTAAAATGCCCTACAAGATAACCTCCTTCTGTTAACCCAGATCATCAAGCCCAAGAGCTGACACGCAAGGTTTGATCGACGGAAAGGGTATGACAACGTTTTGTGGCAGGTGGTTTGTAAATCCTAGGTTTCTATTCTTTATACACGAAACCCCCCCAGAGCCCATAAGTTAAATACCATTATTCCCACCTTTGTCAGACATTCTGACTTAAAAGAACTGAGCCAAGAATGGGAGCTCGACAGCACAAAGGGGACGACTGACATAATCAACCATTCGAACGACCAGCCTTAAATTTCCAATTTTCCCCCTTTAACACTTTTCGAAATTCAAGCAGTTTCCCATCTAGTGTAATTCGTTTGCTTCTAATCCAACACTTTCATTTGCCATATTTATCTAAATAATATCCGACTTTTAATAAAGGCATACCTATTTTATTTCCCAATTTTTTTTATAATCCTTATATAAGACTTTTTATATCATACATAATTCAATTAATTTTCTTCAAATCTAATTTATGCCTCATCATACATATTCCATACATAAAATTTTAACTAATTTATTGGGCGGGATATTACAAGATGTGTATTTTATTAACGGTCATTTTAGAAACTTTTTTTCACGAATAGTCATAACTAATGAGGAACAGTCGCAACCTTTAGCGATGGTTCCGATAAACAGTCACTATATATAACCAATGGTTGAATAAATTCGTCCAATGAAATAAAATAAAATTCCTAATAATTTCATAAATAAATGGGGCACTTTAAAACCAAATTTCTTATTCATCATTTGTCCGTTTTTAACAAATGTATATACCACATGACTAATCTTGATATAAGAAATGCGTACGTATTTGGTCCCACTACGTTTGATGCGCAATTGCAAAAAATTGGTCAAAAAATTGGCAAAAAATTAAGTTGGTCAAAAAATTAATTTGTGGAAAGACAAAATATTTTCCAACACAACTTACACAAAGTAATTTATCTCCTCAATATAAAAAACATTACGCTCTCAGCATAAGAATGAAAAACTTAAAACAAAATTTTATAGATTTCCCTCGAAGGATAAAATCACACCACATAAACAAGTTTCAAAAACACCTTTCAAAAATACACACACAGACTCTCTCTAAACCAAATATGCCTCTTACGAACTTATCGGTTCTTTCTTTACGTAATAGATTCCATTTTTACAGACACAAACCTAAAACTCTACTTTTGTACGAAATAGAAAATACAAATATGGTAAATAACTTGGATTCGGCTCCTCTAGACTAACTCTGCTGTAGAGTCATTTTTTTAAGCATTGATCTCACATGGAGATTATATTGAGATCAACAATTTATTTTCACTCTCTCAGATCAACATTTAAAAAAAATACGCTGCACTAAAGTCACTCTTGATGATCTTTATCCACATAACTTAATTAAGCTTGTAATGATTTGGAATACTTCCTCAAATTAAGTTAGTTTTATTTACAATTATGAGTTTTTGTATTTTTATCAGATTAAAAGATAAAAAAAAATCATATTTGTGCAATTAAATTAGATCAATAGAAAAATTAGAAAACGAAGAAGGTGATCGAGTCGAGTGTTGAACATTCTCTCCTTAAGACAAAATGTTCTCTCGCTACGGTGCTTGCGACAATGAACAATGAGCATCCGCCTCTTAGGATGAAACGGTCTCGACACGCGCAAGAAGCACTTCAGTGCATGTGTCACACAAATCAATTATGTTTGATACTCTCTTCGAATCGATTAGGGATGAAAAGTATATAATTTTTTTTTTATCCCTCTCTTAAAATGAAGACAACTCTTATATTTATAGGAAACAAATTGTTCTTTCGTGAAAAAAATGTGTCTTTTCCTTAACAGTCACTTTAGGGATTTTTTCATGAACAATCACAATTAATGGTGAACACTGAAGAAATTTAGAGATGATTCTGAAAAATAATCACTATATAGCGAATAGTCACATTCTTGAGTGACATCATTAAATAGTGGTTCCAGGAAATTATATAAAATTGCTAATAATTTTCATGCATAAATGGGGTACTTTGAAACTAAATTTATCATTTCATCATTTATGCGTTTATAACAAATGAATATATCATGTGACTTGTCTTGCTACAAGAAACGTGTATATACTTGTGTCTTATCACTATTGAAGTGCGGATCCTATTTTTATAGTGGCTCAAAATTGACCAATATATTAATTTGATTAAAATACAGTATTTTTTCAATGAAATCTCACCACTTAAAAATATAAATATGTGAAATAATGAATTGTGTCATGTCATGTATATGATGGTGTCTATGAGATCCGGTCGTGTGAAGATACATACTATGTATTTTAATTTCTTTTTTTTAGTATGGCTGACGATAAATAATTAAAAAAAAACTGTTAAAGAAATAGACTATACTAGTTAACTCTATATTAATTTCTGTTTGGTGTCAGATTGATGAACTATAGTAAAAACGGCAACCTTAAGGTTACACAAAACATCACCATTTTTTTGGGGGGGATAATTCAAGGCTAATCCTATTTATTGGGTAATGACGCATTAAATTTCATTGATTTTTTTTTAAATTATCAAGTTCTTTTTCATTATAGACTACATATATTTAGACAAATATGTCATTGCATATTCTTATTTTAAACTCACTTACTCTCTCTCTAAAAATAAACACATAATCTCACATTTTTTCTCTCTCTAACAACCTCACCTCCACCTCCACCCCCACTCCCACCCCATCCGAGACTCACCGAAAACAGCTCACCGAATTTCTCACCGGAGTGTTTTTCTCTCCTCATTTCTCTCTCTCTTCGTCTATTTTTTAAATTTTTTTGGTCCGCGCTAGGGGCATCATCCCCCGAGCTGGAGAAGAAGAGTTTTCGCCGGAAAAATAGAGTTTTCACAGGAAAAAAATGGAGTTTCGCCGGAAAAAATGGAGGTTTTATCGAAACAGTAAATTTATTAGTTTCGATTTTTTGTCAAAAAATACCGAATATGGGTGTTGTTTGATAGATCTTGATGAGTAGATTCCAAATATATAAATTTTGTGAATTTTGGATTTGTAGATTGGAAGTTATGGACTTTTAAAGATTTGATGATTTTTTTTAAAGGAAAAGGACGTAACAGGTTATTTGGATGTATTTTGAGGATGTATTTGTCATTTTAATGTGATGAGTTGACAAAATAGAATATTTGACACATTTGACACTATTACCCATTTTTTTTTCTCTTGTAGTGTTGACTTTGATTACTTGCTACGTTGACTTGAAGTTCAACTTTTCAATTGTTTATTTCTTAAGGGCCCGGTTTTAAATGATTCATTAATTCGGAGGAGGACCTGATCTCAAACACTTGTTATTCCTTGAAAATAAAATAAAGGGAGAAGCTAATGGCACTTCAAAAAATCTTTAAATACTTCACAATTGTTTTGAAAGATAAAATTGCACTTTACTTCAAAATCAAACAAATTTAAAAAATAACTGTTATGTCACTTAATTTTTTATATTGGCACAAAAAGTGTTAAAAATAGAGTTATAACCACAAATGTTTGGACTTAATTTTTTATTTATGAACCATAACCATAAATGTTTGGACTTAATTTTTTGGACTTACATATTAAGTCCAAACTTTCATAATTAAAAATTAAGCCCATACAAAATTAGAGTTATATATTGGCACAAAAACTCTTAAAAATAAAAATTGTTGAAATCTTTTTTTTTTCGAGAAAACAACTTTTACATTTCTTAAAAAAGATTTTTTTTATTAAAAAAAAAAAACCTAAAACTGTATTTTTTTATTAAAAATTTAAAAACTATTTCTTAAAAGCTTTCGAGTGCTGCTGGCACGAACCCATATCATTTAATGAATGTGAGTTCACGCCACCAAAATGCTTTTATATATTAAAAAGTTGTTTTTTATTACAAAAAAGTTACTGTTTTTTCATTTCTTAAAAATAATTTAAAAAAAAAAAACAAACTGAAAAACTGCATTTTTTTTTAAATATGAAAAACTATTTCTTAAAAGCTGCCAAGTGCCGCTCGTGCGGCTCCATATCATTTAATGAATTTGAGTCCACGCCACCAAAATGCTCTTCTATAAAAAAAAAATTATTACAAAAATATTCTACATTAGTAGACTAATTTTTTATCAAAAAATCCGTGCCATTAATTTTTTAACAAACTGTTTTTCACTTTTTTAATTAAAAAACTGTTTTTAGAAGAAATTACTTTTAAGAAGAAAAAAAACTGTTTTTCATGGAAAAAAGGTTTCAACTATTTTTTAAATGTTTTAAAAAATATTTAACATTTTTTAATAGTTTTTAACATTTTCCCTTGTCTTTCAGTGAGCTTGTCTAATATGTGTGTCCAATTGTTGTGTACGTCTATAGTTTTCCCTTAAAGAAAAGTCATAAAATGTTGCCTGAAATTATTTTTAATTATTTTTTAAATTTTATAATTAAATACAATTTTCAGTTTTTAAGAAATAGTTTTTCATATTTTTAGTAAAAAGAAATACAATGTTTTGGTTTTTTTTTTTATATAAAAAAAAAACTGTTTTTAAGAAATGTAAAAGCTGTTTTCTCGGGGAAAAAAAAGATTTCAACAATTTTTTAACTGTTTTAAAAAATTGGTTAACAGTTTTTCAACAATTTTTATTTTTATTTTTAACAGTTTTTGTACCAATATATAACTGTAATTTTGTGTTTGTAACTCTAATTTTGGGGATTTGACAGATTTTATGTTAAGAATGAAAGGAAAGGAAATTATGGGATTGAAGGGTATTAAAGTAATTGGAATAAATTTTTGGAGTGCCATGAGAATTTTTGAAGTGCCATTAGCTCTACCCTAAAACAAAATGTTCCATTCATAATAAATAACCACCAACCAGGCTCTACTCTGTGATATAAATACTAACACATTGTGTTATTAATAGGAGAAACAAGTAGACCTTCACTCAATAAAAGAAAAGGACAAAAAAATACAAAGTTAATTTTATATTTGTTTGGGTTAAACTTAGTGAGCAGAAGTATTTAGTCTCGTATGTAAAGATTTATTTGTAATAAATTTCATATTATTTTTAGTTATCGATCATCAATAACAATACATGAAACATGTGTCAATTTCTAAGAATATTAAAAATAGAGAATTAAGGTAAAGGTCATGTTCCTTCTTATATTTGAATTTTTAGGACAATGATTTTCAAGTTTATAAATATGATCCCTCTGGTACAATAGTATTTATAAATCTAGTCCCTGTGGTACAATTGCCTTTATTTTCTTGGTCCGCGCCAGCGACGCCATTTTTCAATATTTTTCATGATGTTTTTAGTATAGGGACTAAATTTATAAAATAATATGGAGTGTCCTATTTTTATACACTTTAAACATTAAAAAGGCTTTTTCCCAAAATCCCCTATTAAAAATTATGAAAATAACTTATTACAAAAATTGAATTTAAAATGATAGAAGCCGTTACAAGACTAATTACAATTTAATAGACACAGGGTTTGTGCCAACTAAATCTTATGAAATCCGATTAAACCTTACAGATCTGTTAAACTTAAGGAGAGTTGCTAACGTTTCCTTGAAAATTGTTGTCCATGTTTGAGGACCATGTATGCGGATCATGTTTGAGGACCAAATTGTTGAAAATTGGTGTCCATGTTTGAGGACCAATTGACCAAATCTATTAAGTATATATATATATATATATATATATATATATATATATATATATATATATAGAGAGAGAGAGAGAGAGAGAGAGAGAGAGAGAGTGAGTTAAGACTCCTGTGATGTCCATGTTTGAGGACCAAGTATGCGGAGTAATTTTGAAAAAATAGTAAAAAAATATTACTTTTTTTTGTGTGTAGTAATTAAATATTTGAGAAAAACTAAAAGAGAAAAAACTCAAAATGTTTTTTGTGCTATTTAAAGTCAATTAGTCAAATAAGTCAATACTCTTAAAAACTGACATATATATGATCATTTTTTTAAAGTAGCAAAAAAAAACATTTGTGTTGATTTTTTTTTGGGTGGGAGCCTTGAAATGTTTAAATACCACACAAAAAAAAAAAGCAAAACGATTTTTTTTAAACTATTTTTTCAATATACGTCCGCATACTTACTCCTTAATCTTAAAAAAACTCAGCTCAAAATGATTTATTTTACTATTTAAAAACAATCAGGCAAATATATGTCAATATATAAGCATATAAAACTGAAATATATTTGATCATTTTATTTAAAATACTATATATATATATATATATATATATAGGAGAATTCTCACATACATCACGCTCTATAAATCGTTCATACATCACGCCTAGTAATAGCCCTAAATTTTTCTTTTCAAATCTTTTTTTCTCTTGAAATTAACCTTCCAATAAACCCATGTTCAAAAAATTAGGTCAAAATACATTTGATAGCTATTTTTAAAAAAATTCACAAAATAGATATAAAATATATTTTGACCCAATTTTTTTGAACCTGGGTTGATTGGAGGTTTATTTCAAGGAAAAAATCCTTGAACATATCCATTTTTAAAAATATTAAAAGAATTAATTTTCAACAAAATTTGGTATATAGGATTCCATAATGAGATCATTTACGGAAAAAAACCCATCCAAAAATACAACTTGAAAGAGTGTCCGTATTCATTCAATTTTCAAATCACCCACTTTTAAACTTTATTTTTAATGATTTTTTAGATGATCTCTTTATTAACTTGTATAACTGATTTCTATTAGTTATACAAGTTAGTTGATTCCCTTGACACATCAGCATATAAGTTAAAATAATTAGTTAGCAATTAGTTAGAAAGTAGTAACAGTTAGTTAGAAAGTAACAGTTCTGTTAGAAAGTAACAGTTAGTTAGAAAGATGTTTGTTTACTTCAATGTATATAAATATCTGATGTATTGTGAATCAAAGACAGATAATAAGAATTCATTCATTTCCTTTTTCTCTTCAATTAGTTTGAAATGGTATCAGAGCAAGATTTGTCACATTTTCTTACTCGTTCTTCTCAAAATCTTTCTTTACTCATCTTCTTCTTCTGAATTAGTCAATTAGCTTCTTCCATCAGTCAATACTCTCCTCTTGTTCTTCGATTGTCGATTTCATGGCAGCTGGTACTGAAATGCCTACGACAACAACAGAAAGAGTTGATGAAGCTTCGAATCCCTATTTTCTACATCATGGTGATAGCCCTGGATCTGTGTTAGTTACTCAACAACTCACTGGAGAAAATTATCATACATGGAGCAGGTCCATGTTGATGGCACTAACTGCAAAGAACAAAGTCGGATTTGTGGATGGATCAATTGCAGAACCTTCAGAAGGTAGTCTTCTTGTTTCTTCTTGGATTAGATGCAACAATATGGTATTGTCATGGCTGCTGAATTCTGTATCAAAGGAAATTGCATCTAGTATTATATACATAAATACTTCACGAGATGTCTGGATAGATCTTAAGGATAGATTCTCTAGAAGAAATGGACCTCGAATTTTTCAATTGAAAAAGTCAATATCATCACTCACACAAGAACAATCATCTGTCACAATTTATTATACGAAATTGAAGGCACTTTGGGATGAATTGATGAACTATGGACATTGCACATGTGGAGCTCAACAATCTGAACATGTTTTACAATTTCTTATGGGTCTAAATGATAGTTTTTCCCACATTCGAGGCCAAATTTTGCTATTAGATCCTCTTCCACCCATAAACAAAGTCTTCTCACTTGTTGTTCAAGAAGAAGAGCAAAGGAAAATTGGTTTCGGAAATGAGCATAGCACTGAACAATCAGCTTTTTCTGTTCGAAATGACAATTTCCGTCCCAATACTAATGTTTCTGGTAATTTTCATGGAGGAAAACCATACTATAATAACCCCAAAGCTTCATACCCTCGCAATAATAGGCCATTTTGTACTCATTGTGGGATACCAGGACATGTAGTGGATAAATGTTACAAGATACATGGTTATCCACCTGGTTTTAAATTCAAAGGGAAAGGACTTGGAAATAACCAAGGTCTGATGGCTCAAGCACATCAAGTTTCATCTGGTAATAATCACCAGAACTTCTATACAAATCCAAATGTTTCACAGACAGGGAATAATGGATCTCAGAATCAATCTCCACATCAAGAATTAGCTTCTATGGGGTTAAATAATTCCCAATGCCATCAATTGATTCAGCTTCTCACTAATCAAATGGCTCAACAATCTCCTCTTGATTCACCTAAGGATTTAGCTACTGTTTGCTCTACTTCTATGACAGGTATGTTTCATTTCTCTCCACATGCTTCATGCTCAGCAGCTACATTTTCTTCATTCAAAGATATGACTGTAGATAATAAAATCTGGATCATAGATACTGGAGCAACTGATCACATGGCTTTCTCTATCTCCCTATTCACAAATACCCAACCTGTTCAAAATACCTTTGTCAAATTACCAAATGGAAATAGAGTCTATGTTAGTCACATTGGAGATGTACAAATATCCGAATCTCTCATTCTCACAGATGTGTTGTGTGTCCCAAATTTCAATTTCAATCTTCTCTCTGTTAGTAAACTCACACAATCTTTGAACTGTGCTTTCTCCTTCTCACACACCAATTGTTTTATCCAGGACCTCACCACTTGGAGAGTGATTGGGATGGGTAACAAGGCTGGAAATCTTTATGTGCTCTCATCAAAATCTTCCAAATACATCTCAAACATACCAACTTCAACATCTAATTCTGTTGTCAGCATCTCCAAAAATGATCTCTGGCATAGGAGATTGGGTCATCCATCACATACTAGACTTCAACTTCTACAAGATCAATTGTCTGGTTTTTCTACATCTTATCTTACAAACAATACTCCTTGTAATGTGTGTCCTTTAGCTAAACAAAGGCGATTGCCTTTTAAATGTAATGGCCACATTTCTACTATTCCTTTTGAAATCATACATTGTGATATATGGGGACCATTTTCTGTACCTTCTATTGGTGGGTTTCAATATTTTCTTACCATTGTAGATGATGCCACTCGCAATACATGGGTTTATCTCATGAAACATAAATCTGCTGTTCATGGTTTGATAACTACATTTCTCAATCTTGTCAGTACACAATTTGAATCTAAAGTCAAAATTCTTAGAAGTGACAATGGTCTAGAATTCATTCTCAAAGATCTATTTTGTAAGTATGGCATGATTCATCAATTAAGTTGCATAGAGACCCCTCAACAAAATTCAGTAGTTGAGAGGAAACACCAACATCTTCTAAATGTAGCAAGAGCACTTCGATTCCAAGCCCATCTTCCTATATTTTTCTGGGGAGATTGTGTGTTAACAGCAGCATATCTTATCAACAGAACTCCTTCCCCTCTATTATCTAACAAAACTCCTTATCAAATGTTATTTGGCAAATCACCATCATATAATCATCTTAGAGTCTTTGGATCTTTGTGCTATGCTTCTACTACTAAAGCTCATAGGAACAAGTTTGCTCCTAGGGCCCGACAATGCATATTTTTAGGATATCCTTTTGGAATCAAAGGGTACAAAGTGTATGATCTTCAGTCTCACACCATTTTTGTGTCTAGAGATGTTATCTTTCATGAACACATTTTTCCATATTTTCAGTCTGATCATTCTTCTAAGTATCACTCAGATGTAGTTCTTCCAAATATACCTAATAATGATTTTGATCATTTCAATTCCCAGCCACTATTTAATGAATATCCCACTGAGTATTCTGACCCCATTCAGCAATCTCAACCAGAAGAAACCACTTTCCCACACAACACTCAAACCCAACCATCTACACAACCTATCCCTAGAAAGTCAACCAGATCATCAAGACCACCTTCTTATCTTCAAGACTATCATTGTCAATTGGCTTCTTCAAATTCTGATTCTAAAAATCATCCTCATGATATTTCTCATTTCCTGTCCTATCAAAAATTAAACCAACCACACAAAAACTTTGTTCTATCAGTATCCAGTACAATGGAACCAGAATATTATTATCAAGCAGTCAAATCTCCTGAATGGAGAGAAGCTATGGCCAAAGAGATACAAGCACTAGAAGAGAATCATACATGGCATATTGTACCTCTACCTCCTGGAAAATCAAGTATAGGATGTAAGTGGGTGTATAAAATCAAACATAAATCAGATGGCAGCATTGAAAGATTCAAGGCAAGGTTGGTTTCCAAGGGATATAACCAACAAGAAGGTGTAGATTATTCAGAAACATTTTCTCCGGTGGCAAAATTAGTCACTGTCAAGTGTCTCTTAGCTCTTGCAGCTATCAAAGGTTGGGAACTCACTCAGTTGGATGTGAACAATGCCTTCTTACATGGTGATTTGCAAGAAGAGGTATACATGTCATTACCACCAGGGTTCAATAGTAAGGGGGCCCATATGGTGTGCAAATTAAACAAATCATTATATGGATTAAAACAAGCTTCAAGGCAATGGTTTGCAAAATTCTCAGATGCCTTAATTTCTTTGGGATTTCAGCAATGCAAGTCTGATTACACTTTATTTGTCAAAAATAATGGTTCATCTTTTATAGCTCTCCTAGTCTATGTTGATGATATCATCATAGCAAGTAATGATTCCACAGCAGTAGTTCACCTCAAGACTGTGCTCAATGAGAAATTCAAACTCAAAGACTTGGGTTCTCTTAAGTATTTCTTGGGTCTAGAGGTTGCTAGATCTCCACAAGGCATTTCTGTATCTCAAAGACATTATGCTTTACAATTACTCAATGATACTAGCTATTTAGGCAGTAAACCAGTTCAATTTCCCATGGATCAAAACTCTAAGCTAAATTCAGAAAATGGTCCTTTGATTGCAGATCCTAGTCTTTATAGAAGACTTATTGGCAAGTTATTATACTTAACCATTACTAGGCCCGACTTGTCATACTGTATACATAGACTTAGCCAATTTCTTTTCGCACCAAGAACTCCTAATTTACAAGCAGCATACAGAGTTCTTCAATACATCAAATCAACTCCAGGACAGGGCCTTTTCTTCCCTACCACTTCTTCTTTTTCTCTCAAAGCTTTTACTGATGCAGATTGGGCTGGTTGCCCTGACTCCAGGAGGTCTATCACTGGTTTTTACATTTATTTGGGAGATTCCCTAATTTCTTGGAGATCCAAGAAGCAACCTACTGTCTCTAGATCATCAGCAGAAGCTGAATACAGAGCTATGGCCTCTACTGTTTGTGAACTTACTTGGTTGCAACAACTTTTCAAAGATTTTGGTCTTCCTTTTTCTCAACCAGCTGCTATGTACTGTGACAGCCAAGCAGCCCTCCACATTGCAGCTAATCCTGTTTTTCATGAGAGAACCAAACATATAGAAATTGATTGTCATCTAATAAGAGACAAGATTCAGCAAGGCACAATCAAGACTATGCATATTTCATCAAAACACCAGCTAGCTGATATAATGACAAAGCCTTTGGGATGTCAACAGTTTCATTTTCTCCTTAGCAAGATGGGCATTCACAACCTTCATGCTCCATCTTGAGGGGGCCTATTAACTTGTATAACTGATTTCTATTAGTTATACAAGTTAGTTGATTCCCTTGACACATCAGCATATAAGTTAAAATAATTAGTTAGCAATTAGTTAGAAAGTAGTAACAGTTAGTTACAAAGTAACAGTTCTGTTAGAAAGTAACAGTTAGTTAGAAAGATGTTTGTTTACTTCAATGTATATAAATATCTGACGTATTGTGAATCAAAGACAGATAATAAGAATTCATTCATTTCCTTTTTCTCTTCAATTAGTTTGAAATTCATTACGGAGATCATGTATACCAAATTTGGTTGAAAATGATATATTTTTTACTATTTTTAAAAATTGGTATGTTTATAGATATGTTGGAGCGCTTGACGATATATATATATATATACAGTCCTGCTCTTATGCAGATTAATCCGCATTTTAAGAGTGCGAACCGGACATGTGTTTGACCGACTTTTAAGTGCTTTAAAAACTGCGAAAGTTTGACCGACTTTTTTAAAATAGTCAAAAAAAAAAATTTAGTTGATTTTTTTTATATGGGTTCCTTAAAATGTTTAAATATTACATAAAAACAATTAGCTCAAATTTTTTTTTAATATTTAAAAAAATAATGTGCAAACTTAGTGTGCAGAGGTCTCTCTCTCACACAGAGAGAGTGGTCAAACAAAGGGCGGAGCTACGTGCATTCCAGCGGTGTCAGCTGATACCAATAACTTGTTAAAAAAATTATGTGAATATATATAAAAAAAAAATTATATATAAGTTCATCAAGTAAATTGAAGCTGCTAATTAGACGAAAAAATAAAAGAGCGGTATCAAAAAAGTCATGTAACAAATAGTGAAGTCGAAAAATCATAGCTGAGAGTCGAAAACAGATATATGTAAACTAATTTGCTTACTGTTCAATGCCGAAAAATAGTAATTACTTAATTTTGAAAGGTTATATGATTCAGCTAATCAATTTCAAAAATTATTTGTATAATGAACCTACTGAATTAAATTTGTGGCTACGCCCCTGAGTCAAACCAGGGTAGAATTTGGAAAAAATCTTTAAAAGAATATATACTATCAAACACATCTAAAGCCTTATATATATATATATATATATATATATATATATATATATTATACTTGCTATGGCATGTAAGGTTATTAAGCATACCCTTTTATAAACCAAATCAAATAATGGGAACTCATCTCATCGGTGTCAAAGTAATATTACGAAAATATCGTCAGTTTTCATATCAAATTCTTGAACGTTTTTCTTTTTGGAGCCATCACATTCGTAAAAATAATTATTCTTTGTCAAATTAGAAAATTGTTTTTCCTTTTTGGTCACAAACTTTAACTGCGCATGGCCCAAGATGGACCCAATGTTTATTTTGTAACACTTTCCTATTGCTGTCCTTGCTTGCTGCCAATATACGAGAGACATTTGGACCCAAATGAATCAAATATTAGTTCAACAAGATCTGAAGCAGCAATGGAACTGGCATTCCCCACACTGTGTGGCCTAATAATTATTCCTGAAATTTTAATACGATGACATATCCATTGGGCCTGGCCTGAATTTTAATATGATGATATATTTATTTTCTATTGGTTTAGTTTCAGAAGTTACGAAAACTGCTAAGAGGCCACACAGTCTCTTAGTCTTTGGCTTTCATTTCTAACGAAAGCGATAAGTCAACGGTCAAACCATTAACCATAAATTTTTTATTTAAAATCCAAAATGCCCCTAATTAATATCTAAAATTTTAATTTGAGTTTGGTACCTCAAATTGTCGGTCAAAGTAAAAAAGAATCTAAATTTTATTTTTGATACACACACACACACACACACACACACACACCTACCTGACAGAATGTGACACGACATGACACGACACGACACGAAATTAATAGTTAATGGGTCAAGGCTTATCAAGTACGGGTCACTATCGGGTTAACACGATAGAACCGTTAAAAATAATGAATCGGATTGGTTAAATTTGCTTCGCCCGATAACAACCCGTTAAGACCTAAATACGGTTCATGTCATACCGGGTTGTGTGACTCGTTAGTAACCATTATGACCTGTTAAGATATGTAGGCAAAAATAAATATGATATTTTTAGTTTGATATTAAATATGTAATTGTACAAAGCTAAAGAGTCTTATTGGTAGCTAACGGGTATTATCGGTACCTAATGGGTCACTCAACCTGGAGTAACCCATTAATGTAACGGGTTTATCGTTTTATCTTGGGTAAAAGATACGATTCGTTACCTTAACGGGTTTGTGAACGAATCGTGTTCTGGTTGAGCATAATTTCACACGAATTCGTTAAGACACGACACGTTGTCAGGTCTACACACACACACAAGTGTCAATACCCCATTATCTAGGAGTGGTCTGACGAAGTGATACCGAAGTCCTATATGCTTGGTTCTCGAATGAAATGCCGAATTCTTTGCTAGATGTATAGCACTTTGACTGTCGCAATGCAAAACATTCTTCACCGGTTTAAAACCCAACTCTGCCAACAATCCCTGTAGTCAAATCATTTCTTTGCTCCCCTCGGTCATGGCCACATCCTCTGCCTCTGTGGTGGATAAGGCAACTATCTTTTGTAGTTGTGAAACCCAACTGACTGCAGTAGTACCCACAGTAAAAACATAACCGGTAGTACTCCTTCTGTGATCCACTTCAGCAGCAAAATCTGAATCTACAAACCCTTGAAGTCTCAGCTCCCCTCTGCTGAAACATAGGCATTTGTCAGTGGTACCCCGTAGATATCTCAATATCCACTTGACTGCTTCCCAGTGTAGCTTGCCAGGATTTGTCATGAACCTGATAACAGCTCCCACTGCATGGGCAATATCTAGTCTCGTGCAAACTATGGCATACATTAGACTTCCAATGGCTGAGGCATACGGTACCTTAGCCATGAAGCTTTCTTCTTCATCACTCTTAGGAGACTAGTCCTTGGATAGTCGAAAGTGACTAGCGAGGGGTGTGCTAACTGGCTTAGCATCACTCATGCTGAACCTCTTTAGAACACGCTCAATATACTCAGCTTGAGACAACTGCACAATGCCCCTTTGCTTATCTCTCTTAATCCTCATCCCAAGAATCTGCTTTGTTGTACCCAAATATTTCATGTTAAACTCACTCGACAACTGCTTTTTCAACCTCCTGATTTATCCATATATGAGCCAGTTACTAACATATCATCAACATAAAGTAGCAAAATAATATAACCGGACTAAAACCTTTTAAAGTAGCAACAATGGTCAGCGTTGCACTTGTAATAGCCGTTCATTTGCATAAACCCATCAAACTTCTTGTACCACTGTCTTGGAGCTTGTTTTAGGCCATACAAGCTCTTCTACAATTTGCAAACAAGTTTCTCTTTTCCCTTCACTAAGAAACCCTCTAGCTGTTGTATGTATATTTCCTCATCTAGATCACCATGGAGGAAGGCAGTTTTCACATCTAATTGCTCAAGGTGTAAGTCTTCCACTGCAACAATACTCAAAACTGATCGAATGGTAGTCAATTTTACAACTGGTGAGAAGATGTCAGTGTAGTCAATTCCCACTTTCTGCTGAAAGCCTTTGACCACCAACCTTGCCTTGTACCTCTTCGAACCATTTTGCTCCTCTTTCACTCGATACACCCATTTGTTGTGTAGAGCCTTCTTCCCTGCTGGTAGCTCAGTTAGCTCCCATGTCTTGTTAGAGATGAGGGAATTCATCTCGTCCTTCATTGCAAGCTCCCACTTGATCGCATCCTGTACCTGACATGCTTCATCATAACATTCAGGTTCACCTCCATCAGTGAGTAATAAGTAATTCAAGTATCTCCTGTTCGGTACATGAGGCCGGGAAGATCGCCTTGGTACATGAGACTCTAGTGCCTCCGTCTGTTGTGTACTGCTCTGCGGTGTTGGCTCCTCTGCCTAAGAACTTTCTTCTGTCTGTTCTGTCTGGCCACTTTCTGGAATATCACCTATATCAGCATACACAGGATCACGCTGAGCTGCATTACTTGAATCTGCCGTGTCTCTGCCTTTGTACATCAGCTTCTCGTTGAATATGACATCTCTGCTTCTGATGATTTTCCTGTTCTGATCATCCCATAATCTGTAACCAAAATCATCTTCTCCATATCCAAGAAAAGAACATTTCTGTGATTTCGGATCCAACTTGCTCCTAGTTTGATCACTGATATGTACATATGCGACACAGCCGAAAACTTTCAGATGTGAAAGTTTTATCTCTTTTCCACTCCATACCTCTTCTGGTATTTTGTGCTCCAACGGTACTGATGGTCCCCGGTTGATTAAGTAGGCTGCTGTACTGACTGCCTCTGCCCAGAATTGCTTAGGTAAGCCTGCATGTAGACGCATGCTTCTGGCTCTCTCTGTCAGTGTTCGGTTCATCCATTCTGCTACGCCATTCTGTTGCGGTGTCCCTGGAACTGTCCTTTCTGGCTTGATTCCATTCTCGTAACAAAACCTTTTGAACTCGTCGTATTCATATTCTCCGCCATTGTCGGATCTCAGCTTCTTGATTCTCAAGCCTGTTTCATTTTCTACCATGTCTTTCCACTTCTTGAACACCTCAGACACCTCAGATTTTTGTCTCAAGAAATAAACCCACACCTTCCTGGAATGGTCATCAATGAAAGTCACAAAGTATGACTTCCCGCCAATGGATGAAACTGGGGTTGGCCCCCACACATCTGTGTGCACTAGCTCTATCTTCTCTTGCTTTGGAGTTCTGCCACGTGTATTGAAGGTGACTCTTTTCTATTTTCCATAAATACAACTCTCACATAAGTCAATATTGGTTGACTGGAGCCCTTCTAGCTTCCCCTTCTTATGCATGACCTTGAGTCCCTTTTCACTTATGTGACCAATTCTCTGGTGCCATAAGTTTGGATCTTCTGTGCTTGCTGCAACTGCAATTGACCCACAAGCATTTGTTGTCATGTAGAGAGTGCCTATCATACTGCCACGTGCAATTGTCATTTCACCTTTAGAAACCTTCCACGTATCACAGTTGAAGGTTGTGACATAACCTTCATTTGCCAACTGACCCACCGAGATTAAATTCTTCCTCAAGTCAAGGATATGACGAACATCCTTTAACTTCCACACAGACACGTTCAACTTGATCTGTACTTCGCCTTTGCCAACCACGTCACATGGCTGATCATCACCAAGATACACCTTTCCATGGTTACCTGGTGCGTAACTCGTAAAGAGTTCTCTACTTGAGGTGGCGTGAAATGATGCTCCGGAATCTAACACCTATGACTCCTCCTTGCTCTCCATAGAGCATATCAATGCATCATTTTGCTGTTCTGCTACAACGTTTACTTCAGTCTTGCTCTCCTGAGCTTTTTCTGGTGCACGACACTGATTTTTATAGTGTCCAATTTTTCCACAATTCCAACACTCAATAACCTTTTGATTATTCTGGTTCTGAGAGTTATTGAAATTACTGGGATTTCTCGACTTTGACCTGCCGTTCCTCGATTTGCTTCTGCCGCGTCCATAACTTCTTTTCAATTTCTACCTCTTGCTTCAACATTTAACGCTGAGCCGGAGTTGGACGGTTCACCAGAATCATTTCGTCGAATCTCCTCGTTCAGAATCAGATCTCTGATATCGGTATATTTGAGCTTGTATTTCCCGGCGGAGTTGCTCACTGTCGTTCTCATGGCCTCCCAGCTATTTGGTAGCGAAGCCAAAACAATCTAAGCTCGAACCTCATCGTCAAAATTAATTTCGACGATAGACAACTGGCTGATTATGGTGTTGAAATTATTTAAATGTTCCGCCACTGCAGAATTTTCTGACATCTTCAGATTAAATAATTTCTTCATTAAATGGACTTTGTTGTTTGCAGATGGTTTTTCGTACATGCCAGATAACACTGACATAATGCCAGCAGTGGTTTTTTCATTAACCACGTTAAACGCCACGCTTCTTGACAGCGACAAACGGATGACACTTAAGACTTGTCTGTCAAGTAGTGTCCAATCTTCATCTGTCATCGCTTCTGGTTTTGAGCCAAGTAAGGGAAGATGCATCTTCTTCCCATACAAATAATCTTCGATTTGCATTCTCCAGAATCCGAAGTCTTTGCCATTGAACTTATCGATTCCTTTATTTTTTTTTCTGACATTGCTCCCACTAGAGCCTGAAGCTCTGATACCAGTTGTTGGGAAAAATCAGACGCAGCTAATTTCTTAATAGGATCTTGGAATAAAAATGACAAAAGAATATTGGCACAATCAAAATTATTTGGGGCAACAAAATACACCAATCGCACAACACAGAGAATTACGTGGTTTCAGCAGATTGCCACTAGTCCACGGAGCACACCAAATATTTCACTATATCAAGGGGAGTGATTTACAAGACAGGTCAGCAGACCTATATACGTACACTGTGTATCTCTCAAACACTGTGTATCTCTCAAACAAGGTGGCTTGTTTTGTGGATTGGGTGGTCCACTTCCTTCTTTTTCTTCCATGTTTTAAGGCTCCTGTTTTGTGGCAAGATTTGTGGAGTTAGGCTCCACCTACTTTCCTAACACTTATGCTTGTCAACCATTCTCCAAGATATAACAGAATTGAGATGATGCATAATTTTATACAAACAATTATTTTTAGGAACTATGTGGGAGAAGATCTTGACCCTATAAGCCTTAGGGAGCTTAAGATTTTGGAGCAACAGCTGGACACTGCTCTCAAGAGAATACGAACAAGGAAGGTTAATTTTGAGAGCTCCATCCCTTTTTCTTTTGTTTTCTTTTAAACTACTCTTTCAAGTCTCACACATATTATTTATGTGTGTGTATTTCAGCTGATAATAATTATTTCAACCACTTACGTATGCAAAGACAACTTAAGCATGAATCAATCACTGCACTTCAGAAAAAGGTAACACTACTTTTCATTCTTTACTATTTTTAACCAGCATTGATATGGACAAAAGAAAATAGTAATTTTCAAGAATTCTATACCATGGGGCGTGTTTAGAAAATGAATATCATGGAGATCCGGATGTTAAGATGGATGCGTTAAAACTCGAAAAGATAAAATTATAAACAAACACATCGAGTACAAGTAGCTTTCCTATGAGGAAAATTGAAAGACACATAGATTAATATGTTCCTCTTAGAAAGAATGATTTGGTTAACATTGATGACAACATTAGAGAAGAGGAAGGCCTAATTGTTTAGTGTGATTCAACTGAAGACATCACACTACAAAAAATAGAATATTAGAATTTATTTGGAAAGGCATTATTGAATAGTTCGAATTTTTCATTCCGTTCAATTAACTGAGTTCTATTGAATCTTAAGTTGTACTATTTCTGCTTTAATTTTGATTTTATTATCTATTATTTAGTTTTTTTGTAGACACTTTCTCTTATTAGGTCTTTAATCTGGCAGATGTTTTCCATCTAGTCTCATTGAGAGATCTTTCTTTCTCAACTGGTGATTCTTTTGGGATGTTGATGACCAGTTTTTTTTTTGTTCCCCTAGTCTTCTTGAACTGTGGAGTTATTTTCTCCTTACTTGATTCCTAACTTTTTGGACTTTGAGTGGTCTTATTTTATTTTTTTGGCTCCCTTAATGTCTCAAATTAATAACGTGCAAGGGCTGATTTCCCTGAAATTTCAGATTTGTCCTTGCCCCCAAAAAATTGTCTATCTACCTTAATCTAAAAAATATTAAAGCAAAACTTTTTATTTTTTATAGTATTTATCTACCTTAATCTCATACTGCACAATTGCTCTCATATTGGCCCTTATATTGATTATACACGCCCGAGATATTTTAAGTAGAGAAGGCAGACATCAGTACATGAGAACTATCTTTCCTCTTTACGTGTAACAAAAATGAGTCCTACTCCGAGTCATGATTTTTATATGCCATCCACGACACGCTGACATGGCATGTCGCGATTGGTTAGTGCCGCTCGCATAGACCCACATCCATAAGACAATAACCAATGTCAGCGTGTCGCGACCGACACATGAAAATCATGAGTCGGCCTAGGCTTACTGAACAAAAATTCCCCCTAGTTTATTCTAGTATCCAGGACAAGACTGCGTAAGCATTTGGTTAAAATCTATTCTATTTACTCACGAGAAAAGTAAAAGCTACTATACCAATATGTCATGATAATTTCCATTCAAACGAAACCTAGCTCAAATTCTTTGAGAGAAAAATAAAAAAAACTAGGATAATGTTGAACTACACTGCCACTAGTTTGTCTAGTTTTTAACTTTTGAGTAACCCCCATCATCAAAAAAGTAACTGAGTTTGATATGCCAAGCCTCATTTTTTTAGGGAAGTTCAAAAATGAGCATATAAAAATGGGAGCATAACCCAAATAATGATAAAAGTAATTTGTTCTTGACATGTTAAATTTTAGGATCATTTACTCATTGCGCTCCACTAAGTCTCATTATTTAGAGGTTGGGGTTTATTACTTTTCATATTAGTTGGTTGTAGTCTAAAATTGTCACTTGACCTACTTTTTCCACTAAAAAAACCTATTTTACCTATGAATACATTAATATACATTACTTTGTTTATACACTATACATTTATAATTTTGGGACAATTAAGCTGGTCCTAAATGACCCTAAATTATATATGCAGCTTCTTCGGGTTTGTTGTTCTACACATGCTTATGTATGCTGTAAATATATTCTTCTGGGGAGGTACCGAGTCAATTATTCATTCATATTTGGATTCAAACAAGGAACTGAGTTAGGCCACTGAGAAGTTCTCTTCAGCTTTGGATCCACACTTTTAGCTCTATCAAGTGTGCTTGCAAACCTTGACATGGAAATGGACCCTAGAACTGGTGATTACAAAGTAATCACTGAACTTCTCCCTCTGGGATTAGTAGTGGTAAGATAATTAAAACACCCATCCTCATTTTGTTATTATCAAACTTCAACAATGAACTAAGGGTGTGTTTGATAACACTAATTTTCTATGGAAAATGCAATATATGGAGTTATTTTCCATCTTTTGGATGTTTGATAAACAAAATTTTCTATGGAATTGGTTTCTTTAAAACAAATCACGTAACCACTTTTTCCACAAAAGATGGAATTAAAAAACCTCCTCCCACCCTGTTATTCATTTTCCAGGAAAAAGACTTACCACACCAAAAAAATTGATAAAGAACTTATAAAATGAAGAAAAACCCAAAAATAATGAAAAAAAATGCAGAAAGTGAATAAAAACCAAAAATAATATAAAAAAATCCAAAAGTGAATAAAACCTTAAAAATAATGAAAAACATCCAGAAAATGACTAAAAACCCAAAAATAATGAAAAAAACACAGAAAGTGAATAAAACCCCAAAAATAATTAAAAAATACAAAAAATAAATAAAAAGTCCAAAAATAATGAAAAAAATTCACAAAATAAATAAAAACCCAAAAATAATGGAAAAAAAAATCTAGAATCTTATTAAAACCCCATAAATAATTTTAAAAAAATCCAAAATATGAATAAAAACCCAAAAAAAATGAAAAAAAATCCACAAAGTGAATAAAACCCCAAAAATAATGAAAAAAATCCACAAAGTAAATAAACCCCCAAAAATAATGAAAAAAATCCATAAAATGAATAAAAATCTAAAAATAATGAAAAACTACAGAAAGTGAATAACTCCAAAAATAATGAAAAAAATACAGAAAATGAATAAAAATTAAAAAAATTCGAGAACGTGAATAAAAACAAAAAATAATGAAAAAACCCAGAAAGTGATTAAAACGCCAGAAATAATGAAAAAATCCAGAAAATGAATAAAAATAAAAAAATAATGAAAAAAAAAGCAAAAAAATGAAAAAAAAACAAAAATAATGTAAAAAATACAGACAGTGAATAACACTCCAAAAATACAAAAAATGAATAAAAATTCAAAAATAATGAAAAAAATACAAAAAGTGAATCAAACCCCCCCAAAAATGAAAAAAATCCAGAAAATGAATAAAAATCCAAAAATAATGAAAAATACAGAAAGTGAATAAAACTTCAAAAATAATGAAAAAAATACAATAAATGAATAATCACAAAAAAAAAAATTTAAAAATTGAGAACGTAAATAAAAACCCAAAAATAATGGAAAAAATCCAGAAAGTGATCCCCACAAATAATGAAAAAAATCCAGAAAAAGAATAAAAATCCGAAAATAATGAAAAAAAATCCATAAAGTGAATAAAAACCCAAAAATAATGAAAAAAATACAGAAAGTGAATAAAAGCCCCAAAATAATGGAAACAGTCCAAAAAACGAAAAAAAAAACCAAAAATAATGAAAAAAATTACATAAAGTGAATAAAACTCCAAAAATACAAAAAATGAATAAAAATCCAAAAATAATAAAAAAAATCCAGAACGTGAATAAAACCCAAAAATAATGAAAAAAACTAGAGAAAGTGACTAAAACCCCCAAAATAATGGGAAAAAAAAACGAGATCGTGAATAAAAATCCAAAAATAAAGAAAAAAATTCAGAAAGTGAATAAAAACCCAAATATAATGAAAAAAATAAATTAAGCGGATAAAACCTCAAAAATAATGAAAAAAATTAAGAAAATGAATAAAAACCAAAAATTAATGAAATAATACAGAAAGTGAATAAAACGCCAAAAAATGAAAAAACCCAAAAACAATGTAAAAAATACCGGAAGAGAATAAAACTCCAAAAATAATGAAAAAATACGAAAAATGAAAAAGAAACTGAAAAATAATAATAAAAATACATAAAGTGAATAAAAATCCAAAAATAATGGAAAAAATACATAAAATGAAAAAAACCAAAAATATTGAAAAAAATTCACAAGATGAATAAAAATCCAGAAAAAAAATAAAAAAAATCAAGATGTTGAATAAAAATCAAGAAATCATGAAGAAAATCCAGAAATTTATTATGAGGTTAATATTTATTTTCTTGTTTTTTATTAATTTTCTATATTTTTTATTTTTTGGAATTTTATTCCTTTTCGGATTTTTTTAATATTATTTTATTGGTTTTATTCACATTCTGTATTTTTTCGTTATTTTTGGGTTTGTGTTCACTATCTGGATTTTTTTTCCATTATTTTTGGGATTTTATTCACTTTCTGTACTTTTTTTCATTATTTTTGGATTTTTATTCACTTTCTGGATTTTGTTTTCATTATTTTTGGGTTTTTATTGATTTTTTGGATTTTTTTTCATTATTTTTGGGGTCATATTCACCCCTTTTTTTTTGGGTTTTTATTAATTTTTTTTTCATTATTTTAATTCATTTTTTGGATTTTTTCCATTATTTTGGGGATTTTATTCACTTTTTGGATTTTTTTTCATTTTTTTGGGTTTTTATTCACTTTGCTGGATTATTTTCCATTACTTTTGAGTTTTTATTCATTTCCTGGATTTTTTTCATTATTTTTGGAGTTTTATTCTATTTCTGTATTTTTTCATTATTTTTGGGTTTGGATTTTTATTCACTTTCTATACTTTTTTCATTATTTTTGAGTTTTTATTCATTTTTTGTATTTTTTTGCATTATTTTTTGGATTTTATTCACTTTCTGGATTTTTTTCACATTATTTTGGGGTTTAATTCACTTTTTGAATTTTTTTCATTATTTTTGAATTTTTATTCATTTTATGGATTTTTCTCCTTATTTTTGGGGTTTTATTCACATTTTAGATTTATTTATTTATTCTTTGGGATTTTTATTAATTTTCTGGGATATTTATTATTTTTCTATTTTATATATATATTTTATACTTTTTTTCCATGGAAAATATGGAGAACCAAACACAAAAGATGGAAAGTAGAACATTTTCCACCTGGAAAATAATTGCAATCAAACAACACCGACAAATTTTTTCCATGGAAAATATTTTCGAGTTTTCAATTCCATGGAAATTAACTCTTGGCGCTTATTTTCCATCTTATTTATCAAACACACCCTAAGGGTGTGTTTGATAACACTAATTTTTCATGGAAAATGTAATATATGGAGTTATTTTTCATCTTTTGGATGTTTGATAAACAAAATTTTCTATGCAATTGGTTTCTTTAAAACAAATCACGTAACCACTTTTTCCACAAAAGATGGAATTTAAAACCTCTTCCCACCCAGGAAAAAGACTTACCACACCAAAAAAATTGATAAAGAACTTATAAAATGAAGAAAAACCCAAAAATAATGAAAAAAAATGCAGAAAGTGAATAAAACCCAAAAATAATATAAAAAAATCCAAAAAGTGAATAAACCTTAAAAATAATGAAAAACATCCGGAAAATGACTAAAAACCCAAAAATAATGAAAAAAACACAGAAATTGAATAAAAACCCAAAAATAATTAAAAAATACAAAAAATAAATAAAAAGTCCAAAAATAATGAAAAAAATTCACAAAATGAATAAAACCCCAAAAATAATGAAAAAAAAATCTAGAATCTTATTAAAACCCCATAAATAATTTTAAAAAATCCAAAATATGAATAAAAACCCAAAAATAATGAAAAAAATCCACAAAGTTAATAAAAACCTAAAAAAAATGAAAAAAAATCAACAAAGTAAATAAACCCCAAAAAATAATGAAAAAAATTCATAAAATGAATAAAAACCTAAAAATAATGAAAAACTACAGAAAGTGAATAACTCCAAAAATAATGAAAAAAATACAGAAAATGAATAAAAATTAAAAAAATTCGAGAACGTGAATAAAAACCAAAAATAATGAAAAAACCCAGAAAGTGATTAAAACGCCAGAAATAATGAAAAAATCCAGAAAATGAATAAAAATAAAAAAATAATGAAAAAAATCCAAAAAAATGAAAAAAAAACAAAAATAATGTAAAAAATACAGATAGTGAATAACACTCCAAAAATACAGAAAATGAATAAAAATTCAAAAATAATGAAAAAAATCCAAAAAGTGAATCAAACCCCCCAAAAATGAAAAAAATCTAGAAAATGAATAAAAATCCAAAAATAATGAAAAAATACAGAAAGCGAATAAAACTTCAAAAATACTGAAAAAAATACAATAAATGAATAATCACAAAAAAAAATTAAAAAAAATTGAGAACGTAAATAAAAACCCAAAAATAATGGAAAAAATCCAGAAAGTGATCCCCACAAATAATGAAAAAAATCCAGAAAAAGATTAACAATCCGAAAATAATGAAAAAAAATCCATAAAGTGAATAAAAATCCAAAAATAATGGAAAATATACAGAAAGTGAATAAAACCCCCAAAATAATGGAAACAATCCAAAAAACGAAAAAAAACACCAAAAATAATGAAAAAAATTACATAAAATGAATAAAACTCCAAAAATACAAAAAATGAATAAAAATCCAAAAATAATGAAAGAAATCCAGAACGTGAATAAAACCCAAAAATAATGAAAAAACTAGAGAAAGTGACTAAAACCCCCCAAAATAATGAAAAAAAAACGAGATAGTGAATAAAAATCCAAAAATAACGAAAAAAATTCAGAAAGTGACAAAAAACCCAAATATAATGAAAAAAATAAATAAAGTGGATAAAACCCCAAAAATAATGAAAAAAATTAAGAAAATGAATAAAAGCAAAAAATTAATGAAATAATACAGAAAGTGAATAAAACGCCAAAAAAATGAAAAAACCCAAAAACAATGTAAAAAATACCGGAAGAGAATAAAACTCCAAAAATAATGAAAAAATACGAAAAATGAAAAAGAAACTGAAAAATTATAATAAAAATACATAAAGTGAATAAAAATCCAAAAATAATGGAAAAAATACAGAAAATGAAAAAAACCAAAAATATTGAAAAAAATTCACAAGATGAATAAAAATCCAGAAAAAAAAAAAAATCAATATGTTGAATAAAAATCAAGAAATCATGAAGAAAATCCAGAAATTTATTATGAGGTTAATATTTATTTTCTTGTTTTTTATTAATTTTCTATATTTTTTATTTTTTGGAATTTTATTCCTTTTCGGATTTTTTAATATTATTTTATTGGTTTTATTCACTTTCTGTACTTTTTTACATTATTTTTGGATTTTTATTCACATTCTGGATTTTGTTTTCATTATTTTTGGGTTTTTATTCATTTTTTGGATTTTTTTTCATTTTTTTTGGGGTCATATTCACTTTTTGTTTTTTTTTGGATTTTTTTTAATTTTTTTCATTATTTTTGGATTTTAATTCATTTTTTGGATTTTTTTCATTATTTTGGGGATTTTATTCACTTTTTGGATTTTATTCACTTTTTAGATTTTTTTCATTTTTTTGAGTTTTTATTCACTTTGCTGGATTTTTTTCCATTACTTTTGAGTTTTTATTCATTTCCTGGATTTTTTTCATTATTTTTGGAGTTTTATTCTATTTCTGTATTTTTTCATTATTTTTGGGTTTGGGTTTTTATTCACTTTCTGTACATTTTTCATTATTTTGGGGGTTTTATTCATTTTTTGTATTTTTTTGCATTATTTTTGGGATTTTATTCACTTTCTGGATTTTTTTCACATTATTTTGGGGTTTTATTCACTTTCTGAATTTTTTTCATTATTTTTGGGTTTTTATTCATTTTCTGGATTTTTCTCCTTATTTTTAGGGTTTTATTCACATTTTAGATTTATTTATTTATTCTTTGGGATTTTTATTAATTTTCTGGGATATTTATTATTTTTCTATTTTATATATATATTTTATACTTTTTTTCCATGAAAAATATGGAGAACCAAACACAAAGGATGGAAAGTAGAACATTTTCCACCTGGAAAATAATTGCAATCAAACAACACCAACAAATTTTTGCCATGGAAAATATTTTCATGTTTTCAATTCCATGAAAATTAACTCTTGGCGCTTATTTTCCATCTTATTTATCAAACACACCCTAACTTATTTTCTTCTTTTTTTGTAATGGTCATATTATTTTACCCCTTAAACATCATCTATCGCTCAAGTTTTTTCTTCTTACTTACATGTGTGTTTCACTGTATATGTGCTCCTCTCTACAAGGTAAAGCTAATCATTCTTTGAGTCTTAAAGATATAGACGAATATGTACTAAAAGATTTAATAAATTGTAAGATATTTCTATTTTGGCCTATCTATCACAGTTTCCTCTATATCTTTTAAGATCTAAATATGTGTAAAAGGTATCAGACTTGTAAAGAAAAGTGAATTTGAGCAGAACCCTACAGTTATGTATGGTCAGAGAAGAATAAACATATATGCTCAAATTCACTTTACAAGTTCAAGCGAGTAGAACCCTACAGTTATGTATTTGTTACTACGGTTAGGGAGATTACAGTCTCAGGAATCAATTGCGACACAAGCAATGTTTTCAAAAGATTCAATTTCATTGTAGTTGCGCTTCCTTATTGGTTGCGGGTACTTCAGGTACATCCGTAACTTGATATGTTCTTTCTATACAACTTAAAAATCAAACACTCCAATTACATTTTTTCCTTTTTCATTCAAGTGTGACCCTCAATTGTTTCCCCTGAGTAATGTAACACTGACCAAATAAAATTTACGGAAAATGTGCAGGATCCACATAAAGTTCACTTATAATACTAACATATTTTCTCAATTTGAACATATGTAGGGCCAGTCCCAAGGTTTTTGGGGCTCAAGGCCAACATTTAAATTGGTCCCTCTACTTATTAAAATTATCAAGAGCTTCTGTTTTAAATTGAACAACTTTTTTTATCTTTTCTATTTTTCTTATAAAATCAAGCCGTAAATTTATATTAAAATAGGGGATACATCACAATTTAAAGAATTATCCAAAAACAGTGGAGCAACATCAAACCATACACTACATTCCTTAAAATTTTTGGCATATTGAGCCAAAACATGGGCTGAATTTTGTCCATTACAAATTTGTGGGTAAAACCTAGTGTAATTAGAAAAAGTATATAATTAGTGGGTAATTTTTGAATTTTATGGCCATGGAAAATCAACGCATCATGGTGCTTTTATGTACGTACCAAAAGATAGCATCTTTCTTTGGTATACTTATCATTCTTATCCCCATGTATCCCGCGTATTATTTAATAAATAATTAAAAACATTCTGTATACTTTTTGGGCGTACACTATTTGTATCGGGATGTGTTGGGCAAGTATCGGCATCCTATACTTGTCCGATACCGGTATGGGGGAGCAAGTATCTGATGTGAATTTGGGTGTGGAAGCGTAAAAGAAGTTATCTACACAAAAATTAACTATACAAACAACAACTTAACTAAAGAAATGAAATGTGTTTCTTTCTCTCTCTATTCTTTATTCTCAATATTCAAAGTTGATTACAAATGAGGGCCAAGGGGCCTATTTATAGGAAGAGTTAGCTTGCTAATCAAGCTAATACTCAAAAAGACTAAAAATGACAACTAATACCTGAAAGGACATATTAGTCACAAGCATACTGGGAAACTAATTAGAAAATATAAATAAAGGAAAATTACAAGAAAATGCAAGAAAATATTAAAATAAATCCTAATTCTCATCAGTATTGATGCTTCCTCACTTGTAAATGTGCTCTTGTAGACATTGTAGATCGATTGGACTTAGATCTTAGTAAGATTGAATTTGATTTTTTCCGTTCTTTTTCTCAGGTATAATCTGATGGCTAAAAGAGTTTTGTTGTTGTTGGCTATGTCGTCTAGAAATGATCCAGATTCATCTTCAAAAGTTCTGAGTGAAGCTGCAGGTCAGTTTTAGTGCTTGGTTAGATCATATTATAAACTGGAAATATACATTTCCCACGGCTTAAATTCCTTTTCTAAGTCATAATTAGTAGCAGCCTTGCAAGAAACTAAATTCCAAATTTGATGTTAAGGCTTATGTATTTTCAGGACATTTCTTAAAGAATTTGAAAAGTCAACTTTCACAAAAAAGTATTCTTGCAATTTCTACTCTAAACACACTGTTGAAAGAATCACCTTATAAACTGCCAGCTGAAGAACAACCTGTTTTTGTCAGAGATTCACCAGGAAATACCAAGTCCTCTCTTGAAGGAGCTCTAAGTCATATATTATAGGAAAAGGGATTTTTTAGTGAGACTTTGAATAGTCTTTCTCACGTTCATATTATCTCTGACACAAAAAGTGCATATTGGGGAAATCATGGAAGTTCTTCCATTCAGAGCTTGGCAGACAAGTGATAATGAAGACTACGTTTGTGAAGAATAATATGTGTGGAACTTCAATGATGTTAGACTTCGTTTCAAGTTTATGGTTAAAAGCTAGATTATTTGTCTTGTACTACATTTTATTCGGGGAATTTTACCGGTTATGAATTAAATATAGTTTTAGTTTGGTTTCATCATCGAAATGTAATGTCATTCATTTTGTCATGTGTGTTTTGGAATAATGTTTTGAGTGAAATTGTGGGCATTAGTTATGCATTGTCATTAGTTGAGCACGAGTTATTACTATTGCATCTATTTGTTTAATGAGAATTTTTTTTTAAATATAATAATATTGCTAATGGGTTTTAACTGTTACAAATAAAAACATTCGTTATAAATATATGACACTCTGAATTCGTTACAATGTATTTTGTAACGGATTTTATCCGTTACAAATTCTATATTTGTAACGGGTCAAAACCGTTACAGTTTGGTAAATTTGTTACTAATATATGGGATTTGTACCAATACCAAATCTGTTACAAATACATTATAACGGTTTTAGCCTGTTACAAATATGTTAATCATAACGGATTTTATCCGTTATAAATTCTGTTAGTAAAATAAATAACGCTAGTTTTCTAACAGATTTAATTCGTTACAAATATTTTTTTAACGATTTTTGCCCGTTACAATTGATCTGCTTTGGTGTCATCATGCTCTACGGGAATAATAGGACTCCTTCGGTGGTTGGAGGTTGACAATTGTCAAAAGTTTCTGCTCGTTGGTTAGAGGAAAATTTAGTAAATGCCCCAAGAACTTAAGAGTTTTTGTTTGTTGAGTGCTCGAGGGGCACGCTAATAAATATAACATCTTTACTTAACCTTAGAGGAATGCAGTCGTCACTTCGATAGCTATAACACGCATGTAATAATTATTTTTGGGATCGTAAAGTCATTTTGCACCAAAAATAATTGTTCCTTCTCTTTCCCCTTCATTTCAAAACCTACATATTCGGAGAAGGACTTTTCATTACTTTTACTTCACTATAAGCACTCTAACTCCATCTCTTTTGTTTTCTTGCATTTTCCCATTTCTTTCCTTCGTTATTTCTCTGAGTTGCCACCATTCTTCAAAATGGTATATGTCATTAATGAAAATACCATAGAAAAGTTCAAACTTGACTATATTCCTCAATGGGTCAAAGAGAACTAGTGGAGGGTCCATGTGAGCTCTGTAAACTTTTTAAAGGCCATTGGTTGCCTTGGATCTTCATAGCTCAGTGTGGGGTAATTTTTCCCCCAAATAGATATTCTTGAATTTTGTCAATACTTCAATGTGGTCCAGACCCATGTCGCTCCAAATACTTGGAGTACACTACACCAAAAACAACAATTTGGCACACCCTGATATTAAAAATTTGACACAGTTTAAA
Source organism: Sambucus nigra (assembly GCA_949130495.1). Lineage (NCBI taxonomy): Eukaryota > Viridiplantae > Streptophyta > Magnoliopsida > Dipsacales > Adoxaceae > Sambucus > Sambucus nigra. The sequence continues at coordinate 417,028,424 of OX422209.1, read as the reverse complement.
ACCGTGCCAAATTCTGGCATGGTTTAATGACAATCCGGCACACTTTAAAATAGTGCCAAAATTTGGCACTATTTTAAAGTGTGCCAAAATTGAGTACACTTGACTAAAATATAAAATACCCTACAAAAAATCATTATACTAAATTTTTGGACAGCTCTCTCATTCCCGCTCACCCGCTCACCCTTTCATTTGCTCTCTCCTTCGATTTCTCTCGGCTCACATTTATCTCTCTCTCCGGCCATATTAGATTGGGTGCATACTAGATATATGCATGACTTGTTTTGTGTTTTATGTAAATGCTAGGGTTTCAATTTGTAACCTACGAATTGAAAAAATTGATTTTGGTTTCAAACTAAGTTTGTTCTCTTATTTAATGTGTACATTTGGTAATTTATCTTTGTTTTGTAGGTTGAAAAGTTGGGTATTCCATTCCCACATCAAAATTGGGGGTTTGTTTCTCTTATGTATTGAGAGGTAAGTTATTTTTTATGCTTCTTTTGTGTATTGAATGTACTATGCTTGTTCTTTTTTATTTAATTAAAAATGAGTAGGCATGACAATGAGTAGGGTTTTACTTTTATGTTTAATGTTTGGTACAGCACACACACACACACACACACACACACACACACACACACACACACACATATATATATATATATATATATATATATATATATATATATATATATATATATATATATATATTTGGGTTTAGCATATATTTTGTTCAGCATATTTGCTCCAGCATTAGTTTTTAGTCTTTTAAATGTTATTGTTAACAAGAATATACTCCTATTGTTAAATGTGAAAATTACACTACTATTGTTACTGCTCTATCATTCTATTTTTGGTTATCCTTTGGATCATATATTTTTTATAGTAATGTAATGTTGGATGTTTAAAGTATGAAAATATAATGTTTGAAAGTTCATAATTTGGTATTTACTACTTGGTTTTAGTCAAATAACAAATATCATTCATGCTTATTAATGCCTAAACATGGTATACCTCTCAGGTGTTTGACACAATTCCGAAATGAATGTATACTTATTTTCTTTAGTATTTTGCGATTGTCATTATTGATTTGTTTGTTATTTTCCTTGGTTTTGTTTTATTTTTGTGGTGCTAGAAGTGTGACACCATTTATGTTGTTGTCACGTGTGTTAGCTTTCATGAATATTATCATGCTTTTAGGAAGATTGTGCCATAAAGCTTGTATCTAACACTATACACTACAAGAAAAATGCAATTTTAAGACGCTTTTATAAATTAATTTACATCACTAATAAGTGAGGTGTTGTAAACTGTTTCATCCATACGGTTTAACATCACTTTTTTAATTAGCGGACCTATAAACTTTTTTATTTGGCCATTATACAACGGTCTTAATAAAACTACCTTAATTATTGCTAAATAACACTCCCGCTCAAATCATTTGTTCCTAAAAATCGGGTGAACCCCATCTCCCCACTCCTCCATATCCGGATTTTCCTTCGATATATCTCTCCCTCTTCATCATAGCATTGGTCGGAGGAACGTGGGTCTCACATGGTCAATTTGAGGAAGATGTGCAGAAAACCCCAACTCGCCACATTTCAAGTCCCGAAACTCACTTTGAGTATTGGTCTGTTGTAGGAACTGTGAAATTTATATATGGAGGTGTGAAACTTGTATATGAAGGTATGCTCTCTAAATTGACGTAGTTCTATAAAGGAGTCACGAGATTGATTAGAATATTTTGGGTTCATGCGTGTGGGTGTGTAAAATGCTCCAGAAAAGTGTTGGATTTGATTCAACCGTTTGATGGATTATAATTGGATATGAATTTGGCTCAATAGTTGCTTGATGAAAGTCCGCAATTGAGCTTATATCCATGAATTAAGTGATGTTAATATAGTTTCTACATACTTGTTTTAGATATATTTGTGCAGAAATGAATGTTAGATTTTGTAAAGTTCCTAATTAGCTTATTAACACAAGTGTGGGACTAATGTTCTCACTTTATTAATATTTAGTTTTCTGGAATGCTTCTTTTAGAAGTTTCTTTAGGTTTACATTTGACTAGAACAATATTCTACAAGTAGCTTTTTTTTTTCAAGCCTTATTGTCTATTATTTGGTTTACGTTTACCTTTGTTTTTTAAGCAACCAAAGACACTTCATTTTGATAAGTAGTTGTAGTTGGGTATTGCAATAAAACCCCAACATTATGATAACTCGAATTAAAAGAACTTAATGACTTAGTATAAATCTTAGATTTCGATTATGGTTAACTACGCCGTAGTAATTGGAGTTAGTCCTCAGTGAAATTACAAGTTGAAGTGAGGTTTGGGGGAGGTCATTCTAACTCTATCGAGGAAGATCGTTTTGAGACTACGAGACTTTTTAGAGGAATCGAATTGGAGTATAAGAAATAAGGTATCATTAATTCTAACTAAGTTTTTGACCCTGTGCCACCCGCGACGTCATCCGTCTCCATGACGACGTCCCCTCTCTCCATCAATCCGTTGCCTCCATCCTCCTAAAGCTCAAAAAGGTAGAGGGAACCTCATTAGAATCTGTCGCTAACGTAGTTAAGATTGATACAGTTAAGCAGAGAATAGAAGCTGCATATGAGACCTTGCAACATGTTGTATATATGAGGGAGTACTTCAAATATCAAAGTTGCTCAGTATGTGATGCTTCACTTTGTAAGGGGTGTCTTCTGTTTCATTATCTTTTTATGATATAAATGAGGAGTTAGACATTGACAAAAATACAGGCACATGTTCTATTGATCTTGTAGCTAAACATACCATATGTCATGTTAGTGGATAATTTATTTTCACAGCCCCATTTTAAAGTTTTACTTTATTTTTATTTCAGGCCTATGCTCTTGTTTCAACGGGAGTTAGATTAGTTTGCAGCAACACAACCGAAAGAAACGTGAAATATGTAGTACTTAAAACATAGGGAAATGGTTCTTTTAAAGATAATATCATCACAATGTTTGGCATGAGCACCTTCACTTGATTAGAACCTATGAGCATATGTATATCAAATTGCTGCAAGGTCGACGGGTTTCTTTCCAAGCCCGGATATGGTAGTGGAGGTAATTTAGGAGATCGTCAATATTTTTCGTAAATGGTCGACCTGTTGATATGCCTAAAGTCGACAAGGTTGTGAATGAGTTGTATAAAGGTGCGAATTCCAAGCAATATCCAATTGCAATAATGAATTTTATTATTCTAACAACTGCATATAACTTCAATGTAACTCCTGATAAAAGAAAAATAGTCATTTCTGATGAAGGGTCTATTTTGCACTCCTTAAGAGAAGCTCTAGAAAATATCTACTCACTGAGTCATGTGAGTTATTTGGTTAATAAATTTGGGGAACTCGGCAAGGAAGAAAAGAGTTCACAGCTGTCATCGAAGCATCTCTCTCCAGATAAATGTGATCCTAAAGAAAAAGCATACAGTGAGGAAGAATGTGCAAACGGTGGCACGGGCCCACCTATTGTAGAGGTGATCGACAATGATGATAGCTCAACAGGAAGATATTTTATGCTTAGAGTCCACGACCTTAAGAAGGTTGATAGATTTTCTCGATTTAATAGTGTTAAAATGGATCCACTCTATTCTAGAGCAATGAAGAAACATAATGTTGACAATACGGATTCACCCATTCGTTCAAATATTGTTCAGTCATCACTTACAAATTTTGTTACAGTAAATAAGAGAAAGATTGAAAATATCAGCAGTGTCTTATCTGAAGTCCCTCTTCTTAGGAATGGACCTGTTCTCAACCAATCAAGGAAAAGTAATTCTGACATGTACACTGGGTTTTCAGGATCCTTAGTAAACTGTAATGAGGTTAAAAAAACTGATAAAGTTTGCAACAATGATCGTGAGCCATCAAAGTATCTTAGAGCGGAGAAAGTCTTTAATGAAATAGAAGTTCCAGTTTACTTTGGAACCAACATGAACAACCATGAAAATGGAGAGGTATATGGGGGCTTACTTTCCTTTCTTTGATATGTTCCCTTCCAGCTTAACGGTTGAAGATGAAAAATTACTATATTTAGTTGAAGTTATAATTTTTTTTAAATAACAAACCTAATTCGTATAGTTCGACTATGTTTCTAAGTCAAATATTTGGTTTTCAGGACCTGGAAATTCAAGACAAACTAGTGCCTGTTGCTAGTTCGGTCTAAAATGTTTCATGTACCAATAAAGTAAATAATGATTTAAAAGATATATTAGATATATCTCCTCTATTACAATCTTCTCATTCAGCTTTAGATACATAAATGATTTCTTCGGCTTTAAAAATTGGTTCTACCTTGCAATTTAGTCTGAAGGACTTAATGCAGGCAGTAAACTTCTTTAATTTTGGTTCAAATTGTAGCCTGCTTTAATTTTGGTTTGAAATTATTCACACGGGTATTACATGCTGGCGGTAAACTTCTTTTGGAGTTGAATCGTCTATTGCGCCCTGGTGGTTTCTTTATGTGGTCTGCTACTTCTATCTACCAAAAACTTCCAGAAGATGTTGAGATTTGGGAATGCTGGTGATTGATTCTCTTACATAATATTAGAGATGTTGAGATTTGGTTCACTGATTGTTAAAAATTGTGCATTCTTTTGGAAATTGTTGGCAACAATGAAGAAACTAACAAAGTCAATGTGTAGGGAAGTTATATCGATTAGTAAGGATAAAGTTAACGGAGTGGGTGTGGTTGTATATCGAAAGCCTAAATCTAATGAGTGCTATGAGAAAATATCACAACATGAGCCTTCACTCTGCAAAGAATCTGATGATCCCAATGCAGTCTGGTACTCCATTCTTCATCTGATATTAGAATCATATGTTCAATATTTTTCTTTTTCATTTTTAAAGATGCCATGTAATTTTTAATCGACATTTTTTCATCTTTATAAACTCGACACAATATAAGAGCAGGATATTGTGATGTACTTTGAAAGTACATAGTGGGGTATTGAGTTGCTGCTGGTCTAACAGTAATGTAATGTGTGTAGGAGTGTGCATTGCAATCATGAATGCACAAAGTGGGGAATCAGAGCGCGGGTCATAATGAACAAAATAATGGCCTTCAAGGGTGGAGATGTCACCTTACTGGTTGTCGAGCTCACAGGTTGGAGTTTGTGGGAAACCCACACCACAGGATTTCACTACAGATTATGAACACTGGAAATGTGTGGTTACCAAGTCATATATAAGTGGCTTGGGGATAAACTAGTCCACTGTGAGGAACGCTATGGACATAGCAGCCGTCTATGGAGGGTGAGTGCAAACATTTATGGGGATAAACTAGTCCACTGTGTCACTTATCGCTCGAGAAGGTGTTGAAAGAGAGGGAGAGGGTGAGGGAGATAAAAAGATAAAGAGAGGGAGAGGGTGAAAGACGATTCATCTTCCTCAACTTGGTCATTATGCTTCAACGCACGCGCACACAGGGAGGTGGGTGATAGCTCAAAACACCACAACATGGTGGTGGTGGTGGTGGTTGCGCTGCTGCGATGTGGCTCGGTCGACTAATTTAACTACTCTTCAAGAACAAAACAATTAGTAAAGAACTTGTATTGTCCATAAGGTGGTGCTTATGGACTGCATAGCCGCCAACCCATCCAATCGTGTGTAAGGTGAATAGAGCTCAGTTATATGTGTTTTATATGTGCGTGTCAACAAAAATCCAAATTCAAATGTTTTTTTTTATAATTTAGCATAATGACATACTTATTTATATATGCAGATCTGTGAAATATACAACATAGTGACATGTTGATTTACTAAGAATATAAATTCTATCATTTACATAGCAGTCGTAGCAGAGAATGTAGTGGTTCAAAGTTGATTTACTAAGAATGCTGATATACAAAGCTGAGTACGGTGTTGAGGCCGCTATTCAATTGGATGAGGATGTCAATGCAGTGGTTCATTCATTTATTAATAGGTATGTTTAGTTTACTTGATCCAGCTGTGTGTTGAAATACGGAGTCGCTGTTCAATTGGGTGATTGACAGTTATCTCAGGTAAACTGGCCATTTTCAATAGAGTTATATCAGGTATACTAGCCTTTTTGTGAGTAGTATTATGACTGACCAAGCTAATCCATAATACTGATTCTAATAGTTTCACTGTGTCCCACAGATTCAATTGTGTCCACCCATGTCTGTTCATCTGCCCGGTACTTACCAAATGACAACTTTGGTGGAGAAAATGAGAGATAGATAAGTTGAGTCTAAAGCACCTCCACTATTGGTGGTTCGATCTGATTCGTTTGGAACCACTAAATCAAGTTCGGTTTCAACAAACTCTTTAACTTTTCCATACAGGAGGTAATGATTTTCCTTCCTAAATTATGTTATTTGTAGTATAAGAGTTAATTGTTTGGAATCTTGAAGTCTCCCTGATGATGTTTGCTTTGAAGTAAACCACTGATGAGGATGCAATGGTGGAGGCTGCTATGGTAGCAACTGCTACGGGGTTGCTATGGGGCTCTCCGGTTGCTACACTTTAAGATCCTCTCTTTAGAAGAATTACAAGATCCAAAGCTAAGGTATCCACAAATTCCAGTTTTGGGAAGTATCAATGATAAGTTTCTTATATTGGAATGTTAGAGGGGCTGCAAATAAACCTACTTCTAAAACAATAAAAAAGTTAATCAGATTTCATAAGGTTCCTGTAATGGATTTGGCTTAAACTAAAGTAGATTCAACTAAAATTAAAAAAATGTCAGTGGAAATGGGATTTTTTAGGGTCAAGTTTCAATTGTACTAACAAAATATGGTTCATTTGATATGAAAGTGTAGGTTCTTCATGATGAAGATCAAGTTTTATGTTTAATAATTCAACATCAATCTCTAAGGGAAGATCCAGTGATTTCTATTTTTTGGATTCCATGAAACAGTTGATAGCTCTATAACACGAATGATCATAATGAACTCTATAAGCATCCTCGTATTTTCCACGTAGTCCGTCGGTCAAACCAACGATTCTCTTCTCAAAGTAATAGAGAGTCTTTTTATTTTTTCGGTATGTAGCTCCGCGAGCTAGGAGCGCATCCCTACTATTATATATATATATATATATACAGATTCATATTTACCGATCTTTAATCGATGTTATGCATTTTTTTTTATCATTAATCGATGTTTGTTTTTATTTTTTCAGATCACCTTATGGTCAGTCTTTGAGAGAAAGTTATGAGATGCAACAGGCTACTAGGTATTGTAAGATGTTTATGAGATCCATATGATGTAGCCTCTAGATTCATACGCGCATATCAAGTCAAAGTTTTACGCTTCTGATTTCTATATATGTTTACGAATTGTTTCACTTTATCAAATTTTATCTGACTTTACTAATATCAAATTTTTTTCTGAATTTCTTCAAAAGTTATCTGAGAAATCATCAAGTCGTGTGACTAATGGACATTAATGTATGTCACTGAGAAATCATCTTCATGTATGCCTCTGACTAATGGGCACGATTGTTGCATATTACTATTGTTGTGGTTTGAGTAGTTTTTAGTCGTTAAACAGGGTGGATGGTCATATAAACAAAGGAAACTCTGCCCAAATTTTATAAACTGTTTATAACTGGTATGCAATTCACATCTATCTCAACATGAAACTTTGGAATTAGTTATGTAAAATGCTTACTTGCTACTTTCTCTATTTCACCAACATTTTAGGCATATTTTAGTCTTTTTCATGTTTTCAAGTACTTGTGACTATACACACAATTTTAGTGCTAATACGAGTTTTTGCTTTGCATCTACAGGTACCAACTCATTAGAGTTAACTCATGAAGTCTTGGAGATTATTATAAGTGGTTAGAAATGTTCGAAGACGTTGACCTTGTCGTTTACTGTGTTGCTTTGAGCAACTACAATCAATTCATGAACAAAAGCAATGGAGTTTCCACGAACAAGATGTTGGCAAGCGAGAATCTCTTCGAAAGGATCGATGTTTGTGCATGTATTGAGATGAATTTAATATGTATTGACATGAATTTTCTATTAATGGAATTTGAGCCAATAATTTTTAGTGGGCATGTTCTACGTGTATTAGTGTTGTTGCGGACTATTTGTATTGTTGTTGTACTATTTTTACCATGCTGGTTTTAGATTATTATTGAATTTTTGTTATACTAAAACAAGTACAAAAAATAGTGGAAATGTTGCTGATTTTTTTTGGGTAATATTATTTTTTCTTTGATCCAAAAATTTGGCACAGTTTAAAACCGTGCCAAAAGTGTATCAAATTTTGGCACAGTTTTGAACTGTGCCAAAAGTGTACCAAAATTTACTTAATCTGGCACAATTATAAAGTGTGCCAAAAATTTTAAATTCTGGCACGGTTATGAAGTGTGCCAGAAGTGTACATGTTTGGTCAAAACTGGCACACTTTTAAACTGTGCCAGAAAAAACTGACCATTTTGGAACACCTGATTCTGGTACAGTTCAAAACCGTGCCAGATTTGATCTGGCACAGTTTTAAACCGTGCCAGATTACTGTTTTTGGTGTAGTGGTATCGTTAATTGGGTTCACCACATTAACAAGTTGTACGGGATTAATCTTCGTTTTTAATGACATCTGCTACTCATTGGCATTGACCCATGAAAATATTTACTACTTGAAGACGAGGGTAGCCACTCGGGCTCTGGTGCTGAACTTGGCTAATTCCAACAAAGACTACTAGGATCATGACATTATTATGAAGAACTAGAAACACACACCCCTACCCGAGGGCGAATAATACGAAGGTCCAAAGTGCCCTCGGGATAGAAAAGGTCTATATTAGGCTACAATTATGCCTTTTATTTGATTTTTTTTCTTTTCACTTAATTTATTGTGGATACTTTGTCTTTGTTTTTGGAAGTTAATATCAAGAAAAAGCATCCTTGCAACCAAGAAATGAATTTTGTTGACCTTCGAAAAGTTTGGTCGCTTCAGTTGAAGATTTAAACTGATGACCATCCTAGGTTAATTTCCCTTCTTCTCAGATACAAGAGTTCGACCACCTCCTTTATCGTGAGGAAAATTGACCAGACTTTGGTCGTCCCAATTGACTTGGACGACCCGGAGGTCTTACCTCCGAGGGTTCAAATAAAGAGAAGAAAAAAAGGATGGAACATATTCATCCTTCGAATCTTTGGAGTTTTATTTGTACTAACTGCTAAACTTTTTCCTGGAACCATGCCCCCCTAAGAGAGAAGTTATGAGCTTTATTGTTGCCAACCTCAACCCAAAGTCTCCTCCTAGTCACCCGGTGAGCAAGAGTAGAGATTATGCTCATCTGGAGAGGAAGAAGAATGAAACTATGGATCATGTTAGACCATTGGATATTTGGTATTCCCCCACCAAGGACATGGATCACCCCTCAAAGAAGATGAAGAAGGATAGAGGTCCTCATCCCCCACCTGTTGTTGTGGGAAAAAATGTTACTGCCAAGGACAAGGATGTTGCCCATTATGTTATTTCTCCCCCCGACTTAGCTCGGGGCTTAATTTAGTCAACAGTCTTTCCTGCTTATAGGGTAGCTTCTATGGCCTTAACCCATGACCAGTTAGTGGAACGTGCTGATCACAACCTCTCCCTTGGAAGTTGCCTCTTCATATGTATTTTTCCTTCGTTCAATATTGTTTGCAATTCACTAACTTTTCTTTTATGCTCTGTAGTTCCCAGTTGACTATGACCAATTATTAGAGAGAGATGTCACATTGAATAAGTCCTCCCATAATGTAGAGGCAACCTTAGGTGAGGCCACTAGGGCTTTAGAAGCTCTAGGGGTGTGCACAAACCCGAACGGACCAAAAAAATCGAACCAGGTCAAACCCCACTCTTACAAGTTTTTTAAATTCGATTTTAATTCGGTCTAAAATGTAAAGAACCGCTTTTATTCAGGTCGGTCTCGGTCTTAGGTCTTAAAAATCGGGTTTGGACCGGACTGGACCGCTTTTATTACATATTAAAAAAATATATGTTATAATTTACTATGCAAGTATTATACGCACCGACACAGATCTTTTTTAAAGACTTTTAACAAGACAAACACAATACACAATACACAACCCTAAACACAATACACCTCCATCACTCTATCTTATTTCATCCGCCGCCCACCCCCCTCTGTTCTTCATCTCTTCAATAGGAGCATCCCCCACCCGTTCTTCATTTCTCAGATTCATCTAGAGATAAAGGTATGTATAATACCTCAACTTTTTTAGGTATACCTAGTTTGCGAATATATTGTATTATAAGTTGATTTTTTTTAAACTGTATAATACGAAGGTGATAGAGATTCATTTTCACTCTCTGGCTCATATAAAATGTGTCTCTGCCTCTGATTCATACTGCTTTACTCCACTCGTGTAAAGTATTTATAGTACTAGTTGCTTATGTAATTAACCCAACTCACTCTTTGGATCATATTAAGGGTTTTATTTAATTAACCATACATATTAAGGTTGTAAAATATAATACCTTAATTTTTTTGAGCTATTATAATACATCATTTGAAAATCATTTTTTGAGCAATTATAGTTCCTCTCTCAGATTTGGCCCTAGGATTGTAAAGAGGTATAATATCTCTTTATTATTCATAGTTTTGCTTTTTCTATTTCTACTTTACTCTTGTGAATCTATGATTGTATTTTCTACTATATGATTTATAATCATTTTTTGAGGTATAACGCGCTATTTTTTTCTTTATGAAATACGCTATTTAAAAAAAAAACACGTTGCTTTGTTTTATTTATAAAAAATGCGCTGTTTGTTTTAATAAAAAATGCATTGTTTTTTATATTAGTTGTTTATCGATCGAATAGGATCGAGACCGAACCCGGACCGCTTGAAAACCGAATAGGACCGAGATCGATTATTTCGGTCTGATCTCGATCCATAATTTTCTAAGACCGATTAATGCGGTCCGGTCCCAAAAATACCTCAAAATCGGATCGGGAACACCCCTAAGAAGATCCTTGGTCGACCAGTTAGGTTACGATTGCCGAGAAGGAAAAAATTGACCACAAGGTCTAAGACTTGGACGTAGCCAATGCCGACCTTGTAAAGAATATCAAGTTTTCCATTGATCTGGTTGTCGCTGCTAAGAAGGCCAAGGATGAGGCCGAAAAAGCCAAAGTTGAGGTTGAGCACGCCAATATCAAGGCTGATGAAGTCAATAAAAAAGATGAGAAGGCCATAACTAGAGATATACATGCTAAGTATGATGCCTACACTCATAGCTAGGATAAATCCTTCGTCAGGGCCCAAAAGTAGATTGGGTATCTCAAGAAAGTGTTCTTCATGAGCAGTTAGGATGAGTCTCTTTCCAAAGTAGGTGTGATTGAGGACTTTGAACTATTAGGTTCCCTTCCTCCCACTGAAGAAGAAGAAGAAAATGATGATGAAGAGGAGGAGGAGGAAGAGTTGATTGGCAATTAGTCTACTAGTCTTAAGGCTGTCAAAGCTAGCATTGAAATGGCTTTGGCTAGAGCTTACCACGACATCAAAAAGGCAAAAGACATCCACAGGGACACTAATGTTTTTAAACAAGTCTGCGCTTATTAAGATGCCAAGAATGTAAAAAATAGCCACAAGGAAGTCCTGGAGACTTAGAAGGCTAAGGAAGGGACAACCTAATTAGAAGACATAGACTTTGCTCAAACTGCTAAGAAGGAGAAGGTAGGAGAGAAAGAATCTTAGAGTTTAGGAAATGTTGTACTTATTATTCTTTAATTCGTGATGTATGGGTTTCCCCCATTGACTATCTTTCAATGAAATCAAAAGTTTGATTCAACTTTATCTATTCAGTTTCCTTGTGATGTTTTGTGCACTTTCTCTTTTGTCAATCTCAAATGATCGACCACCTACCCTTACGTTTTTCAATTTGATGCAAGACTTATAGTGTTTGTTACTGCTCAGCACGACTTTTAAGAAAGGCATGGGAGACTTATTGTTGCCAGTTATGATATCGTTGATGATCTCGATTAGATATTGGGCTTTGATTCATCCTCGTAAGAAAAAAAGGCCTACTCAGATCTACGTCGACTTTTCCATTAGGTTGTGGAGAACAATATAGTCTATTATGACATGATTTATACCACCCAAGCCAGTCATAGTGAAGCATTAGCCCATCCGAGGGCTAAGTTTGATAGGGATTTGGCCGAGCTAGTTAAAGAAAGTGGATTTGAATAGATACTGGATAATGTTGAGTCTTTGCATGCGAGGAAGACTACTATCCCACGAGTTGATCTCCAAGGAGAAAGGGAAGTCATTATTCTCCTTGAGAAGAAGACTAATGATTTGAAAGCTGAGATTAGGAGGTCCTATAAGTTCTAACCAGATAAACAATATGGAGAATAAGCTTCCTTCCTTGAATAAGACAATGGACTGCTTAGAGAAGAGCTGGAAAAGGATAAAAAGTCTATGCATCAGAAGGATGCTACCATTGAACGTTTGTCTTCCTCTCATGACAAGGAGAGTGGTCAGTTAGGGAATAAACTAAAAGAGACATATACGTCATTGAATGATAAGTAGGTGACCATTAAAATCTTATATGAGAAGCTTAGTCGTCTCAGATTTCAATTCCATAAGTGACCTCGCCAATTATGGATGGATGGGTATGATTATAACCTTTTCAATATGGATTCTACTTCAAATGATTCTTGGAACATTACCAATAATAATGGTTGGCTCAATACTTTAGATATTGCAAAGTTTCCCTAGGATTCTAACTTATGGTACTGGTATGACCGTAGTTTCCCTAATTACTAGGATCCTCTTACAGGCTTGATGCTTCGTGGATCCCAATAGATGCCATTCCAATCAGTTTGATTAGGAAGCATCTGGGTGATTAGGGGTTTAATGGAGATGATGGGCTTTACTTACATCCACCCCTATAGGGCCATCAAGAATTAGAAACTTGGCAAAAACTATTATGCTTCCTGTGCTAGATATTATACCTGCTGGAGTTGAACCTTTAGAGGATGAATCACTCTGATCCAGCAAGATTACTCTTTTATCGCAAATTATTTACCTTTTTAATTTCATTATGATAATTTAAAGTATAAATTGAATATTTTACATTTTTATTTCCATTACGTTGTGTGGTCCCTGGTTTTACCTTAAAGGTGATGTCGTCACATCAAACCTTAGGCCTAAACCGTAAAAGAAAAAAATGCACATGTTTGTGGGGTTGTCTCCCAACTAGGATTTTTTGGACCTGATCAGTTATGGGTGTTTAGAGTTTCCCAGTAGGCTTTTCATCGTCTATGAGAAATTATTTCCTATTTGGTTATTTGTCAAAACATTTTGGGTCTGGTCGGTCAGTGGTTAATCAGCCAATCAGTCATTTCAATCAGTGATAATCTTTGGTCGATCAATTAATCTGTCTTAAAGGAAGACATTTGAAATAAAATTGTCCCTGCTCAGGCACCAAATGGTGTTCTTTAGTTGAACAGTCAATCAATTTTAAAGAAGACATTTAAAAGAAAATAAACATCAAGATGACAAATAATATGCCAAACATAATACATTTAACTAATCAATCTTATTTATTATATACTCATTGCTTGCCACATTAAATAATACAAAGAGATAAATTCTGACATAATGAAATATATGCGAAAAATCTAAAAGAATGTCTCGAAAATAATTTGAAACTGAAATAAATTCAAGCTTAAAAGTAAAACTTCTTGATGTTGGTTGCATTACAAGCTTGGGGGACTTCCCTAACCTCCATTGTTTCGAAGTGGTAGGCTCCCTCTAAGACATCTTTGATAACTTTGAACGGACCTTTCTAGTTAGGCCCGAGTTTTTTGTCCGAGGGACTCCCTGTTATATTTCTTGTCCAACTGTTACTGATTGGGAGGACTTCATGGTTGGTAGACCCATTTCCAGTGGAATGACAACTTCCATACCGGATGTTATGGAAAATAGTATTTCCCTCGTTGCTCTCCTGGGCTTAGTTTGATATGCCCAAAGAATATAGGGGAGTTAGTCAACCCGTGTTCCTTTTTCCTTTTCCAACCTCTTATTTTCCCATCAAAAATATATTTGTTTGGACACTTTCGCTTGTCCACTGTTCTGGGATTGAGATATTGAACTGTAGTAGTGCCTAATCTTATGCTCGTCATAGAAACTTTGGAAGAGGTTGATCTCAAATTGAGTTTCACTATTTGTTATGATAATTTGAGGAATACCAAAATGAGTAATGATGTTCCTCCAGATGAACCTACACATGTCAATATCTCGGATGTTTTCTAGTGGTTCTACTTCAACCCATTTAAAGAAATAGTCTTCACTGAACAAAAGATATTTACTACTTCTAGACGTAAAGGGTAGTGGAACAATGACATCCAGTACCCAATACGCAAAAGTCTAAGTACTTGTGAGGGATTTAGGTTGCTGGAAGGATGATGCACTAAAGGTGAGTATATTTTGTAGTTTTCACACTTTTGAATGTAGGCAACCGCGCCTTGCTGCATATAAGGACACCGATACCCCTCTTTCATAGCCCCAAATACCAGTGATATTCCCCCATCATGGCTTACACATATCCCCTTATATAGCTCATAAAGGGTTTGGTCGACGTCATTCGGGTGACAATATTACAAGTATGGTCCTGAGAAAGAGCATCGATGAAGCTTATCATCCGAAGATAAATTGAACTGAGCAGACTTTATGAAAATCTTATGTGCCTCTTTCTTTTCGTCAGGATAAACATCCTCTTAAGGTAACGGACTATTAGATCCATCTAACTTGGGGTCCTATCGATGGCTATAACCTGCTCGGTCGATTTCCCCTTATTAATGCTAGGATGTTCAAGGTATTCCACTTGCATTTTTTGCTTCATATCTCCCTTCACATCTAAAGCAAATGTGGCTAAGGCATCTGTATGACTGTTGTTCCCTCTCGAGAACTGTTGTACTTGTACGTGATTGAACTGAGTTATAAGATTTTAGGTCTCTTTAAGATATGCAGCCATACATTAATCCCTGATGTTGTAGTCTCTAAATATCCGATTTGATACCAAACTTGATTTGTAAAAGACGTCAAGGTGATGGGCACCCAGGGAGAGTGACTTATCTAATCCACTAATCAATGCTTCATAAACCGCTTCATTATTGGATGTTTCAAATTCCAAGCGTATTGCCTGCTTGAGGATAGGTTTCTATGAGAATACTAACACTATCCCTACTCATTATACCTTGGAATTGGAGGCTATATCTAGCCCACTTTTCCCCTCTTCTACTAGTTGATGAATATTCTCTTCTCTTTCGGTGATATCCTCTACTCGTGCCTAGTCGATGTAGAATTCAACAATAGAGTTAACTTGGACCTGCCCCCTGAATGACATCCTAGGATGAAATTGGATATCAAATCTCCCTAACTCCAATGACTATTTAGGCATCCGTCCAGACAGGCCGGACTTCCCTAGCACTAGTTTCAAAGGGAAGGAAGTTAGGATAATGACCGTGTGCCCCTCAAAGTAATGCTTTAACTTATGAGAGGTTATCATAATTGCGTATGAAAGAATTTCTAGCGGGAGCTATCTCTTCTCAGCATCGAGCAAAGTTTTGCTTATAGAATAGATGGGATCCCGAATTCCTCTATTCTCATAAACCAAAGTCGAGCTAATTTTGCTGAGTGGACACTTCCACGTACAAGTACAAAAGTTTTTTCTCGTTAGGCATTGGCAGTAGTGGCGGTCGGCTCAAATACTTATTTACTTCTTCGAGTTCCTGGGTGCATTTATTATTCCATATCTCTTTCCTTTCTTTCCTCAATATTTAAATGAAAGGTAGTCACTTTTTTGAAGATCCTGATATGAACCTGTTCAATACAGCGAGTGTGACACCCCGCCTAATTAAATACCGGGCGATCTCTCCTTTATTAAATTAAAATGAAGGTGAAAAGTTGGTTCATTCTTAGCATCACTGTTGTAAAAATAACCTTTCCAATTTAAACACCCTAATTAATTAAGCTGAGTGTCAGAACCATTTGAAACCCTTATTTCCATTTTATTAAATCCGATTATAAAACCTTTAATCATTAACATATTAAGAGTCACACATTTAGTATAAGAATAAAAATGAACATTCAAGAATTTAACCATCAATAATAAATCCCAACATTTACAACACTAAAGGAAAACAACCTGACAGTAATAAATCCCGAAATAAAAATGCTGAAAGTAAAAAGAATTACAGTCTCTGATAATATCAAATAAATAATGGAAAAGGGTGATACATGCCCCCACTGGATAAAGCTGAACTAGAAGTAGAGTCAACAATGAGGTCGTCTAAGCAATGGCCTGCAACTCCCACAAAAAGCTACAACGCGTTCTATCCAAAGAATCCTAAGTAAGACACCCCTGTGGCTGGGCACCTGTAATACATATATATATACACAAGAGAGAAGAGGTAACAGCAAACGGGTCAGAGCCCGAATGTAAAACCGTTTTTAAAAATATTTTAGCAAGTATTTAAAATGCTTACCGGTTAATGCAACAGTCATATTAGTACGCGACACTCTCTTGAGAATTATCACCTCTCATCTAGTGTGCACGTCTATCATACTAATGAACCCAATATATCTCTCTAACTTATTCTCCATAAGTTTTAACACGTGGAATTAAGGTTATGATATTCACTTTTAGAAAATCTAACTCTTCAAGATTTCTTACGTTATTTAGAAAATTTTCGTACTGTTATAACGTTCCCGAATACTTACAGTGAAGTTAATGAATTTCATACTTTACTTAACTATTATTTTACTTAGTAGAAAGTTCTCATATAGTTACACGTATATATATTAATTACTCGTATAATATATATACAAACAACACCCCACATAAAATCTATGGTGCTAGACTTCCATATATAAGTATATATATACCAATCACTCATAAATTATATATATACTAACGACACCCCACATAAAATTTATGGTGCTGGCATACTCTGCTAATAAGTCCCCGTATCACACAAACTAAGGGCAATACTAGTTCGGAATCACTCTCGAACTGTATTAACACAAAACACAAACAAATGGAGGCGAACATAATTCCAAGTCCAAGAGGTCAGCACATACCCTCGCGTCTCTTAGGACCATGACTATCGATACGATAGACTGTACCTAGGAATCTTATGCTCTAGGGTACAAGTCAATATCCCCCGTAAAGGCACATCGAGATAAGACTGTCCCATCGCAGAAACCCCCGTGATAGCAAGTAGCCCGGGTACGATTTTTACACAGAAATAATATATGCACAATCACACCGTCATATATAAATATGTATTCACATCTACATTATCACATTAGGTGCGCTCACGACCCAAAATTATAATTATCCGTTATTACACATTTTACTCAATTATATCGTATAACGGCCTCATTCCTTTTATTCTCGTAATTAATTTATTCTAAACTCACCTCTCGTCACTCGAAGTCTCCTCTTTATCTAAGTACAATTTCAGTAGGCCCTCTCTCGCCTTCTAATCCAACTTATTAGATGTTTTGATTATTTAATCAACGTACGTATGATTTCTTAAGTCTGAAAGTCTACCCGTTTACCCTTTATTTCCCTTCACATTAAAGTTCCACTTTATGGGATTTCTCTTGACCTTACTGGTCCTCTTTATGTTCCATTATATTCTAGCAACCCTAATCAAGGTTTACTACGCATAAAATTGAATTAAGCTAACACGAGAAAAAATGCAGTTTTCCCAGGAGGGTCGATCGATCGATGAAAGGAGGTCTATCGATCAAACCTTCGATCGATTGATGCTCTGGGCTCGATCGATCGATCAAGCAGTTATGGCGAAACTGCAGAATATCAGTTACGGAATTGTTACCCCAAACTCCTCCAAACCATCATATTACAGACCCAAACTTCCAACCAATTATACTATAAGTGTTGTATACTCATATAAACAATCTCTTACGTAACACATGCGAATTTTCATCAAGAATCATGGGTTAAAAAGGGCCAAACTCTATATAATTCTCATGAACCCTAATATTTCCTTTAACTTGATTTCTTTCATTCTTTTTCCAGATTTTCTATCTCTAATACCATGGAAATTCGTGGCTCAACCTCTACATGTGAAATGGATTTCCAGAAATAAGATCTCTATCATTATAACATGCAATTTGTATCTCCAATTAACATATTTCTTCAAGAACACTAATTCTAATCAACCCAAAACTAATATAAATGGGTGCATTAACTTGATAAAATCAAGATAGATACTTTCCTGGAATTTTAGTTTCTGATTCGTGGACGAATTTGGTGTGGTTGCGTTCCCCGTCGCGCGATCTACGCGTTGGTGGTGACGGCGGTGAAATCGGAGGTGTTCTTGGCCTAGAACTCCTCGGAGAGCTTCTCCTCTTCCTCTCCAATGGCTGTCATTAGTTTTAGGTTGTATTAACACTAGAAGATAACATTTTCCATCCGATATAACCCTATAAAATTCGTGGGTTTAATTACCCATAATTACCAAATGTCCAAAACGCCCTCTCGGGGTGCCAATTAAGCCTAAAAACGCCCCGAGGCCCAAGCTAAACCCCCGGGTACACTTTTCTGACTATCTCGACCCTTCCGGACACTTTGGCGCACTCAAAACGACCATATGAGAATCTTATAATTTATTCACTTTTATTTATCGACATTTAGTTCCGACACGACACAGGCGCGTCCCGCCTTAAATTTCCATAATTGCTATTTTATTCACACGTGATAATTTTATAAAAATAAATCTCATATATTACTATACTCATCCAGTAGCATTCAACCAATAACAAATTTCCAATAATTACTAACTCTCATCACGTTAGTAAATATTTAAAACAGCATTCCGGATTAAAATTAAATTAATTACCTCAATTAAATTTAATTAATCCCTAAATTGAAAAGCCATAAAAATACGGGGTATTACATACTTCCCCCCTAATAACGAAATTTCGTCCTGAAATTTGGAAAATAAGGCCTATTAGGTAAGCACAATTCTGGATATCCTTTTCCGTACACAAACTATTTACATCGTAAGGCGCTCAATCACTATAGCCCTTTCCTAACAGCAACCCTGTTTTACATTCTCATTGGAGACACTTCACATTGCGCTCCCAACCGATAACATTCGCATAGGTCACGCCTATACGTTATAAATTTCCATTATCTCACTATCATTAGGAGGCCGCACCTCACTATATGACAACTACTCGGATTTATTTTTATACAAAACTCCCATTCTGAGAAAACCATACGAACATTTGACCACTCTTGTTTGCCTAAAATAGTCGTGGAATTCCACCATAGTTATCGGATATTTTCTCGACCGATCCAAAAATTCTGATTATCTACTCACCTCTAAACATACGGAAGGAGAATAGTCTAGGTTCTTCCATAACAAAACCTTAATAAGAACCTCTTACGCGATAAACAGGTACGAGTGCTTCTACAGAGCATTCCTGAAATCATCGTACCAAGATTCCAAAATCTCCTTCACGTGGCCCCACTAATCTTTAATCACCGTGCGCCTATTCCCTGGCTAAGGATGATACATCCTACTCGAAACGAAACCTTATCTCCGCTGGTTCCTGAGATTCCATATCAAAGGTGGGATTCACCAATCTCATCCTGATTCATAAATTTATACTGCGCCGGTCCATACACTGGCGCGATCCTTCCTTTCAAAGGAGGTCTGGGGCATACTAGTTAATATTGTAAGCCGGCCCAAAGGAATATCAATCACTTCCTTCTCGGCGACTTAATTCATATGTTCGGGATGAACCCTTTGTCTTGTTTTGAGGATGACAACCCATCCAAGAACTTTACCGACTTTACCGACCTCTTCCAATTTCAGAAATTTTCAATAAACACAAAATTCTTTGGTTGATTCTCCTCTTTCAACCAAACCTTACCTATGGGCGGTGCATGTAGAGACTACTCACTACGTCCCGCTAAACATCGATTTTTCCCTTGAAATGTCTCACATTAAGTGACACGTAATACTCCCCTTCCTTCTTTGGTGTATGCCGAAAGTTCCGACCCGTGCTCTTTCCTCCGCGAAGCGCACTTCTGGATTTCTTATACCATACTAACATCATTACTCTTTGTATGCGCAAGTCGCTATCACGCTTGACTAATAACAAATCCGCTCCGAGTGTGCTTCATAACAATTAAATTCTACTCTATTCAAGGAATACCCCTTCTTAAATGTCTTCCCACAGCCTTCCAATCAAATTAGGGTGTGTTATTATTTGTACACTTATGTAAGGATTATCGCCCCTCATATGACGTTTAATCCACTCCATCACTTCCATTTCGATATGCTATTCCCACAAACACATATTACACACGTCTATTACCACTTCCCTTCGACTCGGACGATTTTAATTGCAGATTAACCAAGATGCCCACATTTTGTAACACCCCGACTGCCCTAGGAGAGCGAACGGCGTGCTACTCATCAGTGAAACTAGCTTAGTCCAACAAAGTACAAGGAATAGGGCATTCAAATTCAATGACAATAAAAGAGGAATAATAATTCTCAACCTTCTTCAGATAAGTATAACAATTTTCCCAAATAGGTACAACAACCAAAATAAATCACTAACGCTCTATTCATCAAAGTAATTACAGGTCATCTCTTTTGTATAATAAAGTTCTTTCCAGATAGTCCATGCTAAAAATCATTCCAACTCTTTATTCACCTCGTGTTTTGAACGCGGTTACGACATTTGGGTACTCTCAGTCACCCTAGAAATCAATTTTTTTTAAATCCTCTTTATCATCGTTCACCCCTCAACTCGTGGGGATAACTTTCAATGCTTTCTTACCATAAAATCCGGCTCCAATGGCTTTAAAACAAAATTCAACTTCCAACTTACATACATAATTACTTGATCCTATTTCGATCAGGGTACCGAACTCATGAAATAGTGACCAAACATCTCTCTATTTCCAACCTTATGCTAAGTTTCATGCGTGGGGTGTCTCGCAAAGAGAAATCCAAACAAGGAACCCCCCCGATACACTACTACCTAGCATTGTCAATTATCGAAATTCGTTAGGTCCTCCGTCCGTGGCATGTACCCTTTTATTTCGTCTTTTGACAAAAAAATTATAATTTCTCCCATAATTATGCTTAACAAAGAACGTTTCACCAATTTCACTATCGTCCCGTATTGGTTGATGGTAATTGCATTCTATAAACCTCGAATACATACGATCGGAATTATCGAAATTCCTTTCCCTAATAATAGGGGTATAAATCTTAACTCCCACATCTCTAGAGGATAAATATAACAATGCACTCTTCCTATTACCAAGTCCTGAGTGCTCAACATAATACTGAATTAAATCTTTTCGCTCAACGGTAAGCCCGATACACACTGAATCATAATGACAATGTCTATACATACATCGGCATCTAATATCTCGAGTCCACTATCCACTCCTAAGTCTCTAGGATAGATAATATAAGTGCGAGTCCGACCTTCTTTCAGGTGAAACCTCGCCAAAACAAAATAAAACATGACGCACTAATGCAACCACTCCGATAGCCTTGCAATAAATGCCCACTATTGTATTAATCATTTCTATAACGTTTTTAACAAAGATAATATCATACTCGCATATCGCATCACTACAACGAGTAACCTCAATAAAGTACATAACACTGTTAATATACTCATTCATCCTCCGCGGATAGCACTAAAGAAAATCTCGCTACACTAGAGAAAAATATTCACATAATAATAACATTTATAATTATATGCATTAAGCTCGTCTCACATGCTAATCTAGCAAGGAACAAAATATAGTGACTCGCTCGTGTCACATAAACACGCCTCATCCTCTGAGGATACAACTTATACTTCTACCTTGCCAATCATCTTGACTGCGCAAATGGTTTCCGGACGTAACACGTCTACTCAAACCAAACAAAATTACTTAATCGTTGCCTTTTACTAGGCACTGTATTCTTGTCCTTTTACTCACTTTGGAACATATTATCCCGAGCGATTTCACTCCGCACAAAATACCTCAACACATAATCCACTTACTACCTGTCATACTAACCAGGTTAGGATTGTCCTTCTCTCGGACTTTAGTAGACTCTGTTCCTGTTGGCTGCCTCGGTTATACCCTTAGCCTTTTAGGCCCTAAAGAACATGTAACTGACTATAATAGTCCTTCCTGGATTTACCATTTCTCAGTAAGAATTCAACTATCCGAATCATTTAAATGGGTCCCCTGATGTATATCCACATCCCTTTGTGGTGCTACACCACCACCGTTGTATTCAGTCTCATTCTCGACTAAATTCTTCGATTCTCTTAGCTTCCCCCACAAAGAAGCGTCATCATCTATATTGACAAAATATGACTTTGTCAACCTCTAAATCGATCGTCCATCAAAATTACCTCTTTGAGTGTTATCAATTATTACTACAAGTCGATCTCCTACTTGGAGTCGTTTCCTCCACTTGTATCTATGTCTCCCGATACAGAATTCGCTAACGGTTAAGGTTCATATTTACTAATGGACTTCTGTCACGTCCTCCTATGATGAGTTCAGGAAAAAGTTCACTTCTAATCCTGAACACGTGATGAAGGAACATATGGCCAACACTGTGCCTAAGGTTCTCCTTTAGACATAGCGTTCCACTTCAAAATTGGTGGTCGACTCCCATCATTATAACTTCGTCCCGAAAGCCAAGAAAATTTTCTCTAAATTTTCACTTTGGTAAACACACACAATTCCCGCATTTCTAGAATTTCCCACTGACAGTTCTCTACCCGTTTGTAACACGGTTGGGTAAGTTTACTCTCGCACCTCATTCGATCTTAGCAGCACTTAGAAATCATTGTTGTGCCTTAGTCGCCTTTCTAGTCTTGGCTTTTCGTGCCCTAATGGAGGTGACCTCGACTACGGTCATCATTCTCAGATATATTTTATAATCTCAACTGAGCCCTGCCTCCTGATGCCCGCTTAATGGTCCTCTTCTGACATCCGTCATCGCTCGGCACACGCACACATCCGAACGGAATTAGAATTCACTATCGTATACACATTATAGCAGGAGAACAAAATCTCGTCAAAGAAGTCGACAATCCTAAACATAGGGCTCTATATCAAACAAAGCATCGCTGAAAGCATAATAAGCCGCACAGATCCTCAAGGACCTAGAACCTGATGCTCTGATACCACCTGTGACACCCCGCCTGATTAAATACTGGGCAATCAATCCTTTATTAAATTAAAATCAAGGTAAACAGTTGGTTCATTCTTAGCATCACTGTCGTAAAAATAACCTTTCCAATTTAAACACCCTAATTAATTAAGCTAAGTGTCAAAACCATGTGAAACCCTTATTTCCATTTTATTAAATCCGATTATAAAACCGTTAATCATTAACATATTAAGCGTCACACATTTAGTATAAGAATAAAAATGAACATTCAAGAATTTAATTATCAATAATAAATCCGAACATTTACAACACTAAAGGAAAACATCCTGACAGTAATAAATCCCGAAATAAAAATGCTGAAAGTAAAAAGAATTACAGTCTCTGATAATATCAACTAAATAATGGAAAAGGGCGACACATGCCCCCACTGGATAAGGCTGAACTAGAAGTAGAGTCAACAATGAGGTCGTCTAAGCAATGGCCTGCAACTCCCACAAAAGCTACAGCGCGTTCCATCCAAAGAATCCTAAGTAAGACACCCCTGTGGATGGGCACCTGTAATACATATATATATACACAAGAGAGAAGAGGTAACAACAAACGGGTCAGAGCCCGAATGTAAAACTGTTTTTAAAAATAGTTTAGCAAGTATTTAAAATACTTATCGGTTAATGAAACAGTCATATTAGTACGCGACACTCTCTTGAGAATTATCACCTCTCATCTAGTGTGCACGTCTATCGTACTAATGAACCCAATATATATCTCTAACTTATTCTCCATAAGTTTTAACACGTGGAATTAAGGTTATGATATTCACTTTTAGAAAATTTAACTCTTCAAGATTTCTTACGTTATTTAGAAAATTTTCGTATTGTTATAACGTTCCCGAATACTTACAGTGAAGTTAATGAATTTCATACTTTACTTAACTATTATTTTACTCAGTAGAAATTTCTCATATAGTTACACGTATATATATTGATTACTCGTATAATATATATACAAACATCACCCCACATAAAATCTATGGTGATAGACTTCCATATATAAGTATATATATACCAATCACTCATAAATTATATATATACTAACGGTACCCCACATAAAATCTATGGTTCTAGACTTCCATATATAAGTATATATATACCAATCACTCATAAATTATATATATACTAACGGCACCCCACATAAAATCTATGGTGCTGGCATACTCTGCTATCAAGTCCCCGTATCACACAAACTAAGGGAAATACTAGTTCGGAATCACTCTCGAACTGTATTAACACAAAACACAAACAAATGGAGGCGAACATAATTCCAAGTCCAAGAGGTCAGCACATACCCTCGCGTCTCTTAGGACTGTGACTATCGATACGATAGACTGTACCTAGGAATCTTATGATCTAGGGTACAAGTCAATATCCCCCGTAAAGGCACACAGAGATAAGACTGTCCCAGCGCGAAAACCCCCGTGATAGCAAGTAGCCCGGGTACGATTTTTACACAGAAATAATATATTCACAATCACACCGTCATATATAAATATGTATTCACATCTACATTATCACATTAGGTGCGCTCATGACCCAAAATTATAATTATCCGTTATTACACATTTTACTCAATTATATCGTATAACGACCTCATTTCTTTTATTCTCGTAATTAATTTATTCTAAACTCACCTCTCGTCACTCGAAGTCTCCTCTTTATCTAAGTACAATTTCAGTAGGCCCTCTCTCGCCTTCTAATCCAACTTATTAGATGTTTCGATTATTTAATCAACGTACATATGATTTCTTAAGTCTGAAAGTCTACCAGTTTACCCTTTATTTCCCTTCACATTAAAGTTCCACTTTATGGGATTTCTCTTGACCCTAATGGTCCTCTTTATGTTCCATTATATTCTAGCAACCCTAATCAAGGTTTACTATGCATAAAATCGAATTAAGCTAACACGAGCAAAAATGCAGTTTTCCCAGGAGGGTCGATCAATCGATGAAAGGGGGTCGATCGATCGAACCTTCGATCGATCGATGCTCTGGGCTCGATCGATCGATCAAGCAGTTATGGCGAAACTGCAGAATACCAGTTACGTAATTGTTACCCCAAACTCCTCCAAACCATCATATTACAGTCCCAAACTTCCAACCAATTATACTATAAGTGTTGTATACCCATATAAACAATCTCTTACGTAACACATGCGAATTTTCATCAAGAATCATGGGTTAAAAAGGGCCAAACTCTATATAATTCTCATGAACCCTAATATTTCCTTTAACTTGATTTCTTTCATTCTTTTTCCAGATTTTCTATCTCTAATACCATGGAAATTCTTGGCTCAACCTCTACATGTGAAATGGATTTCCAGAAATAAGATCTCTATCATTATAACATGCAATTTGTATCTCCAATTAACATATTTCTTCAAGAACACTAGTTCTAATCAACCTAAGACATATATAAAAGGGTGCATTAACTTGATAAAAGCAAGATAGATACTTTCTTGGAATTTTAGTTTCTGATTCGTGGACGAATTTGGTGTGGTTGCGTTCCCCATCGCGCGATCTACGCGTTGGTGGTGACGGCGGTGAAATAGGAGGTGTTCTTGGCCTAGAACTCCTCGGAGAGCTTCTCCTCTTCCTCTCCAATGGCCGTCATTAGTTTTAGGTTGTATTAACCCTAGAAGATAACATTTTCCATCCGATATAACCCTATAAAATTCGTGGGTTTAATTACCCATAATTACCAAATGTCCAAAATGCCCTCTTGGGGTGCCAATTAAGCCTAAAAACGCCCCGAGGCCCAAACTAAACCCCCGGGTACACTTTTCTGGTTATCTCGACCCTTCCGGACACTTTGTCGCACTCAAAACGACCATACGAGCATCTTATAATTTATTCACTTTTATTTATCGACATTTAGTTCCGACACAACACATGCGTGTCTCGCCTTAAATTTCCATAATTGCCATTTTATTCACACGTGACAATTTTATAAAAATAAATCTCATATATTACTATACTCATCCAGTAGCATTCAACCAATAACAAATTTCCAATAATTACTAACTCTCGTCACGTTAGTAAATATTTAAAACAACATTCCGGATTAAAATTAAATTAATTACCTCAATTAAATTTAATTAATCCCTAAATTTAAAAGCCATAAAAATACGGGGCATTACAGCGAGCATGCCAGTCGGCTTCTATACCTTGCACAAAGTTCTTCGAGGTTTCATATTTCTTATTTCTTTGATCGGGTCAGGATTTGACTTAATCCCCATTTAACTGACTAGGTGTTTGAGGAACTTTCACGAATGTACCCCAAAGGAGCACTTGGCTACATTCAGACTCATTCTGTAGTAAAAGAGGACTTTGCAAGTTCTTGTTAGGTCTTGAAGGTGATCCCTCTTCATTAATCTCTTCACATGCATGCCATCTATGTATACCTCTATTTTCTCTCCCAATTGTTGTTTTAATATCTAAGTCACAAGTTTCTGATTATTTGACTTGAAATTATTTAATCCGAATGACATTTATATATATAAGTACAATCCTATATATTGTGATGAAAGAAGTCTTCTCTCGGTTGAGGCTGAATAATGGGATTTAGGGATATCCCGAGTAGGCATCATCTTAGGTAAATGAAAATTATCCTTTAGGCATACCTTGTTTAGATCAATGAAATCTATGCATACCCTCCACTTTCCATTGCTCTTCTTCATGACCACATGATTTGATAGTCATTTGAGGAATTGAAATTCCTTGATGGACCATGCCTCCAGAAGTTTCCCCACTTCCTCCTCTACTACCCTCACATTCTCGGGGGCAGTTCCTTGTGCCTTTTAGATCATTAGAGGATATAATAGGCCTATGTGGAGCCTACAACACATAATCTTCGAGTTAATCCCTGGCATATCATATGGTTTCCTAGCAAAATCATCCAGATTACTTTTGACGAATGCAACCAGTTCTTCCTTCTCTTCTCTAGTAAGAGTGTTGCCAATTAAGAATTTCTTCTCAAATTAATTACTGTAAAAAATCACCTCTTAAAGAGGCTTGATGACTTGATCGACAAGGGAAACCCTAGTTTCCTCAGCACCAAGTTGCCCATACTTTAGTTGCTACTTTTAGGGAACAAAGCGCTCTCTTGTATCCACAACTTTCTCTTTCTTCTTCTCTTTTTTTGGTCAGTGCTAGCTATAAAACACTGCCAACCTTGGTCCTAGTTCCCCTTGATCTCCATGATCCTCTTTTTAGTGATGCATTTTAACTTCTAGTGGTAAGTGGATGACATATCTCTCATGGAATATAGCCACCCTTTTTTGAGTATTAAATTGTATGGGTAATCTATATCTACCACGAGGAACTCAATGAGTTTAGATATTCCTCCTACTGTAAATAGGAGAACCACCTTTCCAAGAGGCAAGGTCATCCTTCATTCAAAGTCGACCCAAGTCAAAGTCACTTCTTGTAGGTCTTGTACTCACATATTCTGTTTGTTAAAAATATCGAGGTATATAACCTCAGAGGAACTCCCTTTATCTACTAGTAGCTTATCTACATCACAGTTGGAAACTTTGAGAGTGATCACCAGGGCATCGTTATAGGGAGTCCTCACTCCGACCAAATCATCATCGGTGGATACTATGTGCTTGAAGTAATCAATCTCCTCAAGTCACTGACATTTTCCCGTAATGGGCTTGGCCGGGATGATATAAAATGCCTCCTCCACTGCTATTGGATTCTTAACTTCCATTATGAGGGTGTTTACCTTGATCTAACTTAGATTCGATGCCCCATCGACTATACAAACTCGTGGACTAAATCCTCATCTAGTATAATATTTATTCTCTAGTCTTGCACAGGTTGTACTTTACCTTCCTTCTTCTCGACAAACTCCTTGATGTGCCTAACCTGGTCCAGTTCCTTAAGAGGGGATTTTAGGACTTTGAAATTTTCACTCTTGTGGTCATGATCCTTATGGTATGCACACCTCAGGGTCATATTCCTCTTATTAGAATTACTTAACATCTTATCAAGCCACTTAAAATACTACCGACATCTAAACTTGTAAACGATCTTATAGACCAGCTTGGTAAAAATTATGTTGGTGGTCTTAAATGCCTTCTCGATATCCTTCTTCTAGGTTACCTTTGGTTTTCACACCTTAGTGTTATATTCCTCTTCTTGGGATTGCTTAACATCTTCTCAGGCCACTTGAAATACTACTGACATCTAAACTTGTAAACTATCTTATAGATCGACTTGGTGAAAACTATGTTAATGGTCTTAAATGACTTCTCAATATCCTCTTTCTTGGTTACCTTTGGATTTCCATTCTTTTTTTCCTTCCTTTCTTACCCATTCCTTTGCTGTCTCCATTCTTGAGTTGTTTTGTATGATCACCTTCCTTCACAACTCTAGCTAATACATCCTTTACTTTGACGCACTTTTCAAACCTAGCTATAAAGTTGTCGATGGTGATGGATTCCCTCTGAGTAAGAAACTGATGGAGCATAAAGCTGCTCGGTAGTCCAATATTGAAGGAAGCCATTGCCACCTAATCGATGTCGTCTTCCACTTCAGTGTACACATCACGATATCTTCTCACATACTCCTGAAGTGTTTCTCGAGGCTTATTTCTCAGCGTAAGAAGAGAATCCCTTCGTTTAGGATCGGTAACACTAGAGATAAATCTAGTCGTAAAGGTGTCGATGGGATGGTTAAAATAGGTGATCGACCCGTGTGGTAGCTTTTCATACCACTTTTAATAAATATCTCTAAGGATGGAGGGAAATATTCGACACATCAAGAACTCATTGGTGTTTTATAGGTTTATCCCTTAGAAATACTATTCGACATGATTAGTGGGATCTATCTTCCCATTGTAAATTTTGAATCGCAAAGAAGAGAACTTCTTAGGAGGTTTAAACTCTTTAATGTCCCGACTGAATGACGATTTTATATAGCTGACCAAGGATATTTTAGCAAGATCTTTGATTGTATGTGCTCCTTGATGAGTAGGGTGTCTGTCCACCTCTATTATGATCAGGTCATAAAGATCCTTTTCTCTTCACCGCTCATTAGAGATGGATTTTCGTGCTGGTGTCCTCCTATGAGGGGAATCTTCCTTCCCTAGTGGGGCACTCCTCCCTCAACTGCGAGCTCGGCTCACCTGAGGACTAGGAGTACGCGGCCAATGGCAAGGATTACATTTCTCTTTCTGATCTTCTCTCTCCAACTTATCTAAATGTCATTGAAGTGTAGCATTCTACTCTTACTAATACCTGGTGGAGACCTTATTATCTCTAAGTCACTTCTCATTATTATCAATGAGCTTTGAGATCTAGGTAGATCATTGGGGCTCATCACTCTCATTCATCCTTTCCTTATGATGATGTCGTGAATTAGGAGATTGGTAATAGTCATCAATCTCTGATCTAACCCTATGGGATTTATGAGATGACTGATGGAACTCCAAATTGTCATGACTATCGTAGTCCACATTGTGACCCTCTTGGTCTTCATGGCTAAGCTGGTAATGACCTTCCTAGTCATCGATACTTTTTTTTACCTTAGTTAGGTGAGTGAAACATCACAAAAGATTATCTAGTGGCAAAGAACTCAGATTATTCCTTAAGACGATGCCAATTGTAGTTGGTAATTTCCTTCAAGTAATAATATTAAATCCACACAAGCCAAACAAGGATAATAATAACATAAATAGTGACATTACACACAAAACATAAGATGTGCATGGTTCGACAATGTGCTTATGTACACGGAGTGTTGTTCTCTATTAATCAAGAGCGCAGATCACCAAAATTCTAGTACTGCTCGGCGTTACAATGATGCATGCCTCCTTCTTGTGGGGAAGATTTACATTTATAAGGAATCTTAGGAGACTCCTAAGTCCCGTTAATACCTATCCCTGGGAATTCAGTTGTTAGAAGTGATATCTTTGAACACTACTTTCTTGACTGACAGTATTCATTAATCACAGACGCACGTGATCGGGGCCCCCGTGGACACCACACTATATATCTAATATTTATATTTATGTATGTTAAGATTTATAAAAAAATTCTTGTAAATAAATGGTTAAAATTTAAAAAATTATGCTTTTAATTTTTTTTTAAAAGTATGTTATCAATTAAAAATTACGTATATTTTTAACTGATTTTATATAAAAAAACTGTACGTTAACTTTAACTATTTTAGAGTCTTAAGATTTTAGTACCATTTTAAAAAATTCTCTTATTACCACACCCATGTATTTGTGTTTTTAGTTGTTGGTCGTATTGTAATAACTATGTGACAAATGTCATTCTCCGAAAAAAGAAATAGGGCGGTTAGAAAACGATTAGTGGTGGATTTAGATGATTATGGAACTTTGATAGTGGAACTAGAGCCCCAACAAATATAGTTTTTTTGGCTATAGTCCTTGTATACCATATGGGATGGGAGCCCAACAAAATTTTGGAAGGAGAACTACACCCAAAAAAACTATCTTATTTTTACAAAAAATATACATTAATTTTAACCCTTTTTTAAAAAGATACATTCTCTACATTTTTTAGAATGATTTCTTACAGAGGATTTAGTGCTCATTGGTTTCCATACGGTAGACTCCGTATGGGTGACGGTTACTGTGCCCTATCGATGGACTCCGAGGCGTAGGTGGACTCCTATGTGTTACTAAGCAGAGGTTGAAGGAATGAAGATCGCCAAGGCTTGCGAGGGAGTTGGGTTGTTGTGTAAGTCTTCTATCTTTTTCTTTTTGTAATTTCGTACTTAGTGGACTTTGTGGCTAGGTCGTCCGAGGTTTTTCCCATTGGGGTTTTCCCCGTACATCGGGCGTAGCGGTTGTTTATTTTATCTTACAATTCACACCAAGATTCATGCCTATTCCTTAAAGGTCAGTCTAAATCTATTAAAAACTTCATGTCATTTCTAACAGTTTATGAGCGTCATTCAGGAATGCTTGTCAACTAGAGAAAATATAATTCTATCACTTTAGATTTTGTCTCTCCAAATGCAGTGTCATATGTTGCATACCACTACTGGATTCATCCATAAACATTTACCCCTGATCTATCTCGGTGTTCCATTATTCCGTGGAAGGAAAACAATTAAATTTTTACTCCTATATCATCGAAGGCTACTGACATAATTAAGAGTTGGCAAAGTGTTTATCTCAATCATGTTGGTAGACTAACTCTATTAAATTCAGTGCTTAACTATCTGGGCCAACGTTTATTTGCAGCGCTAAATCCTACCGTCTCTTCTTTTAAAGTGTTTAACAAAATTTGTTCTAAATTTTTTGGGGTTGTATGGAGGATGTCTGGAAGTATCATTGGGTTATATGGCATATTATTTGTCGCCCAAAGAAAGAAGGTGGCCTTGGAGTGCGAGATTTACGTGATTTTTGCATGGCTTTTTTGTGTAAAATTTGGGTTCATTTTCTTAAAAATATACAAAAAAATATCTCACTTAAATTTCAGGGGTCTTCCTTCATTTTCCAGTGAGACATGGAAAAGGATGCAAGCTATTGGGGATGTAATTGACTCAAATATTTTTTTCCACCCGGATCATGGATTGATTTTCCATGAATTTTCCCTTCAAAAGTCTTGGGAGGTGGTTGGAGACAAACATTGCTTACAGTTCTCATTTACTATAATACGGGATAGTGGATCGCTCCTAAAATCTCCATTATGATGTGGAATCTACTTCATGATGGCCTTCCTTTTGATGAAATTTAAAGAATATTAATATTCCTCTAGTATCAAAATGTAGATGTTGTATCCTTGCTAAGGAAGAGAATGGGAATCATTTGTTTGCTATGAGTGATATGTCCTTATGTGTGTGGAAACATTTTGAAATTTGATGGGGATGAATTTTCAACATTTCGTATTGAAATCTCATCTCATATTTTGGTGGTTTAACTCACGTGGGGATTCTATACATGCTTTACTTTGTAAGATTATTCCTAACTTCATTTGTTGGAAGATTTGGTATGCTAGAAAACGAGCTACTTTTGATTGAGTTAAGATGAAAGCTAAAGATATTATTAGAGACATCCATAAAGAAATTTTTGTGGTATTTAAAGCTAGACCTTACAAAGGCCCTACCTCTAGATTTTTATGTTCTTTTATTAACACATTTTACTGAAGAAAGCCTTTCCTTCTTGCAGTTTGGGCTATCAGCCATCAACAGAAGAACTCAGAATGATTTGTTAACCTCGGTTGAAGAAAAGGCTAGAAATTACCAAAATTATCTTAAGAGATTCTTTAAATGGAAGATTCATCAGAGAGGGTGAAGATTTCCCCTTTTGCGTCTTTCCTGAACAGTGGTATGATTATATGGACAAGAAGATGAAACCAAGAATGGAGATCTTTTTCCAAGAAATTTACTCATGGGCCGAAAGTTCATAGCATCACGTGACACCACTCATTAAGAAGACCATAGTTGCTATCAGAGATTTCGAGGGAAGTGACTCCGAGAATTCATTCAACTTGTAGACATTGAGGCTGACACTCTGCATGATCCACTCAAGCACTACATCATCGGATCCATGACCCTTGATCAAAGTTGCTGATGCACCTCTCCTCAATTAGCATAATGTACCCGTTCCACCTGCTGCAATACAACCCAACCTAAATGTTTATCCCATGTCCTCTTCTTTTTTTGTTCCTCCCTATTCTGATGTAAGAGAGATCTCCTTCGATAAGGTTCTTAATGCTGTTTTTCCTAACAAACAAACAAATATTTTGAGTATCTTTTTATGCCTTACATTAATTATCTTGATTATAATCAAACTCTTGCTGATGATGAGTTTGCAAATGAACAATTCTTAACTGATCTAAATAAGGTTAATAACAAACAACATAATCGCGTTCAAGTTAATTAAGATGAAACTGTTATTATTAATCTCGGTTCTAGTAGCCAACTGCATGAGATTAGGATATGGTCTACCCTTCACGAGCATGAGCGCACACAACTTGAAGAATATGTATATGTCTTTGCATGGTCCTATAACGACATGCCTAACATTGACCGCGAGATCGCTCAACATGAGATTCCAACGCTCCCAGAATGTAAACCAATCAAACAGAAACTATGTAAACTCCGCACCAAATGGTCGCTCAAGGTTAGGAAAAAATGGTCAAATAGTTGAACATGGGTTTCATTCATATGATTGAATATTCCACATGGCTAGCCAACATCGTGCCTGTGCTGAAATCTGGAGGAAAGGTTCGCTTGTGTGTTGGCTATCGAGACTTGAACAAGGCCTCTCCAAAGGATGATTACCCACTATCCAATATCGACACGATTGAGGACAACATGACCAGTCATTCTCTTAAGTCATTCATTGATGGGTTTGCCAGAAATAACCAGATCAAGATGCACCCGAATCATCAAGAAAAAATTGCATTTATCACCCTTTGGGAACCTTTTTCTACACTGTCATGCCATTTGGTCTAAAAAATACAAGGTCTACCTATCAGAGGGTTGCCACAACCAATTTGCATGATCTGATACATAAATAAGTCGAGGTCCACATGGATGATATGATTATCAAGTCAAAGACTATGGAAGGTCACATTATCGCTCTCCGAAAGTTCTTTGAGTGACTAGGGCAATACCAGATGCAACTTAACCCACATAAATGTGTTTTTGGAGTTACCAAAGAAAGATCTTAAGATTCATGGTTAGTGAAAAAGGGATTGAATTAGATCATGCCAAACTAAAAGGCATACTCGAAGTTCCACTGCCCCGAACGGAGAAGGAAATCGAGGGATTCCTTAGAAAATTATAGTAATCAGTCGGTCCATCATCCAGTTGACTTCCATCTATGAACCCATCTTCAAAATACTCCTAAAGGATTAAATTAAGGTTTGGAATGAAGCTAGACAACCTTTGGCCGAATCAAGCAATACCTTACCCGACCTTTGGTACTCATGCCACCACACCGGGTCTACCCCTAAACCTATACCTGACCGTAATAGACACCGTAACAGGAGCATTGCTAGACCAATAAATTAAAGAACCCTACAAAGAAAGAACCATATACTATGCCAATCGCAAGTTGGCCGAATACGAAGTTAACTACACTACCTTGGAGAAAGCATGTGTCACCCTTGTCTAGGTCACCCAAAAATTACGACATTACATGCTCGTATTTTCCATCAAACTCGTGTCGCGAATGGATCCCATCAAGTACCTACTCGATAAACCTGCCATGTCTAGCCGAATGGCCCGATGGTTGATGCTTCTAGTCGAATTTGATATTGTGTATGTCAAGTAAAAATCCATAAAAGGAAGATCCATATCTGACTACCCTATGGAAGAAACCGATGTTTGTATTTTCGAGTTACAGGATGAGAATATCCTTTGTACCTCCCAAGAAGACCTCCGATGGCAAATGTTCTTTGATGGCGCCGCCAACAAGAAAGGTTATGGAATTGGTCCTAATTTCCCTTGATGACTCTCACACTCCCATTGCCATCAAGCTATATTTTCCCTGCTCCAACAACATGATGGAATACGAGGCATACACGGTAGGCCTCATAGTCGCTCTCAAGAAAGGAATTCAATACCTAGATGTCTATGGGGATTCATCCCTTATTATCAGTCAAGTACTCAAAAGATTGAAAGTCAAGGACGAGAAAGTCTTACCCTTCTATGCCCACCTAGATGAGTTAGCCTCCCAATTACAAGATATCACCTTCCATTACCTTCCTCGAGTAAAGAACAACCTAGACGATGATTTTGCTACCTTAGACTCCATGTTTGATATGAACGAAGGAATAACGATGACCCCTTATTATTTTAAAAGCAAGCTAAACCTACCCATTTCTACCACATTGAGCTTATCACAGAAGAACATCCTGATATAGATGATTGCTAAGACTATGATATTTGGCACCTACTCAAGTATGGTAGGTATCCCCGAGGTTCTAGTAAGAAAGACTAAACAACCCTCCACAAACTGGATACCCAGTATATTATCTGTGATAAATCATTGTTCAAAAGAAATTTCGATGGAACTAATTTACACTGCAGAGATAATGCATAAAATCCACAGTGGGGAGTGCAGACCCCACGTGAATGGCCATATGCTCACTAAGAAAATCATCCGACAAGGTTACTACTGGACTACTGTGGTTCAGGATTTCACCACCTATGTTCGAAGATACCTTAAATGCTAACAGTTTTCCAACCTCCAGCACTTGCCTCCACTGGAACTGTACAACATGACTTCTCCATGGCCATTTTCCACATGGGGCATCAATATCATAGGGAAAGTTACACCCAAAGCCTCCAATGGGAATGAGTTCATCTTGGTTGCCATTGACTACTTCAACAAATGGGTCGAAGTTGAATCATACGCAGTGTTGAATGCCAAGAAGGTGGACAAGTTTATCAAAAAAAAATATTATCTGCCGATATGGAGTCCCGCATGAGCTAGTGTCAGATAACCGATTGCATTTCGAGGTAAAAGCCACAGAAGTGGTCGACGAGTATGGTATTCAAAGACATAAATCTTCTCCCTACCTACCTCAAACCAATAGAGAAGTTGAATCCGCTAATAAAAACCTTAAAGACATCACCAGGTAAGATGAGTGAGAGTTGCCGAGATTGGGCCGATCGAATCCCTTACGCCCTCTGGGGATACCGCACTTTAGTTTGAACATCTACTGAGGCTAACCATTACTCTCTGGTATACGACATGAAAGCAGTCCTATCCGTGGAGATAGAAATTCCTTCACTATTCATCATGCTTAGAAACAAAGTCATCAAGGAAGACTGGCATCGAAGACGTCTTGATGAGTTGTCACTCTTGGACGAAAAAAGACTAAAGGCTCTGTCTCACATATATGCGTACCATCGCCGAATAGCGCGATCATTCAATAAGAGATTCAAGGACCGTGGTGTTCGAGAAAGGGACTTAGCCCTTAAAGAAATTATAGTGCCCATCTGGGACCCTAGAGGGAAATTCAAGCCTGATTGGTATGATCCCTACATTGTAAAGAAGATCCTATCTGGTGGTGCCACTATGCTCACCGACCTCGATGGGGAAGAGATGGCCCGTCCAGTCAATCTGGACCGTCTCAACAAATTCTACCCTTAGTCTGAAATCTCAACGCGCTATGACTCCCCTTATCTCCCTTCTATTCTAAAAAAATAGTTTTTTCATTTACCTCTACTCATAACTACGTGGGGCCTAATCCTCTAAAAGTCTTTTTAAAAATGCAGCTAATTTTTTTTCAAAACCTCCAAAGGTACGTTGGCAGCTCATATACTTTACATGAGCACGTCCCTCTTCTTTCTCACAGAATGCTATTCTTTTCTTATCCTCAAGAACAAGGATTCAATTTTATCATTTACATGAACAAAAGGATTATGCATGCCTTAGTTATTGGCATAGATAATTCAAATGCAAAAACTAATTAAGAGGCACAATAATATAATTAAAATTTTCTTTATTTTATTGGCAAAAAATTCCGTTACAATTACATCAGCATAGGAAGTCAAAATAACTTCCCCTGCCAACCTAACTCTATTCCCTAAAACCATATAAAAACAGACAGAAACCAACTACTCTTAAAAAAAACTTCCTAACCACACACCATACAAAGCTTCACAAATAAATTCCTAGGGATTCTACCCGCAGCTACCAAAGGAACCAAGCCCATCATCATCATCATCTACATCTTGGGATCCCCGAACCTCCCCTGCCGGAATAGAATGCTGCAGACGCTCCATGGAATGGTAAGACCGGACCAACCTAGGGAAAACAACAACACCTCCCTCCATGGTGTCAAATATGGAGAACCACCTTTTCCCGGCTCCACAGCTAGTATCTTGGCAACTAATCTCCCCCATAACCACTTCATGTAGTCCCCAAAAATATGCCAGACTCTACCAACAGATTGGGAAGGATAGGTTGACGGTCGACTATTCTCCCACAGAGAGCCTGACCACATACGCAAATGCTCTGTCAAATCCTCCGTATGAAAGAAGTCTAGTGTTCGAGGTGGCACGATTTTCTCCAAGAGAAATTAACGTAAGAGTCGCTAGTGAAAATAAAAATAAGTCTACCGAAGGCCAACCAATCGAAGATACTGGTATTCCCCCAATTCTAGAACAGGAAAGAATTCTACCCACTAAGGTACTAACCAACGCAAACCTCGAGCCCCGTGCTCCATAAACCAGTTCTCTCGGCTCTTGATGTCCAATGCCACACTCATAAAGTAGCGAGAAAATAAGTTTAGCACAATTGCCAAGGGATATTCTGGAGGGACCTCCTTACAAAATCTCTTCGATAGCCACAAAAATAGCATAATGGGGCTACCCCTCAAGAAGTCAGAACGACCTTCTCGCCAGGCATCCAGATCGTTCAGAGTCTACACCAGTATTATCGCCACATGATTACGATGATACGACATCCATAAAGTAATGGTTGCGAGTTGTGGTCCCACCAACAATTCCCCATTCATCAATAGTAATTTTAAAATTAAGCCCAGAATGACGGCTCCAGCATAGCCCACATCACCAACATCCTGAAAATGCACAGAATGTAACACATCAGGAAGAGAGATCATTCCTCCCATAACTAGTGACCTGGACGCCGAGGGAGAGATATCGAGAAGTCCTGCTAACAGCTCCCAAGGAGATTGAGAAAATTCAGGCATGGCTACCGCAACACTGGGATTTATCATCAACATAGTAGAGAACTCTTCATAATTCGGACACACTTCGTCCAAGACAAAGTGAAAGACATGGTCTTCAGGGTACTAGAATTCTACCGCCGCCATCAGCATGTTCCATTCTCTAGGCCGGTTGCACCATAATGAAACCCGATGCATGTTGAAAGCATCGTAGTCGACATTGTATGAGCACATCGCCTCTAAGTTTGTGAGGTAAGTAGCGAATTCAACACTTCCAGGGAGAGCCATATTGCAAAATGATGAGGCAAGAATTAAAAAATAATACAAAAGAGTATAAGTGTGGAGGGGTGAAGAAAATACTCCACCCTTACCCCTTATTTATACTTGGAAAACCTCAACCAAAAATAAAAATCTTGCAAATCCGGAAGGAAAAACTGCTCCACTAAGTACCAAGTAATTGAAGAAAGTGCAATCAAAGCCTTGGGTTGATTAGACTGGACTAACCTATCGATAGACAGGACAAGGGGCATGCCAATTGACAACCCCTATTTTTGGAAAGTCCCATTTTTCCTTTTTTGTCAAAATAAAAAAATTCAATAAAAATAATTTTTATTCCTAGGAATTCAGAATTTCCTTCTCTCTATATTTTTACTTATCCTGTTTTAAATTAAATTTTCTCTCAAATTATTTTAAATCCTTTTTATGGTCTTAGCAGGAAAGTAAAAGAGCATATGTATTAAATCATTAAAGCAAGAATTAACAAAATTCCATTTGAGTGGATATATATTGCTTTATTACACTTGTTTTGCAGGAAGATAACAAAAACAACGGGACTCATCCTGAACCCCCAAAACTCTCTCTCTCTCTCTCTCTCTCTCTCTCTCTCTCTCTCTAAGAACATTTTACCCTGCGACGTGCACGCTTGCCATGGTGATGAGATGATGAGCCTCCTCTCCCCTCCCCAGACCCCTCCCAAGACGAGGAATAAGGTACTAAGAAAGATGAAATCGAGATCGACTCCCTAATATGAGCAGTCGTTGAAGCTACCCAATCCTGAATATCCCTCAGCCAGTTGGTCGACACTCAAATGTGTTACAAGAAAAATAGAAAAGAGTAAATCAATCAGTCTGAGGCAAAGAAAGAAATTAAAAAATCAAAAGACAAAGTGATGAAAAGTATACCAACGGCTGAAGAACGTCCTCTGTCAGCCCTACCTCCTTCGGGTCCATTGCATTGGGATGATACAACATATGCATCGATCCTCCGTCAAACCGTCAGATGTTATAAGACGGAGGAACCAATTGCATAAATGGAACCTCTGATGTCTTCGCCGCTGTCGATGTCGACGCAGCACCTGCACTATGGGAAGACCCAACTAGACGACTCAAGCCCGTGTGGGGGGGGGGGGGGGGGGGGAGAGGCATAACGTCATATATGCTGGGTGGCATCATCTAACTTGACACGAAATTTAAGTAATCATAGGTCACCATCGTGTCGGTATACGATGAATAAGGCTCGTCGACCATTGCCGCCACCCTTGCCTCCTCTGACATCACGCGCCTCATATACATCGGGGGCCTCACAGTTGGTACTATCACCTCATCCTCCACCACCTATTAGACTACTCTCTCCCCCAGATACTAGGAGTAGCCGAACTCATGCGCCAACAGACGATGCAACCACACATTCCCCCCGGTCACCCCCGTGTGCTGGATGACTGTCCCCTCAGGGATAGAAGGTCACCTGCAAAATTCCTAGAAAAAAATCAATATCTGAAAATATCATCAAGGAAAAATGTTCTCAAGAAGAAAGAAAGATTTACCCAATCTCTCATCAGTCCATTTAAGACCTGACGTAGCGTTGCCAAAGAGAGAGATCGCCTGGACTGTCGGTTTGACTTCTGCCATCAGTACATCTGACAGAATTCCCTAATAGACTCATCCTTTAAAGATATCAATTGGGCGTTAAGCCCAATCACCTCATAAAGCCATGTCTGCAAAGGACAAGGGTCAACAATCAAATAATCAAAAATAAAATGCATAAAGGAAAATGCGAATGCATAAAGGAAAATGCATAAAATAAATAATACATCCAAAATATATGTGGCACCAGTAATGGTTTGTCGACACCACCGACTGAATGCGTCTGAAGAAAAGTAAAGGGTCGCCAAAGTCAGGCTCCCCGCAGTCAAAATGAGGGATATTCGAAAATATCCTAAAAAATGGAAAAAACCACATATGGACGACGTCGCCACTCCTCGCCACCAAAAATACTCCCAATAGCAAAAGAATAAATAAACAGACCATATGACATACCTGCACCCAGTTAGTCTCATCGATCCGTCGACTCAATAACACCTCCCTCAAAAGGGACAAACGAATAGAGTCCCCAAAGACTATCCTCTTCACATCACCCAACGCCACCTCGACAACCATCGATGTCATCCATAAAGTCTGGTCCACATCTATCTGGACCCCTCACAGTCCAACCCCAATAGTTGATTCAAGTCGATGGGAGTTACAGTCATCTCCCTGAAACCAAAATGCATAGTGTGGGTGGTGTCCCACCACCTCTCCCTCAAAGTGCAAAGGAAAATCGTCAAACGAGGCGTCTCGTCTAGTGCAGACACTAATCTACTAAAACCGATTGATGACACCACCCAACGCAACATCTACGGAAGGTGCTCCCAGACATCCTTAAGCCCCGTCGTCCTTCGAGAATGGTGGTTCGATGTAGATATATCATTTTGTCAAAGCCAAAGGAAAAAACCCTGGTAAAAATTCAAGAAATAAGGAAATATCACCAAGAAAAAAGAAAAGAATACCAAATATTATCAACACTTACATAAATGCCAAGGTTCACCACCCGAGAAGATAGATGGCTCACTGGCTTGTGTAAAAGAGTTCGATCATCCGCAACTGGCTCGAATGAGTCGAAAACATTATCACTACCCAGTGCAAGGGGCACCCTGGCCCACCATTCCAAGTATGCAAAGTCGTCGACATTTAGCTACGCCATGTGGTCGTCACTGCTTGAGAAATCAACCATTTCTTGGTTCTGGGACGCTAACACAGTTTGAAGAAAGAAAGAGCAGAAGAGAGAAAGTCCGGAAGCTGTGAAAAATGAGGAAATCTCGCCCCCTTTTTATAGGAGGCTAAGGGGCATGCCGATCGGTAGCTCCCAGTAACATGCCCAGCCACAGGGACGCTAAGCTTAGGAGTTCCATTCCAGTGACGTGCTGTAGCTGCTGTGGAAGTTACAGGACCTCGATAGTAGATGCCTCCACTTTCTAAATGGACTCCATTTCAGATTTCTTCTGTTGTTAGGGCATGTCGCCCCACTTCTTTTATAGACAGTTTTATCATACTCAGTTTATTTCAGTGTTGGAGTTAATTAATTCATTATTCAGACTTTGTATTTGGTTTTATTCAGTATTTGAATTATTCAGAGGAGTGTTCCTCCAGACTCATTTTTATTCCATTATTATTCTATTGTGACTGTAATGTGATTGTGTTACCTTTAGCTCATAATTTAATTGATTGCATATTAATCTAAGTAAATTAAAATTGACATCTCATTTTTAAAATATTAGGTGGCTAGTAATTGTTTAAATAAACGTTTTCGGCAGTGATGCTATGAACTTAACCAACATGACATTTTGTATTAATTTGAATAAAGGAGTAGCTACCCGGTATTTAATTAGATGGGGTGTCACACTCCACTAGTTTGGGATTATGGAAAAATAATGTAATACATGTAATATATAATTGAGATATATGTGTAGTCGAGGAGTCAAAATTATAGACTAGAACTAATCAAATATAATTGAACGTATTAGCGTACGGGAGTCGAGGAATACGTAGAGAATTGAGATGAACCAGATATTTGAATTAGTGGAATAATGTGATATTAACTTCCGAAATTATAAAGGATATGATTAGAAGTAGCAAGTAATATTTATAATAAAGGGATTAAAAATAAGTGTGAAATAGTAGTACGTTGAATAATTGATATATATATATATATATATATATGACGTAATATATGAATATACATGGGTCGTGTGAATGCCTATTATATATGATTATTATATGTATAAGCATACCTACACTGTCTGCTATCAAGAGAGGTCACGTGCAGTGAGTGATCCCACATTGGCAATGCCAATAAGGTCTGAATGTGTGTCTGAGAACATAAAACTTAGGGCTGACCACTATTTGAGTGTACGATTGTATGACTAGTCATGTGGGTGCATTAGGTATATGCATAGCCCAAAGGCTTAGGACTATGTTCCCCTCCATTATGTTCTTATTAATTTATGATTCGATCTGACATTCCGAACCGGTAGTCCTTAATTTGGTACATGAGATACATAGACTTGATAACAGAGTATGCATGCATCGAGTTTCTCATCCCAGCGATGCTAGAGTCGTATACATAGCTAGTGTGATATATATACACGTGTGATTTGTTCTACGCTTGTGTGGCAGTAGAATATATATATATATATATAAAAGTAACCTAAGTAAGAGAAACTTAAATAATTTTTCAACAATAATGTTCGGCTAATGATTATGTTTTGATGGTAGCGTATCATACGGGCGATACAGGTGGGCTAAGAGTATTAGTGGTTAGGAAGATGCTTATTATGACTAGCTAGGCTGGGTAGCATAACTAAGTGATTTTAATAAGATGCGTTAGGTGTGCAC
The DNA here is from genome assembly GCA_949130495.1 of Sambucus nigra. Classification (NCBI taxonomy): domain Eukaryota; kingdom Viridiplantae; phylum Streptophyta; class Magnoliopsida; order Dipsacales; family Adoxaceae; genus Sambucus; species Sambucus nigra. Next base: position 416,985,813 of record OX422209.1, on the reverse strand, counting down.
TATTGTTGAGGGGTGAAGAATTCAAGGGAGTGCACATGAACCTAACATGTATATAATAACTGTTCTTACTGCATTTTAAATACTTGCAAATATTTTGGTCTTTGACCCGTATCATATCTATTTTTAAAACCTTTTAGGTGTCCATCCATAGGGACGCCGGATATGATGATTCATTCTAGGTATGTGTAGTTACAGCGCTTTTGGAGGCATGCAGAACTTGAGTAGACGCTTTAGTCATTTCTTTCCTAGTTTAGGACTCATATTCAGTTATTTCAGTTTATCATGTTGCTTGTTCAGTTCAGATTTGTTATTGGTGTTATTATTTTCAGTATCGGGCTTTGTGTTTAGATTTATTTCATTTAAGTTAGATTAATGATTTGTGTTGATACCAAAATTAGTATGCTGATGTGGACGAATAATAAGAAGACATGTGTCAATCTACGTGGCACAATAGCAACGAGGAAGTTCATTCCCCCGACCAAGTCAGACTCACTCCGAGCAACAAGTACACTCCGAGGAACTCCAGCTCTCTGAGGAACTCCAACGCTCCGAGGAACTCCAACGCTCCGAGGAACTCTTGAACGACGAGCAACTAAGGCGGTTCGAGCTGCATCTCGACCACAGCATTGATTGCCAGATAATCAACAGTTCAACTATTCATTGAATGCTTATCATCTTGACGCACACGTTTGAAGAGCTTTAAATGAATTACCCTTTCATATGTGGATCATTTAATGTAACACCCTTTCATGTACAGCCTAAGGGCTATAAATACCTTGTATCACCCTCATTCAAAGGGGACCGGAATTTCTTGATAATATTTGTAATCGAGAATTCCCAAACACTCAGCAATAACATAACAGTGGACGTAGTCCATTCATATAAGGCTGAACCACTTTAAAATATTCTGTCTCATTTATTCATCTGTGATTAAATTATTAGATTGATCTAATTTTTTACATCAACAGATTGGCGCCGTCTGTGGGAACGATTGTTATTATCGTTTTTCACCAAAAATCATTCATCATCAATGGCAGATAATCCGGAATCCAGCAATCGAAACGCTGGAAATGCTGGAAATCCTCCAAATCCCTCTGCACCTTCAGATCTGGCTGGGATTATGACGAATCTGGCTCAAGGACAAACCGCCATGCAAGAAACAATGCGGCAACTCATACAAACCCTTCATGGCGGTGCACCTGCACGTTCGGGACATCGAAGTGGTCAGAGGCAAACCTATTTACTGTCTTCACGATCCAGGCGTACTGAGTCATATCGTAATGAGGAGTCTGATGATTTCTCTTATCAACCTGGGCGAACTTCGTCAATAAGGGCTACAAATACTGATCAACGTATCACTCTCTCTCCAGAAAGACCCAGTGCCTTGGAAAGACTGAGTAGGGTGTCTCCTTTCAGTCGATTAGGCCCTAGGAGGAATATGAGTCCACCTAAAACCATGTCGAGGAGTTTTCAAAGGCCATCAGATCTAAGAGAAGGATCAGCACAATCACGACCAGTTGCTCGTCAAGATAGATCTCAGGAGGCCACATCAGAACAATCAATTGCTCGAACTAATAAGCCCGAGGAAGGAAATGATGCGTGGAAGGGTTCCATTCAGCGGTTGGAGGATAGATTGGGAGAAATGGCTAAGGCGAAGAATCCCTTACAACGAACTTTTGTTCAAGGGACACCTTTTGTCCAGGCCATTGTGGGTTTTCCTACCCCGTCAAAATTTAAAGCACCTGTGGTGACCCCCAAATATGATGGAAAGACAGATCCTGTTCTACACATAGAGCAATATCAAGCTGCTGCCGACATCTATGCTGTCCCCGACGAGATGAGATGTAGAGCATTCTCAGGAACTCTTACTGGACCTGCCCAGATATGGTACAACAATCTTCCTCGGGGTAAGATTTTAACTTTCTTTCAATTGGCCGAGTTGTTCATCGATAATTTCTGTTTTGGAGCAAAGCCAGTAAAAAGAGTAGCACACTTATTAAGTGTTAGGCAAAAATCTGGTGAGAGTACTAGAGATTACATAACTCGTTTCAATAACGAGAAGCTGGAAGTCATAGATTATGAAGAAAAGACAGCAATCACCGCCTTGATGAGTGGGTTATTTCCTAATAAGTTGTATTATACTTTGGCCAAAGATCCACCTACAACTATGTCAGAGTTGATGGCGAAAGCGGCCAAAATCATGAATGCCGAGGAGGCTATGGCTGCGAAGAAGAATATGGATAAAGAAACCAAGGTGGAAGACGACAAATCCAAGAAGAAAGAGCATAAGGGGAATGGCGGTGACAAGCATTCCATGAATAATAATCGTCATGGGAAGTTTTGAAGAAATTCGATAATTATACTCCTTTGAAAATGGGTATTAATCATGTCTTGGAAGAAATCAAGAATAACGAGGAAGTAAAGTGGCCAAAGAAACTGAGGTCAGACCCTGACCTGAGGAACAGGGATAAATATTGTGAGTTCCATAAGGATCACGGCCATATGACCAAAAATTGCATAGCTCTTCAGAACGAGATTGAAACACTCATCCGAAGAGGGAAGCTAGCGAAGTATGTTGATCGGGGAGGCGAAAGAAGAAATAATGATCGAACTAGAGAAAGGTCTAGATCTCCTCGTCGAGCAGAGGAGAAAAAGAAAAGGGATCATGAAGATGACACAGAGGATGACCCCGATCTTCCGAAGAAACCAAGGCAGCCAGAACGAGAGGTATTTTCAATACGCTTTGGGTCATTTGATTGTAATGTCATTACAGGAGGAGATGCAGGAGGAGGAGACCTTACTGCAGAAAGAAAGGCTTATCTTGAAGAGGCTCAAGCTTGCTCATATATTCAGCGAATAAATTTGGCTGAAGAGGATCGCCCGAGGAAGGTAAACAAAGAGAAGCTGGTCATCGGTTTTTCAAAAAACGACCTTCCAGGTGTTCTTTACCCTCACGACGACCCTTTGGTGATCAAAATGAGGATGAAAGAAGTAGTGATTTCAAGGGTGCTGGTAGATAATGGTAGTTCGGTAGACATCATATACTATTCATGCTTTGACAGTTTAAGTTTGAAATTATCTCAATTAGAACCTTATCACAGACCTCTATTGGGTTTTGCTGGAGAGAAAGTTTTTCCACTTGGGATGATCAAGTTGGATATATTCATTGGAACTTGTCCCTCTTGTCGAACAGAAAGAATACGCTTCTTTGTGATGGATAAGAATGTGCAGTCAGCTTACAACATCATCATGGGAAGAGTTGGTTTGAAGAAGTTCGAAGCAGTTCCATCTACAGTACATCAGTGTTTAAAATTCCCTACAAATTTCGGAGTGGGAGTTGTGAAAGGTGATCAGAAAGTAGCTCAGGAATGCTATTATTCGTCTGCCGAGCAAGAGGAGCTTGAAGAATCAAGGAAAAAGACTACTACCTACCAGGTGGATGAAGGTATAGAAATTGAAACACTTGATCCCAGAGATGAATCCCAACTTGTAAAAGGACAGGTGGTGGAATCTACAGAAAATGTTATTCTGGACGACAAGCACCCCGAACGAATAACCCAGATAGGTTCATCGTTGGATGTTTCAATAAAATAGGATTTGATAACTTTTTTGAGAAACAGAAAGAAAACTTTTGCATGGAGTCATGAAGACATGCCAGGAATAGATACAAACTTCTTATGCCATGAACTCAATGCGAATAAGGAGATCAAGCCTGTAAAGCAGAGAAGAAGAGTATTTAGTCCCGAGAAGAATCAGGCTATACAAGAGGAGGTCGACAAGCTCTAGAAAACCCAATTCATTGAAGATGTGAAATATCCAGATTGGTTAGCAAATGTGGTGATGGTAAAGAATAAAAACAATAAATGGAGAATGTGTGTTGATTTCACCGATCTCAACAAGGCATGCCCAAAGGATCACTTTCCATTGCCCAGAATTGATCAACTAGTGGATGCTACCTCGGGACACGAGCTGCTCAGCTTTATGGACGCTTACTCTGGCTACAACCAGATTAAAATGAAACCTGAAGACATGGAAAGCACTTCTTTTATTACCCCTAGGGGAACTTATTGTTATAATGTTATGCCTTTTGGTTTGAAAAATGCAGGTGCGACATATCAGCGGCTGATGAACAAGGTTTTTGCCGAACAAATCAGTTGCAGTATGGAAGTCTATGTCGACGATATGCTGACAAAGAGCAAAAGAGCTGTTGATCATCTAGTTGACTTAGGTCAGACTTTTGATCAACTGGATAAATACCAAATGAAGCTCAACCCGACGAAGTGCACCTTTGGAGTACGAGAAGGAATGTTCCTCGGGTACATCGTCAACCAGCGAGGCATTGAGGCAAATCCAGCAAAGATCAAAGCTCTTTTAGGGTTGCGATCTCTAACGACGAAGAAAGAGGTGCAGAGTCTTACAGGACGAGTTACATCGCTCAACAGATTTGTCTCCCGAGCAACTGATAGATGTCTCCCATTCTTCAAAACACTTCGAAAAACTTTCGAGTGGAATGACGAATGTGAAAAAGCCTTTCAAGACTTGAAGAAATATTTGGGAGCACCTCCATTGTTATCCAGGCCAGTAATGGGAGAAAAATTGTACTTGTACCTGGCAGTATCAGAGAATGCAGTCAGCTCGGCATTGATCAGATTGGAGAATGGAGTCCAGAAGCCAATTTATTACACAAGTAAGGCTTTCCGAGGTGCAGAGATCAAGTACCCAAAGCTGGAAAAATTGGCATTGGCATTAATTGAAGCAAGTAGAAGAATGAGGCCTTATTTCCAGGCCCATACCATCGTCGTGTATACCGACATGCCATTGAGACAAGCCCTTCATAAGCCAGAAAAATCAGGGAGACTGATGTATTGGGCAATAGTGCTCGGTGAATATGATATTGTGTATGAACCCAGATCATCATTAAAAGGGCAGGCTGTAGCAGACTTTATAGCAGAATTTACATATCCTGATACCCCCGAGGAACAAACGTTGCTCGCTGACCAACCTGTGGATGTTACAGGATCAACAGACATAAGTCCAGATCAACTCCGGTTGGTAAAAGGGCTTGTGGATGTAGAAAGATCATCAAATTCAAACCCAGACCAACTCCGGTTGGTAAAAGGGCGAGAAGAGATGGTCGACGAAGAGCGAAAAATATTAGGGGAGATGAAAGGAAACAGCAGATATTTCACCGAGGAACTCTATCAGATAAGAAATTTGAAGACGAGTTACCTATATGGAGATTATATGTAGATGGGTCATCTTGCACAACGGGTTGTGGAGCAGGGATTGTTTTGAAAACCCCAGACGAGATTGACATGGAATATGCCTTGCGATTCCAATTCAAAGCCTCCAATAACGAGGCTGAGTATGAAGCCTTGATAGCAGGTCTTAATTTAGCAAAGATTATGGAAGCGCAACAAGTGATGGTATTCAGTGATTCTCAATTAATTGTGAATCAAATGATGGGAACATATGCAGTTAAAGGAGAATTAATGGTCAAGTATCATGCAAAGGCGATGGAGTTGTTGGCAGAATTTGATGTCATTCAGTTGATCAGAATACCAAGAATGGAGAATGCACAAGCAGACGCACTGGCTCGACTAGCATCAGCTACTCGTACCGAGCTGCGAAGAACGATACCAATTGAAGTATTAGAAGCTCGGAGCATAGATGAAGACCTGACGATGAATGTTATTACCCTTGATTTAGGACCATCTTGGATGGATCCCATCAGGGCATATATTGAGGAGGGAAAATTGCCGGAGGATAAGCTCTCTGCAAAGAAATTGAAGTTTAAAGCTGCTCGGTATGTACTAACTAATGGTGTTTTGTATAGACGAGGAATTATGGCAGGTTTGCAAAGATGTGTGCATCCCTGCGAGGTGAAGGAATTGATTGAAGAGATCCATGAAGGGTCTTGTGGAGCCCATGTAGCAGGTCGGACACTTTTGCAAAGGGTGATGACACAAGGATACTACTGGCCAACGATGAGGGCTGATTGTATAGCCTATGCTAAGAGATGTGATAAATGCCAACGTTTTTCCTCCATCCGACGAACTCCACAAGCATTGTTGACACCCATAACTTCCCCTTGGCCTTTCGCCATGTGGGGAATGGATTTGGTTGGACCACTGCCAACGACCCGAGGAAGATTCAAGTACCTCGTCGTCGCAGTGGATTATTTTACTAAGTGGGTAGAAGCTGAGCCTCTGATTGATATGACATACGAGAAGGTGTACCAATTCGTTTGGAAGAACATCATCTGCCGATATGGTCTCCCTCATGCCTTCATCACAGACCATGGAACACAATTTGATAACGAGGAGTTTACCGCCTATTGTCATCAGTCAAACATTTTGAAGGTTCATTCAGCACCAGGCCATCCTCAAAGCAATGGGCAAACTGAAGTGACGAACAGAACATTATTAAATGGTTTGAAGAAGAGGCTAAGTGAGGCTAAAGCTAATTGGATTAATGAGCTACAGTCAGTATTGTGGGCTTACCGAACAACTCCCCGAGCAGCAACTGGAGAATCACCATATATGCTGGCATTTGGAAGTGCGGCTGTAATACCTGCCGAGTTGGGTCTTCCAACACACAGAGTGATGAATTTCAATTCCCCAGTCAGCGACTTGATGAGGAGATTAGATTTGGACATGCTCGAGGAGGTTAGAGAAGAGGCAACCATTAGGAATGCTGCTTATCAACAGCGAACATCCCTGTTCTACAACAAGAGGGTGAAAAAATGCGACTTAAAAGAAGGAGATTACGTGCTAAATAAGGTCATTCAGAAGCACAATAAGTTGGAAGCAAACTGGCATGGACCTTACCGAGTTACTGCAGTTGTCCGACCAGGAACTTACCGAATAGCGACTCTAGAAGGAGAGGAATTTAAGAATGCATGGAATGCTGAACACCTACGCAAGTATTATCAGTGATGTAAAATGTAAAGCAGTTCCATCAATATGAATAAAACGATGATATTTCACAATCTTCTCTCCTTTTATTAAAAGTTTTTTGGGGAATACTAGTGTGTTTAACACTACGCTGCTCGGTACGCAACGCTGCTCAGCAGTAAAAAGAAGACGATAGTTCAAACCCACGACCAACTCCGGTTGGTAAAAGGGCGAGAACAAACTATACTCCTTTGGTTAGGAGGCGTACACTAGTGTGACCAACTAAGGTTGGTAAAAGAGCTAGTGGACATGATAGTTCAAACCCACGACCAACTCCGGTTGGTAAAAGGGAGAGAACAAACTATACTCCTTTGGTTAGGAGGCGTACACTAGTGTGACCAACTAAGGTTGGTAAAAGAGCTAGTGGACATGATAGTTCAAACCCACGACCAACTCCGGTTGGTAAAAGGGCGAGAACAAACTATACTCCTTTGATTAGGAGGCGTACACTAGTGTGACCAACTAAGGTTGGTAAAAGAGCTAGTGGACATGATAGTTCAAACCCACAACCAACTCCGGTTGGTAAAAGGGCGAGAACAAACTATACTCCTTTGGTTAGGAGGCGTAAACTAGTGTGACCAACTAAGGTTGGTAAAAGAGCTAGTGGACATGATAGTTCAAACCCACGACCAACTCCGGTTGGTAAAAGGGAGAGAACAAAAGATGATCGACGAAAGGCCAATCTCGGTCGGTTAGGAAACAAAACATGCTCTCAAATGCCAACTTATGTTGGTCGAAAAGTAAGTTTATTACATAAAAGTTCCTCGGAGAACAAATATTCCAAACTGAACCAAGTATAGTTGGTCGGGGATAAAAACCCACTAACTGTAGTTGGTCGACGAGGAAAAATCTTTGACCTTGGTTGGTCGGGCACATTTTATGAAAAAGACAAAAATTTACCAAGTATAGCTGGTCGGGGATAAAAACCCATTAACTATAATTGGTCGACGAGCTCAACTTAGCAACCTTGGTTGGTTGGAAGAATTTTTAACATTTTTATACTCATTACTTTATTATTAAGTGATCGAGCAATATTACTAATACTTGTAACTTTTATTACTGAGTTGGTCGGTGAACCACACAATATTGTTATGCAAGCATAAATATAAAGTGTTTGACAAGCACAAAACAATAGCAATACAGATTTGCAAACATAAAATGAAAGTATTTCATTAAAATTCAAAACGAATTACAAGTTACATATGTGTACTAACTATTACATTGAGATCCCTACTCTATTGGTTTCTTTCCCTCCGCTTTTGAAATAGGTTCCTCGCCAGCAGGCGGATCATTTAAAGTCTGAGGAGAGTTAATGAAGTTCAAGTCCTTCAGCATCCTAGCGTTCATCACAGAAGGTGTATCCAGTAGATGCTCGGGACGAGATACCTCGATTTGAGAATGAAGATTGTAGTCACCGAGGTATTTTGCAATTAAGCTCCGAGGAATGGCACGAACTGGGATCCATTCCATGTCCAATTTATAAGGTGGCACAGGCAAGTCTAGTAGCCCAGGAGCATGATAATCCCATAAATAATGACCCTACTCTAGTTTTAATACACCCAGGGCGTTCAACCATCCCTGTTTATAACCTTCATTATTGGCATTTTCAAGGCGAGCATCCAAGTGATAAAGGGCCTCATTGTAGCCTACCATCCAGAACTCACGAGGTTGTTTGTGGAATTGGAAAGTTATTCTCTCTAACTGCTTATGAAGGCTCTTGGAAAAAACATCCTTATTCTTCAGAGCAGACTTTGTCGAAGCAAGTTGATCCTCCAGAGTTTGGATTTTCTTAGACATTTCAGACAAATCCCGATGATTTGCATTCAATTGGAACGCTTGAGTTTCCAACGTTGATAGAGTACGAGCTTCTTCAACATTACGACTAAGAGCTCTTGATCCTCCCCGAGCAGGTCGCGAACTTGGTTCCTCGACAACATTCTGAGCAGCTCTTCCTCATCCACGAGAACCTCTTCCTCGCCCCCGAGTAGCAGTAGAAGTACCAGATCTTCTCAAGGTATCCAACTCTTGCCTTAATTTGGCATTCTCAACCTCTAGAAAGGAAAATCCCTAGTCAGTCACTGGGATTATAGCTGTTGAAGAAGATGCTGCAGACTTATACTGTGCCAGCTTTTTCTGCAAATTGTTATTTTCTTGCTCTAGCAGCTCAGCAATCTGTCTACAAGCTTCAACTTCACCCCTTAGGGTTTTCTCCCTGACATCGTACCCATCAAGGATCTTTTTGTGGCATGTCTCGACAGAAAGCTGTTGATACCTCTTTTCATACCCCTCGTGCAAAAGGGCAGTTGATTCCTTGTACTGAGTCTGAAGATCTTCTAAAGTATATTGAAGCTCCTCGATCATGTCATAGTAAGCCACGTTATTGGCCACAACTCGATCAAGTAAGTCCTTCAGGTATTGATAAGCTTCTACTGCCTGCTCTGAAGCATCATGACCAAGGATGTCAGCAACTTCTGATACACTCAATACTGTGTGACCAGCCTTATAAAATTCATGGCATTGCTGCATCAACTTTGTATCATTGGCAGATAATAGTTCCATTCTAGCCACAAACTAATAAAGAAGAGAAGGCAAGAGTTAATGAAAAAGCAGACAGAGCATCAACAATGTATAAGAACAAAAAAGGTAATTTTATTACATCATCAAAGAGAGTACAACATTCAGAATACAAAGTACAAGTAAAAGAAAAATAAAAAGAGAATACCGAACAACTTCACACCTTTTCCTTGTCTCCCAAGACTTTCTCGGGAGGCTGGGACGAGGAGCTTGGTTGCTCGGTGGGAACAACGATTTGGTTGGCAGAAGTTGGGACTTGTTCAGGAGGAGCAGGCAAAGAAGAAATCTCTTCGGTGGCTGTCTGGTTGGGTTGTGGAGCAAGGACTTGATCACCCACTATCATTGAAGACTCCTCGGATGTAGCTTCATCCTCTTCTTCATCTTCAATAGCTGGAGGAGGACCAGGGAGATGTTGCTGAAATAGTTCAGAGTCCTCACTCACCTTCAATTCTTGCAAGGCAGCAACCCAACCATCTCGGAAGTATTTCAAACTCCCATACTGCACCTGAGTCATCATTGCTGCTACCCCCTATCCCATCCTTTGTCCCAACCGGTTCAAAAGGATTTTTTCATAGCCACTTTTCTTTTCATTTTCTCCGAGGAGAGCTTCTCGGATAGAAGATCCTCGGTGGCTTTCAATTTGGCTTCCACCTCCTCCTTCTGGCGATTTACTTCTCGCAGAAGGGACAGCTCTTCCTCGGCCGATTTCAACTTGTTCTCAAGCTCCCCAAAACTTGTGAGCTTCTCGGCGTATTTTTTATTCTCTCTCTCCAAGTCCTTCACTTTATTTCCCAATTGTACTTTTTCTGCTTCAGATGTAGCCAACTTCTTCTCCCATTCACCCTTATCCTTGTCGTATTTTTGACGGGATTCCTTCAAAGATTGGGCTAAGCCCTGGAAAGCATCCTCTACTCCAGACGAGGAGCTAGAAGCCTTGAGTGCTTCATCTTTCTTCACTATGGTGTTAAAGCAACTCGCTAGCTGTAAAAAGAAGAAAATAATGATAAGTCAGTGCCGAGATACATATATTGACTGAAAGAAAGAAAAATTCAGGATAAGAGAAACTTACTGAAGCAATGTGACGAGTAGCTAGGGATTTCATCATATCCCTAGACATGTTTTCTTCAATTCCTTGGACTTCAGGAATAGTCCAAGTCTTTACTGAGCTCATTTGCAGAGCTCGGGGGAATAATGGTTGGGACACCAGCTCCACTAGCTTGGAGCTGGGGAATGGTTTCAGTCAAAGTGACCGAGGAGGATTTCTTCAATCTCCTCAATGGCACTTCAGCAATTTCAACCAAAGAACTTTTGGTTGGGACCACTTCCACAGGTGCACTTTTCTTGCTCGAAGCCACCGGGGGCTTCTCGGCAGCCTTCTGAGGAGCAACAGAAGGGGCAGCATCTACTTTCTTTGCCCCCTTGGGGACATCGTTCTTGTTTCTCTTTCTGTCTCCAGCAGAGGAAGTCTCCTCGAAGATAGCAGGAACTCTTCTTTTGCCCATCTTCTGACTCAGAGGAATGTGAGATTCTGGTGAAGATTCCTCAGAAGCTGGCAATGGTTCACTAATGCTGATCACAGGACGAGCAGTAAAGGATGATGTGTAGCTCCTGTACTGCAACAAATATGAAGCAGACCTGATGTGCTCGTCTGCAACTCTTCGATGCAAATTCCAGATATGTTTCAAATGCTTTATATCAACTTCTGATTCTTTGGGAGTTTTTCTCTTGCTGTCGACTGCAAACAAAAACATATTGAAATGTCAATCATGCATTTATTCAAACATAATGAAATCATAATTTCAGAAATGAAATAAAATGAAAATAACCTATCCCATTGCCATATGGGGGGCATCTGGGACCCTCATATACTGCATCTCCAACCAAAGGGACATGTTGCCAATTTTTTATAACTACCCCATGTTCAAAATAATCCCTGTTTGCATCAGGGAGGTTGACTACTAAGGCCCTATTCAAAAACCTAGTTTTTAAATAAAAAACATTATCTAAAACAGCCCATCTGTAACAGTACATAATCTCAGGAATTCCTATACGAGTTCCATGAGTTTGATTTAACCTATACACCCCATTAACTATTCTCCATGTGTTGGGGGCTATTTTTGCAGGGACAACATCGAAATACTGACAGCACTCTAAACACAAAGGGTTTGGTGGAAAAGAAAATCCACATTCAGCAATAAAGAGGCTAGGGAACCAATTTCCCTCAGCCAAATTAAAATAAGTTGAAGGTTCAGAAAGACTCTCCAAAGTTACCCAAGAAGGAATAGGAAAGTCAGAACAGAACTTCTCAAGAGATTCGATAATATAAACCATGGTGAATAAAAAGAAATGAAGAAGAAGGAAGAAAATCTTCCAGGAAAAAGGAGATCTGTTGACAAACAAACGAAGAAAGGGATGAACGCACAGGAGAGAGAAAAGCTATAGAAAACTCGAAAGCAGAAATTGAAAAGGTAGAAGACGATGGGATTGCCTCTGAAGCTTAAATACTTTGCCTTGGGAAACGGCGAAAGAAATGATTACAAAAAAGAAACTATTACGCTACCGGCGGCTAAAAGGACAAAAAGTGCACAAAGATCGAAGCGCTTATAAAAATGCAAAAAGGCGGATTCTGTGAATTTGGAAGAAAATTCAAATACGAAGAAAAGGATCCTAAAACCCAGGAAGGTCATTTAATATTGCCATATACCGAGAAAGAATGTTCCATACTCCTCAAAGTTCGAAATATGAAACATTGGGGGCTTCTGTTGATACCAAAATTAGTATGCTGATGTGGACGAATAATAAGAAGACACGTGTCAATCTACGTGGCACAATAGCAACGAGGAAGTTCATTCCCTCGACCAAGTCAGACTCACTCCGAGCAACAAGTACACTCCGAGGAACTCCAGCTCTCCGAAGAACTCCAACGCTCCGAGGAACTCTTGAACGACGAGCAACTAAGGCGGTTCGAGCTGCATCTCGACCACAGTATTGATTGCCAGATAATCAACAGTTCAACTATTCATTGAATGCTTATCATCTTAACGCACACGTTTGAAGAGCATTAAATGAATTACCCTTTCATATGTGGATCATTTAATGTAACACCCTTTCATGTACAGCCTAAGGGCTATAAATACCTTGTATCACCCTCATTCAAAGGGGACCGGAATTTCTTGATAATATTTGTAATCGAGAATTCCCAAACACTCAGCAATAACATAACAGTGGACGTAGGCCATTCATATAAGGCTGAACCACTTTAAAATATTTTGTCTCATTTATTCATCTGTGATTAAATTATTAGATTGATCTAATTTTTTACATCAACAATTTGGATGTTGGATTTGGAAACGATGTTTTATTCGACATTTATTTATTTAATCTTGTGATGTTATAGACTTCAGTTATTGTGTGAATGGTTTATATTATTTTAGTTCTACTAATTGTTGTGGGTGTTGTGATTTAATAAAATGATAAAATTTAGCACTGGCTTATTTAATTTAGGTGGTTAGTAGTTTAAAAAGTTTTTTGACAGTGATGCTTAAAATGAACCAAATGAGATTCCTGTTTATGTTGGTAAATGACTGACCACCCTTGTTTAAAATAGGTAGGGTGTCACAAACTTAAGGCTAATCCTTGATGTAGACCCACTTTAATCGTAAAATCATTAATTTCTCCATAAATAGTTCTTACTCTACTATTTATGTTATCATACATATTGTTGATGTAAAAAACTAGATTGCTCTAATTATTCAATCACAGATAAATAAATAAGACAAAGATTTTTAAAGTGGTTCGGCTAGGAATAAAGCCTACGTCCACTGTTATGTGATTGCTGAGTGTTTGCAGAATTCTTGATTACAAGTTCTCTCAAGAAATTCCGCTCCCTCTTGAATGAGGATGATACAAGGTATTTATAGCCTTTAGGCTGTATATGAAAGGTTCGATACATTAAATGACATACATATGAAAGGGTAATACATTTAATGCAGCGTGCGCGTCAAGAATATAAGCATTCAATGAATATTTGAACTGTTGATTATCTGGCAATTAATGATACGACCGAGGTGCAGCTCGGACCGCCATAGTTGCTCGTTGCTCAGGAGTTCCTCGGAGCGCTAGAGTACCTCGGAGCGCTAGAGTTCCTCGGTGCACTAGAGTTCCTCGGTGTATCCTCGTTGCTCGGAAAGAATCATGGTTGGTCGGGAAATGAACTTCCTCGCTGCTATTGTGCCACATAGATTGACACGTGTCTTCGTATTATTCATCCACATCAGCATATTAATTTTGGTATCAACAGAAGCCCCCAATGTTTCATATTTCGAACTTTGAGGAGTATGGAACATTCTTTCTCGGTATATGGCAATATTAAATGACTTTCCTGGGTTTCAGGAACATTGTGTTCAAATTTCCTTCTCATTTCGCAGCTTCCGCCTTTTTTTGAATTTTTTATAAGCGCTTCGATCTCCGTGCAGTCTTTGTCCTTTTAGCCGCCGGAAGTTCAGTAGTTTCTTTTTGGTAATCATTTCTTTCGCCGCTTCCCAATGCAAAGTATTTAAACTTCTTAGGTAACCATACCGTCTTCTACGTTTTCCAATTTTCTGCCTTCAAGCTTTCTATTCTCTCCTTCTCTCTTGTGCGTTCATCTTTTCCTTCGTTAGTTGTCAGCAGACCTCCTTCCTTCCTGTAAGATTTTCTTCCTTCTTCTTTTATTCATCATGGTTTACATTATTGAATCTCTTGAAAAGTTCCGCTCTGACTTTTCCATCCCATCTTGGGTAATCTTGGAGGAACTTTCTGAACCTCAAAATTATTTTCGTCTGGCTGAGGGACATTGGTTCCCCAGTCTTTTTATTGCTGAATGTGGTTTTTCCTTTCCACCAAATCCATTGTGTCTCGAGTTTTGTCAGTATTTTGATCTTGTTCCTGCAAAAATAGCCCCAAATTCATGGAGAATAATTAATGGGGTGCATAAATTAAATATAACTCATGGGACTCGTATAGGGATCCCTGAAATTATGTACTGCTATAAGTGGGCCACTCTAGATAATATTTATTATTTAAAAACTAGGTTTCTGAATAGGGCTCTTGTAGTTAACCTCCCTGACTCAAATAGAGATTATTTTGAACATGGGTTGGTTATAAAAAATTGGCAATATGCCCCTTTAGTTGGTGATGGAGTATACAATGGTCCCAGATGCCCCCCCATATGGCAACGGGATAGGTTTATTTTTCATTTTATTTTACTTATGAAATTATGCTTTCATCATGTTTGACAAAATGTATGATTGATATCTCGTTATGTATTTATTTGCAGTTGATAGCAAAAGAAAAACTCCAAAGGAATCAGAAGTTAATATCAAGCATCTGAAACTTATCTGGGGTTTGCATAAGAACGTTGCAGACGAGCACATTAGGTCTGCATCATATTTGCTACAGTATAAGAGTTATACAACCTCTTATACTTCTCGTCCTGTTGAGCCAGCTTCCACTCCAGAAGACTCTTCTTCAGATTCTCATCTTCCTTTAAGTCAAAGGATGGGTAAGAAAAGAGCTCCTCCTGCTCTCTTTGATGATGTTACTTCTGTTGCTGGGGCCAAGAAAAGCAAAGCTGATGTCCCAGAGGGGACTAAAAAAGTGGATGCTGGGTCTTCTAAAGCTACCGAGAAGCCCCCAGTGGTTCCGAGCAAGAAAAGTGCTCCTGTAGATGTAATTACAATCTCTCCGACCAAGACTTCTTTGGTTGAAGGTTCTGAACTCCCGTTGAGGAGATTGAGGAAATCATCCTCAGTTACTCCGGCTGAAACTGCCTCCTCTCTGCCTGCTGGTGGTACTGATGTTCCAAACATCATTCTTCCAAGTTCTGCAATGAGCTCGGTCGTACCCGAGGTCCATGGTATTGATGAAAAAATTCCTAGGGATATGCTGACATCCTTAGCTGCTCGTCACCTTGCTTCAGTAAATTTCTCATACTTCTGGTTTTTTTTTCTTTCTATGAATGCTTGCATTTTGTATTGACTTTACTATTTCTCTCATCTTTCAGCTGGTGAACTGTTTCAATAATATTGTGAAGAAGGATGAGGCTGTTAAAGCTTCAAGCTCCTCGTCAGGTGTAGAGGATGCTCTGTTGGGTTTGACCCAATCTTTAAAGGAATCTCGTCAACAGTATGTTGAGGAAAAAGCTGTTTGGGAGAAAAAGTTGGCTGTGGCTGAAGCTGAGAAGGTGAAAATGGCTGAAACCTCCAAGAATTTGGAGGATAAAGTAAAAGGTTTAGATGTTGAACATCAGGAATATGATGGCAAGCTGAAAAAGGCAGAGGAAGAGTTATCTACCCTGCGAGATATCAAGGTCAAAAAAGAGGAATTGGATGTAAAACTTTCCTCGGAGAAATTAAGAAGAAAAGTCGCAGTCAAAAAATCCTTCAGCGCTGGCTGGGAGAAAGGATGGGATAAGGGGATTGCTGCTATGACATCCCAAGTCCAATATGGGAAGTTGAAATGCTTCCACGATGGCTGGGTAGCTGCTCTGCAAGAGTTGAAGGTCAAAGACGATTCTGAGCTATTCCAACGACACCTCCCTGGTCCTCCTCCAGCAATTGTGGAAGAAGAAGAAGATGAGCCTGTCTCTGATGAATCTTCTATGGCTATAGGTGATCCAGTCTCTGCCTCTCAACCTTCTGTCACCGAGGACATTTTTTCCATGCCTCCTCCTCCCGAGAAGATTCCGGCCGATCAAGCCGTTGTTACCACCGAGCAACCTAGCTCCTCGTCCCAGCCTCTCGAGAAAGTCTTGGGAGACAAGGAAAAGGTGTGAAGTTGTTCGGCATTAATTCTATCTTTCATTACTTGTAATCGAACAATGTAATCCTTTTGTGATCTAATAAAATACATCTTCGCTCCTCTTCATTGTTGATCCTCTGTCTGCTTTTATTTAACTACTGCTTTCTCTTCGTTATTAGTTTTTGGCCAGAATGGAATTGATATCTGCTCCTGATACTGAGTTGATGCGACAATGCAATGGATATTATAAAGCTGGTCATACAGACCTAAGTGTATCAGAGATTGTTGACATTCTTGGTCACGATGCCTCAGAACAAGCAGTTGAGGCTTACCGGTACCTGAAGGATTTACTTGATAGATCTGTGGCCAACAATGTGGCAAACTACGAATTGATCGAGGAACTTCATGGCTCCATAGAGGATCTTCAAAATCAACACAATGCATCAATGGCTTCGTTGCACAAGGATTATGAAAATAGATATCAACAACTTTCTTCTGAAACAGGCCATAAAAAGATCATTGCTGGATATGATATTAGGGAAAGGACCCTAAAAGGTGAAGTTGAAGCTTGCAGGCAGATTGCCGAGATCCTGGAATAAGAAAATAATAATTTACAGAAAAAGTTGGCTCAATATGAATCTGCAGCGTCATCTTCCACTGCTCTAGTGCCCGTTACTGATGAAGGTTTCTCGTTCTTAGAGGTTGAAAATGCCAAACTAAGGCAAGAACTGGATAACTTGAGAAAATCTGTTATTCCTGTGACTGCTCGGGGACGAGGAAGAGGTTCTCGGGGACGAGGAAGAATTGTCGAGGAGCAAAGTTCTCCAGTTGCTTCTCGGAGCCGATCAAGAGTTCTTAGTCGCAATGTTGAAGAGGCTCGTACCCAATCTACTTTGGAAACTCAAGCATTCCAATTAAACGTCAAAGATCATGCTCTATCAGAAATGTCCAAGAAAAATCTATCCCTGGAAGATCAACTTACTGCAACGAAGTCTTCTCTACATACTAAGGATCTTTTTGCCAAAAACCTTCTCGAACAATTGGATAGATTAACCTTTCAATTTCATAAGCAGCCCAGGGAATTCTGGATGGCAGGATATAATGAAGCTCTTGTTCATTTGGATGCTCGTATTGAACATGCTAACAATGAAGGTTATAAGCAGGGATGGTTGAACGCCCTGGGTGTATTAAAATTGGAGCGAGGGCATTATTTATGGGATTATCATGCTCCTGGATTGCTAGACTTGCCTGTTCCGCCTTATAAATTGGATATGGCATGGATTCCTGCTCGTTCCATTCCTCGGAGTTTGATCTCTAAATATCTTGGTGACTACAACCTTCATTCTCAGGTTGAAGTATCTCGTCCCGAGCACCTATTGGACACTCCTACAATAATGAATGTCAGAATGCTGAAGGACTTAAACTTTATTAATTCTCCTCTTTGCTTGGAAGATCCTCCTGCTGGCGAAGAGCCTGTCTCAAAAGATAAAGGAAAGAAACCAATAGAATAGGTTTTTCAATGTAATAGTTAGCACATACATGTAACATGTAACTTATTTTGAATTTTTAATGAAAGACTTCATTTGTAAATCTGTATTGGTATTGTCTTGTGTTTATCAAACACTTTACATTTATGCATATGTATCTGTTAAAAAGATAACAATATTGTGCTGTCCATCAACCAACTTAGTAATAAAAAGTTACAAGTATCAGTAATGTTTCTCAATCACTTAATAAGAAAGTAATGAGTATAAAAATGTTTAAAATTTTTCCAACAAACCAAGGTTGTTAAATTATGTTTGTCGACCAACTACAGTTGATGGGTTTTTATCCCCGACCAGCTATACTTGGTTCAATTTCAAATATTTTCATAAAATGTGTCCGACCAACCAAGGTCAATAATTTTACTCCTCGTCGACCAATTACAGTTAGTGGGTTTTTATCCCCGACCAACCATACTTGGTTCATTTTGGAATATTTTGCTCTTCAAAGAACTTTTTGTAATAATCTTACCTCCCGACCAACATAAGTTGTAATGGGAGAGTATATTTTTATCTTACCAACCACAATTGATCATGCTGCTGTACACCTCTTAACCAAAGGAGTAGTAGTGGTTCTTTCGAACTGTCCACTAGATATCTTACCAACCGTAGTTGGTCACACTAGTGTCGCCTCCTAACCAAAGGAGTATTTTTTGGTTCTTTCGAACTGTCCACTAGATATCTTACCAACCGTAGTTGGTCACACTAGTGTCGCCTCCTAACCAAAGGAGTATTTTTTGGTTCTTACGAACTGTCCACTAGATATCTTACCAACCATAGTTGGTCACACTAGTGTCGCCTCCTAACCAAAGGAGTATTTTTTGGTTATTACGAACTGTCTACTAGATATCTTACCAACCGTAGTCGGTCACACTAGTGTCGCCTCCTAACCAAAGGAGTATTTTTTGGTTCTTTCGAACTGTCCACTAGATATCTTACCAACCGTAGTTGGTCACACTAGTGTCGCCTCCTAACCTAAGGAGTATTTTTTTGTGCGTAGTGTATTACACACTAGTATTCCCCGAAAAACTTTCGACAGAAAGAAAATGGTGAAACATCCTCGTTTTATTCATAATGAAGGAAATGCTTTACATTTTACATTACTGATAATACTTGCGCAGGTGTTCAGCATTCCATGCATTCTTAAATTCTTCTCCTTCTAGAGTTGCTATTCTGTAAGTTCCTGGTCGAACAACCTCTGTAACTCGGTAAGGTCCATGCCAGTTTACTTCCAGCTTATTTTGCTTCTGAATGACTTTCTTTAGCACATAATCCCCTTCTTTTAAGTCACATTTCTTCACCCTTTTGTTGTAGAACAGAGCTGTACGTTGTTGGTAAGCAGCATTCCTAATGGCTGCCTCTTCTCTAACCTCTTCGAGCATATCCAAATCCAGTCTTCTCATCAAATCGCTGACTGGGGAATTGAAATTTAGCACTCTATGAGTTGGGAGACCCAACTCGGCAGGAATCACAGCCTCACTTCCAAATGCTAGCATATATGGTGATTCTCCAGTTGCTGCTCGGGGAGTTGTTCAGTAAGCCCATAGTACTGATTGGAGCTCATTAATCCAATTTGCTTTAGCTTCACTTAACCTCTTCTTCAAACCATTTAGTAATGTTCTGTTTGTCACCTCAGTCTGTCCATTGCTTTGGGGATGGCCTGGTGCTGAATGATACTTCAAAATGTTAGACTGATGACAATAGACAGCAAATTCTTCATTATCGAATTGTGTTCCATGGTCTGTGATGAAAGCATGGGGGAGACCATATCGATAAATGATGTTCTTCCAAATGAACTGATATACCTTCTCGTACGTCATATCAATTAGTGGTTCAGCTTCCACCCACTTAGTAAAGTAATCCAATGCCACGACGAGGTACTTGAACCTTCCTCGGGTCGTCGGCAATGGTCCAACCAGATCAACCCCCCACATAGCAAATGGCCAAGGTGAAGTTATGGGTGTCAACAATGCTTGTGGAGTTCTTCGGATGGAGGAAAAACGTTGGCACTTGTCACACTTCTTGGTATAGGCTATACACTCAGCCCTCATCGTCGGCCAGTAATATCCCTGTGTCATTACCCTTTGCAAAAGTGTCCGACCTGCTACATGAGATCCACAAGATCCTTCATGGATTTCTTCAACCAATTCCTTGACTTCTGATGGATGCACACATCTCTGTAAACCTGCCATAATTCCTCGTCTATACAAAACACCATTAGTTAACACATACCGAGCAACTTTATACTTCAATTTCTTGGCAGCTAGCTTGTCCTCCGGTAATTCTCCTTCTTCAATGTATGCCCTGATAGGATCCATCCAAGATGGTCCTAAATCAAGGGTAATAATCTTCACCGTCAGATCTTCTTCTATGCTCCGACTTTCTAATACTTCAATTGGTATCGTTCTTCGCAGCTCGGTGCGCGTAGCTGACGCTAATCGGGCCAATGCGTCTGCTCTAGCATTATCCATCCTCGGTATTCTCACCAATTGAATAGCATCAAATTCTGTCAATAACTCCATCACCTTTGCATGGTACTTCACCATTAATTCTCCCTTAACTGCATATATTCCCATCATTTGATTCACAATTAATTGAGAATCACTGAAAACAATTATTTGCCGTGCTTCCATAACTTTCACCAAATGAAAACCTACTATCATGGCCTCATACTCAGCTTCATTATTGGAAGCCTTGAATTGGAATCGCAAGGCATAATCCATGTCAATATCATCTGGGGTGTTTAAAACAATCCCTGCTCCACAACCAGCTGTGCAAGATGATCCATCTACATATAATCTCCATGTAGGTAACTCGTCTTCAAATTTCTTATCTGTCAGAACTCCTCGGTAAAATATCTGCTGTTTTCTTTCATCATCCCCTGGTATCTTTCGTTCCTTGTTGGTCATCTGTTCGTTCCCTTTTACCAACCGGAGTTGGTCTGGGTTTGAATATGATTTTTCTACATCCACAAGTCCTCTTACCAACCTTAGTTGGTCTGGACCTGTGTCTGTTGATCCTGTATCATCCACAGGTAGGTCAGCAAGTACCTTTTGTTCCTCGGGGGTATCAGGGTATGTGAACTCTGCTATAAAATCTGCTACAGCTTGCCCCTTTAATGATGATCTGGGTTCATACAACATATCATATTCACCGAGTTCTATTGCCCAATACATCAACCTTCCTGATTTTTCTGGCTTGTGAAGGGCTTGTCTTAACGGCATGTCGGTATACACGATGATGGTATGGGCCTGGAAGTATGGCCTCATTCTTCTACTTGCCTCAATTAACGCTAATGCCAATTTTTCTAGCTTTGGGTACCTGATTTCTGCACCTCGGAAAGCCTTACTTGTGTAATAAATTGGCTTCTGGACTCCATTCTCCAATCTGATCAACGCCGAGCTGACTGCATTCTCTGATACTGCCAGATACAAGTACAACTTTTCTCCTGTTATTGGCCTAGACAGCAATGGTGGGGCTCCCAAATACTTCTTCAATTCTTGAAAGGCCTTCTCACATTCATCAGTCCACTCAAAACTTTTTCGCAGTGTTTTGAAGAATGGGAGGCATTTATCAGTTGCTCGGGATACAAATCTGTTGAGCGCTGCAACTCGTCCGGTAAGACTCTGTACTTCTTTCCTCGTCGTTGGGGATCGCAGCCCTAAAAGAGCTTTGATCTTTTCTGGATTTGCTTCAATACCTCATTGATTGACGATGTATCCGAGGAACATTCCTTCTCGTACTCCAAAGGTACACTTCGTCGGGTTGAGCTTCATTTGGTATTTGTCCAGTTGATCAAAGGTCTGGCTTAAGTCAACTAGATGATCAGTAACTCTCTTGCTTTTGGTGAGCATGTCGTCGACATAGACTTCCATATTGCAACTGATTTGTTCGGCAAAAACCTTGTTCATCAGCCGCTGATATGTTGCACCTGCATTTTTTAAATCAAAAGGCATAACATTATAACAATAAGTTCCCCTTGGGGTAATAAAAGAAGTACTTTCCCCGTCTTCAGGTTTCATTTTGATCTGATTGTATCCAGAGTATGCATCCATGAAGCTGAGCAGCTCATGTCCCGAGGTAGCATCCACTAGTTGGTCGATTCTGGGCAATGGAAAATGATCTTTTGGGCATGCCTTGTTAAGATCAGTGAAATCAACACACATTCTCCATTTATTGTTCTTCTTCTTTACCATTACCACATTTGCCAACCAATCTAGATATTTTACATCTTCAATGAATTGGGCTTTCTGGAGCTTCTCGACCTCCTCTTGTATGGCTTGGTTCTTCTCGGGACTAAACACTCTTCTTCTCTGCTTCACAGGCTTGATCTTCTTATTCACATTGAGCTCATGACATAAGAAATTTGGATCTATTCCTGGCATGTCTTCATGACTCCAAGCAAAAGTATTCTTCCTGTTTCTCAAGAAAACTATCAACTCCTGTTTTATTGAAAAATCCAACGACGATCCTATCTGGGTTACTCGTTCAGGATGCTCGTCGTCCAGAATAACATTTTCTGTAGATTCCACCACCTGTCCTTTTACAAGTTGAGATTCATCTCTAGGATCAAGAGTTTCAATTTCTGTACCTTCCTCCACTTGGTAAGTAGTAGTCTTTTTCCTTGATTCTTCAAGTTCCTCTTGTTCGGCAGACGAATAATAGCATTCCCGAGCTACTTTTTGATCACCTTTCATAATTCCGACTCCAAAATTCGTTGGGAATTTCAAACACTGATGTACTGTAGATGGAACTGCTTCGAACTTCTTCAATCCAACTCTTCCCATGATGATGTTGTAGGCTGATTGCACATTCTTATCCATCACAAAGAAGCGTATTCTTTCTGTTCGACAAGCAGGCCAAGTTCCAATGAGTATATCCAACTTGATCGTCCCAAGTGGAAAAACTTTCTCGCCAGCAAAACCCAGAAGGGGTCTGTGATAAGGTTCCAATTGAGATAATTTCAAATTCAAGCTATCAAAGCATGAGTAATACATGATGTCTTCCGAACTACCGTTGTCTACTAACACCCTTGAAATGACCACGTCCTTCATCCTCATTTTGATCACCAAAGGATAATCATGAGGGTAAAGAACACCTGCCAGGTCGTTTTTTGAAAAACCAATCACTAGCTTCTCTTTGTTTACCTTCCTCGGACGATCATCCTCGGCCAGATTTATTCGCTGAATATATGAACAAGCTTGAGCCTCTCCAAGGTAAGCTTTTCTTTCTGCAGTAAGGTCTCCTCCTCCTGCATCTCCTCCTGTAATAACATTACAATCAAATGACCCAAAACGTATGGAAAATACCTCTCGTTCAGGTTGTCTTGGCTTCTTGGGAAGATCGGGGTCATCATCTGGATCATCTTCATGGTCCCTCTTCTTTTTCTCCTCGGCACGACGAGGAGATCTAGATCTTTCTCTAGTTCTATCATCATTCTTCCTCTCACCCCTGCGATCTACATATTTTGACAATTTTCCTCTTCGGATGAGCGTTTCAATCTCGTTCTGAAGGGCTATGCAATTTTTGGTCATATGGCCATGATCTTTGTGAAACTCGCAGTATTTGGCCTTATTCCTCAAATCAGGATTTGTCCTCAGTTTTTCTGGCCACTTGATTTCCTCGCTGTTCTTGATTTCTTCTAAAACGTGATTAATACCCATTTTCAATGGAGTATAATTATCGTACTTCTTTAGGACTTCCCATGTCGTCCTATTATTCTTGGAGTGCTTGTCACCACCATTACCTTTCTGCTCTTTCTTTTTAGACTTGTCGACCTCCACCTTGGTTTCTTTATCCATATTCTTCTTTGCAGCCATAGCCTCCTCGGCATTCATGATTTTGGCCGCTTTTGCCATCAACTCCGACATAGTTTTAGGTGGATCTTTGGCCAAAGTGTAGTATAACTTATTAGGCAACAAACCACTCATCAAAGCAGTGATTGCTGTCTTTTCTTCGTAATCTATGACTTCCAACTTCTCGTTATTAAAACGAGTTATGTAATCTCTAGTACTTTCACCTGATTTTTGCCTAACACTTAGCAAGTGTGCTACTCGCTTTACCGGCTTTGCTCCAAAACAAAAATTAACAATGAACATCTCGGCTAACTGAATAAAAGTTGAAATCTTACCCCGAGGAAGATTATTGTACCATATTTGTGCAGATCCGGTAAGAGTTCCTGAGAATGCTCTACACCTCATCTCGTCGGGGACGGCATAGATGTCGGCAGCAGCTTGGTATTGTTCTATATGAAGTACATGACCTGTCTTTCCATCGTACTTGGGGGTCACCATAGGTGCTTTGAATTTCAATGGTGTAGGAAAATCCACAATGGCTTGCACAAAAGGTGTCCCTTGAACAAAAGTTCTCTGTAAGGGGTTTCTTGCCTTAGCCATTTCTCCAAGTCTATCCTCCAACCGCTGAATGGAAGCTTTCCATGCTTCGTTTCCTTCCTCAGGCCGCTTAGTCCGAGCAATTGATTGCTCTGACGTAGCTTCCTGAGATTTATCTCGACGAGTAGCTGGTCGTGATTGTGCTGATCCTTCTCTCAAACCTGATGGTGGCCGCAAACTTCTCGATGGAGCTCTAGGTGGACTCATATTCCTCCTTGGTCCTAATCGACTGAAAGGAGACACCCTGCTTAATCTTTCTAAAGCGCTAGTTCTCTCCGGAGAGAGAGTGATACGCTGATCTGTATCCGTAGCCCGTATCGATGAGGTTCGCCCAGGTTGATACGTAGAATCATTAGACTCCCCATTGCGATATGACCCAGTACGTCTGGATCGTGATTGCCCACGATCACTCCTTTGCCCTGAATAAGTAGGTGCACCGCCTTGAAGAGTTTGAAGGAGTTTCCTCATAGATTCTTGCATGGCGGTTTGTCCTTGAGCCAGATTTGTCATAATTCCGGCCAGATCTGGAGATGCAGATGGATTTGGAAGATTTCCAGTATGTCCAGCATTTCGATTACTGGATTCTGGATTATCTGCCATTGATGATAAATGATTTTTTATGAAAAACGATAATAACAGTCGTTTCCCACAGACGGCGCCAATCTGTTGATGTAAAAACTAGATTGCTCTAATTATTCAATCACAGATAAATAAATAAGACAAAGATTTTTAAAGTGGTTCGGCTAGGAATAAAGCCTACGTCCACTGTCATGTGATTGCTGAGTGTTTGCAGAATTCTTGATTACAAGTTCTCTCAAAAAAATCCGCTCCCTCTTGAATGAGGATGATACAAGGTATTTATAGCCTTTAGGCTGTATTTGAAAGGTTCGATACATTAAATGACATACATATGAAAGGGTAATACATTTAATGCAGCGTGCGAGTCAAGAATATAAGCATTCAATGAATATTTGAACTGTTGATTATCTGGCAATTAATGATACGACCGAGGTGCAGCTCGGACCGCCATAGTTGCTCGTTGCTCAGGAGTTCCTCGGAGCGCTAGAGTACCTCGGTGCGCTAGAGTTCCTCGGTGTATCCTCGTTGCTCGGAAAGAATCATGGTTGGTCGGGAAATGAACTTCCTCGCTGCTATTGTGCCACGTAGATTGACACGTGTCTTCGTATTATTCGTCCACATCAGCATATTAATTTTGGTATCAACACATATCTTCAATAACTTTAATATGGCTCATAAGGATTCTTTTCCTACTTAAATCCCACCATATTATATTCCTATATACTCTATCATATTCCTTTTCTAAATCTATAAAGACCATGTGTAAATTTTTATTCTTACTTCTACATTTCTTCATTAACTATCTTAATAAGTATATAACTTTCGTGGTGGATCGCCTTGGCATAAATTCAAATTGATTGTCCAAAATTTTTCACTCATTTCTTAATCTTTGTTCTATATCCTATTCCCATAATTTTATAGTGTTATTCATCAGTTTGATTTTTCTATAATTATCGCAGTTTTATATATCCCCTTTATTGTTATACAAAGGTATTATGGTATTTTTTCTGCACTAATCTCGCAAGTTTTTTTTAAAATTTTATTAAATAAGTATGTTTACCATTATATCCCTATACTTTTAAGGGTCTTCCATACCTTTATGGGTATTTTATTTGGTCCAACCGCTTTATTCCTTCCTATCTTTCTTATTAATATATCTACTTCTTTTTCAATAATCACACATACCATTCTTGTATTTGGTTCTACGTTCTCAACATATTTTTTGGGATATTCTTCATTCAATAATCCTTAAAATTACTCTTCCCATCTATCTAGAATTTTTTTGTCGTTAATTTATATATTTTGATTTATGTCTTTAATACACTTAACCGAACCCATATCTCAGGTCTATCTATCTTTATCCTTTGCCAATTTATATATACATATCTCCTTTTCACGTTCCTTGGTACCTCATTTACTATAAAGATTATCTCGCGCGTTTTGTTGCGCATTTCGAATAATATTTTTTTACTTTCCTTTTTAACTTCTTATACCTTTCTAAATCTTCTTGATTTTTAATATTCTGCCACTCTTTAAAACATATTCGTTTCTTTTGTATTATCTTTTTCACTTCCTCATTCCACCACCAAGTCTCTTTTTTAACGAATCTTTTTCCTTTAGTCTCACTTAAAATTCGCTTACCTATTTTCTCAATATCAATCTTTGTTCTTGAACAAATGTTATTAACATTGTCGTCCCGATTTCACTTCATGTTTAACAAGAACCTATATTTAAATTCTATCTTTTTGCATCCTTTTGAATCCTTTCATTTTATAATTCAATAACCTATTTTCTCTTTTTGGAACTTAATCCTTTAATGGATAAATCTAATACTAATAATTGATGTTGATTTGTTAACCTTTCACCTGGTATAACTTTACAATTATTGCATGTGTTTAAGTCTCTTCATATAAGTAAGCAATAATCTATTTGAGTTTTATTCTCTCCGCTTTAAAATCTTATTAAATGTTTTCCCCTTTTTTTTGAAAAATGTGTTTTTTAATGCTAGATCGTATGCCTTAGCAAACTCTAAGATAGTTTTTCCTCTTTAATTTATCTTACCAAAACGACAACCTCCATGTAACCCTGAATAACCATCCCGTTCTACTCCGATATGTCCATTTAAGTCACTTACTAAAAATATGTTTTCATGCATAAGAATTTGTTGTAATACTTCATCCAATAATTCTCAAAATAATTTCTTTATGTTTTTAGCTAACATTCCTTGGGGCGCGTAAGCACTTGAAAAATTAAATATTATTTTATCTAAGACAACTTTAATGTTCATTAACCTATCTTCCCATCTTTACCATCCATCACTTTATCTTTCATATAGTGATCGATAACAATACCTATCCCATTTCTACGATTATCTCTCCCTCCCGAATAAAATAATTTATAACCCCCTTTCTCTCTAGCCTTTTCACCATTCCATTTAGTTTCTTGTAGGCATTCTATATTAATTTTTCTCTATTTTAAGGTATCCATAAGTTCTTTTACACTTGTGAGTTAGTGTTCCTAAATTACACATTGCAAATCTAATTTTATGTATGTTATTTTTATTTGCGTTTATCATCAATATTTGATATAAATTTTATAGTCGGCTGTCAACCTGACATTAACCCACCTCGTTTCATATCCGGGATTGGGCACCAACAATGGTAGATCCAAAAAGATTAATTATATAACTACAAAGTTAATTAATTTAATATTCTTACAAATTAATTCACTAAATAAATGTGCTCAAACCCAAGTCACAAATACGCCGAAATAATACACACGCACCCCTACGTATGATAAATATAATAATAAATTTAGACCATAAAGTTACTGAAGATACAACTATTAAAGAAGAAAACTCCAATTAACAATCTATGCTCATAGATAAAAATACGTAAAACTTCATGCAAGTTGAATAATAATGAAGCAATTAAAAAATTATAGCAAAGGGAATGACACACTTTGGTAAATGGCAACATTGTCTTAAAGTGTTGCATTCACAATACACTACTCTTCGAAATAGCTTTGTTCAAATGAAGCAAAGCCGACTTTAGATTTTCGATACAACTCCACTCAAACATGAAAAGTGTCCAAAATGTGAGACAAAATGGAGAAAATCTCCATTGATTACGCGCCTGTCAAATCCAATAAAAAATCAATATTTTATCAATATGTAACACAGTGTAATATTGATCTCCGAAGACAAGAGATACAAATGTAATGCAAAATCAAGAATTTATAAATTATGATGCTAGGATAACCCTAAAACAACAAATATTTTGAAATTTTTTACAGATCAAAAAGAAATTTTGCTCAGAAAGTTGAAAAACCTTTTAAATTTGAAGAACAAAATCAAAATGAAATCTCGTTACTATAATAGAAATAGATATACAGAATCTGATTCAAACAAATAAAACAAAAATCAAATAAGCACTAATAATAATCAAATAAAAATATATTATGTATTTACAAACATTCAGAAGTTTCAAATTGTAATTGATATTTACAAACTTATTCAAGTGAAGCATGAAATAAATATGGGATGTTGGAATCCGGGGAATTTCAAATTAAAGCCGTTATCAACAGTTTAAATTCTAGGGATGGAGAAATTATAGAACGACGGGATATGAATCTCAGTATTACGGGTCAGCAAAACATATATCGGATAAGGCAAATCGCAAAGAATTTACAAAACCGTAATGGAGAAAACCTAAAAGCAAATCCACACTCTTAATCAAATTATGTTTTGGCCGGATACTGTGTTTTATCCACCCTTACTTCGATAAATTGTCTAATTCTGCTTCCTAAAACACTTTTTGGTGAAGAGGTCTCCGAAAATTTCATAAACTTTAAGTCTTTGAAACCAACTTCTTTCATCCCGATATCACATTGATCGCTTTACGATGGAGGTAAGCGTGACTTAGTGGACTTATCGTTGTGTACTTTTATGCTTTTGTCGTCTCTGAATGTCGTAGTATTCTATTTATGAAATATATCTTTAAAAAGGCATTTTCAATTCCTAGATCATTTAACTACAGGGAAGGTGAACCTTCAATAATCGCGAGTTCCTTTGAATCTTTGGAAAATTTTGATGGTTATACCCGTGACCTTCCTTCGCAGATGGTTTGGTGTAACGAAAGAATGTTTGCTCTGATGACAAGTTTCGCTAGTTGCATCTAGGGTTCTTTTATCTCGTAGAAAAAATCAAGATTTTTTTGCAACCTCCTTACAGATGGTTCGCTCCAGTGAAATATGTTTTTACTACAACGAAGCATCAGTGGACAACCATAAGCAGGTAACCTTTTCTACAACCTTAAAGATCTTTTCCTAGATATTTCCAAAGAATACTTTTTGGGCTGATGGCATGTTTTGCTGCTCTTTACTTCTATACTAAGCATATTTCTTAGATATATACCCCATTAGTCTTTCTCTTTTACAAGGCTTAAAATATTTTCAAAGAGAAAATTTTCTACAGAAATAGTCTTTAGTTTTTTATGTTCTTCACTTTAAGATTCTAAAACCTTTTCAGGAAAGAAGACTTGTTCTTTTTTCTCATTCTTTTTATTATTTTCACTTGATCATCATTGTCTTAGGTTTGATCAATATCAAAGAAGAAGAAGAAGAAACTGTAAACTTTATGAACCTTCAAAACACTTTTGGTCATCAATTTCTTTTAAACTTAGGACTTCATTACAAAAATATAGCTCTATCCTGGTAAAAATAAAATGTCGCTAATGATATTAAAAATGCCGAAAAAACTTTTCCCCGTAATTTTCCCGGCATTTTGGATGAGTTTCGTAATTGCCAATGTGGTAAAAGCTAAACGACATTTTCAATAATGATGGGAAAGATTTAGCGACATTTTTCTCAGCATTTGTTGAGAATGGAACAAAAAAAATACTCTTTAGTGGCATTTTATCAACGCCGGTGAGAAACTTTTGTGGCATTTAAAAAATTTCTTGAATAATCTTTCCAAAATAATATGGATATTGAATATAATTTTGGAGGCATTTAGGAAATCCCGAGAATAATTTTTTTACTCAATAAAATGATAGGTAAACTTTTTTTAAGATGAAATTTGTTTTACGTCATCAAATAAAATGCCATAAAAAATTTCATAAGCTTTTTAGTTACTCATAGGAGTCATTCTAATTATATAAAAAGTGTTGCATTTAACTATATTTATGTGCATAAAATTATAATCAAAGTGTTGTAATTAAGTTAATAGGTCGCTAATAAAAAAAACTTAAAACGTCCATCATACATAAAAGTGTGCCTAAAATAAAAATAAAATATTCATTAAAAAACAAATGTATCACATATAATGTGATGCCACAAGAAAGAAAATGAACGAAAAGAAAACTCCATAATTAAGATTCTAGCTACACCCATCGAGGGCAAACATCTTCTTTAACTTAAAAAAAATAATAAATAGTCATTAATATGTATTCTTAAGTTATTATAATTAAAATTAAAAGTATTAAAATAAGTTCATTAGAAATATCCCATGCTACAATCGTATGATACGCATTTTCAACGGTCGACTTGTTTCCATAAGGTTTAAGTAATGGTTCATTTGTAACAAATATCTTTTCAATATACTAGTTGTGCACACATGCATTGCATGTGTAATCATTGTCTGTATGTTGTTAATGACATAATGCAAGTTATCAATTTTCTATTATTCTTATCAAAGAACAATTGCTAACTAGAGAAAAGCGCATAACTCAAATTTATTGAGCTCTCTTAGACATCCCACAAGGACATTATAAGAGAAAGAACAAAAAGTGATTCCACATTTTTGTAAGTTTTTAATGAAACAAAAAATCCTTCTGCAACAGAAGTAGAAAACCATTTCTACAACAAAAGGGAATTCAAAAAATAGAAATAACAAAATTTATAGCTAGGCATCTAATTTAATATTAAAATATTTCACTTCAAACCAAAATGGTAAAAAAAAATCAAATTTGTTTCACAAAAATTGAATTAAACCAAATAAAATAAGCTTTAAAAATGATGACGAAGCATTCCAATTGCAAATATAGGAAATTTTAAAAAAATATCAACATAAAAAATTATATGAATATACTAATCATATTATAATATTTGAAAAATAAAAGGTGAAACACCTAAAAAATAATGTAATCCTTATCTACAACCAAGAAACATAGTGAGACAAGAATATCAGAAGACATTAACAACAAAAGGCGTTACGAATACATCACAAATACAAATATAAAAGCTTCAACTTTATAAATCATATTAACAAAAGCCAAATAAGCACATTTCTATGGCAGGTCCATTAAATGATTTTCAAAACAACCATACCTTATACCAGCACACTAAAGTGAAACATCAAACAAATAGAATTTTTTTAATGTAAAAATAGCTCTAAAACAAACATAACACCCATAACCCTCCTTTTTTTTCAAATTTAATCGTTTTTCAAATAAACAAGGATCAACACGATACTTTAACATGAATTTTATAATCAAATTAGGCGATAGAAGAAGAAACACATCAGGTTAATTTTTAAGGTTTCAAATACAGTGAAACAAAGTTCACAACTTGTTTGCGTAAATATCTCTAATATGTTTGTGAATGCCTCTCATATTATTTTGTGCCTTTCGTTTAGGATGAAATAGTTTTGGTCTAGAGAATTGTCAAATTCAATCACCAGGCATTGAATTGGAGGGGTTTTGATTTGTTGTTTGACGATACAAAATGAATTCACTTTTTAAGGAAATATGTGCACTAGAATACAATAATTCTTCACATTCTCATGAGAAGGAAGTTGTAACAAACCGTCTATCAAGGGAAAATCATGAACAAGATGTTGGAGATTTTTAAAATAAGAGAGTAAGAGTTTTTTGGGTGTAAAAGCCTTAAGAGCTTGTCCCACATTGGAAGTGTGAGGAAGAGGTGGGAAGCTAACCCAAATATAAAAGGGGATAGTGTCCCACATTGGAAAATGTACAAAGCTAAGTGTCACCACTAAGCTATATAAGGGGTGGGCAACCTTTGAGTCCCACATTGAAAAAATGTTAAGAATTTGTACAATTAATAAGTACAAATGGAAGATGAAGAGTTAATTCATCTAGCATTTAAGAGGCTATTCAAGAGACCTCAATACGGTGCGAAGCACCGTACGCACACGCACACGCACATGCGCGCGCGGGTGCGGGGCAGTGGGCTGTAGAGGCGCTAGTGACGCACTTTGCACTTCGCACGCCGCGTGTCCGCAGTGGTAGCGGGTTGCCGGGATTCGTCCGGCTCGGGCGCGGTCACTTTTTGGTTGACCCGTGCAAAACCGATTCGGTATTATTATACCTGTTCGGAAAGGACTTAAGACTGTTGGTAATTAACAGTCATACCTGTTCGGAAATGACTTAATTCAACAGTCATGACTCTTGAAGACAAAGCCTTTCATTTTCCTTTAAATAAAGGCTGCCTAAAAACGGAATTACATTGATAACAAAAACCAGTTTCAGATTTCCATACCCTGCTATTACTCTCTTACAATTTTCAGGAGATACAAATTCTCTTATTCTGTTTTGTGCACATAAACAGAATAAGAACTTGATTGACTGTTCTTCGCTGCTACATCCAAGGGCTGTTTTCAAATATACAAGTTGCAGACAGTGCAATTGCTTCATTGTATCTTGAGTACGGATTTGTTGATTCCCGTTTGTATACCGAAATTCTTCGTGTGGGGCAAATACTGTATTTAGGAAAGTGACATCACGCCTTGAAGTTTTATAGTGACTATTCAGAAATCACATTGTTGTATTGAAGTTGACATTTTTGAGATATATAAAGAGTTCCATTTCTGTATTTGCATTCATAATTTCCAACACAAGATCCCTTGGGGGAGTCAATCATCATGAAAGAAAGAGAAGTACAAATACATCAAGTGACTTTTTTCTATTTAAGATCCAAATTAAGTTGCTCACCTCCATCGATCCTCGAACAAAACGTATTTGCATTTTCTTAGCTGAAAAAACATCTCGAAAACAAAAAAGAACCTAGATCTTCGACATAACCCTAATCTACGTAACACAAAAATCTTATAATATCAAAATCCAAACAATGGTTTTGGTCTATGAAAGGAACATACATATACATAGACATCTAGAGAATGGAGTAATTAAGATTATAGGGTATGATTGGAAATTCTGCATAAGTGAGGGTACTTTCGTCATAATACGATTCCAAGTGTTTTTGGATCTTCTTTAGCAGTAGAGATATTTTTCAAAAGTGTAGGACTAATATCATTCCACGTACTTTTGTTAAAGGGTCCTTGCTTACAGTGAATTCACGTGCTACGACCACTTTTGGAAGTCTGAAAGTAATAAGGTCTACCATTTTTTTTTTTAGAAAACATTGAGTGAATTTTCAAAACTTAAAAAACAAGTTTAGGTAGAAAAAAATATTATAAACAAATTTATCTATTAATAAATTATATTTACTTACATTAACTAACTTTCCATTATTAAGTAGCTTCTAGTGGGTTTGATGATACTTCTTCTTCTTTGGGGGCTCTTTTTACAAATAAGAAAGGAAAACATTTGAATCCAGATAATGATGATAAAAATTTGCATTCAATGATAGAGAAGATGTTAGATCAATGACAATTTGTCTTTTATATAAGCATTAAAAAACAAAGTTACTTTTTCTTAAAGATAGGGATAAGCGGGTGACTATAGCAAACACCTTTTTTCCACTTTCTTTTTCTTCCTTGATTTACTATTTCTTTGTATGAAATTATTACTTTCTTAAGAGAGGCTTACAATTCTTACAACATCTCTATAAAAATTGGTTTTAAAAGAAGAGGCAAATAAAGTTTTCCTTCTATGAGAAAATCATAATAAAAAAATTGTCTCTCTCTCTCTCACCCAGATATAATTTTTCCCCAACAAAATAGAAGAGGAAAACACATAAATACTCTCTCTCTTTCTACCCCTTTTTTCTCTTTTTCTTACCTAATCAGTCCATCCCCCAAACTGGTATTATGATATTGAGCAACTTATAGTGAAGGGGCGATAATATACCATATTACTACCATGCCTAGTTTTTTGAGACATAAATTATTTTTTATTCTAGGTTGTTTTATCCGGGGATGACGGGGCACTATAAGGACTGCAGCACAAATTTTGGACAGATCCGCAAAACACATTAAAGAAAGTGACCTAGTCCGCGACTCATCCACATTATTATTTATTTTTGGATTTTTGCATTAGGTAATCTCGTTCCATTTCTATATAGTAGATACACAAATTTTAAGATGTTTTATTTATCTGTCATGGAATCTGAAAATCACTCTGTATCCAATGGTCTTATTGTTTTAAACATACTTTTCAAATTTGAAGGCTTTGATAAAAAATGTTGAATTTTATTTTTAAAGACGAGAATTTCAAACGGTTTCGAAAACGGAGTTAAAATGGATTTTATATGAATTTTTATATGTTTATCCCTCATAACATTTTTGAGCGGAACTATCAAAATAACTGGGCGATCGATCGATCGACGCCAGGGGTCGATCGATCGACCCCAACAGATTTCGTGCGCTGCAAGCAGTTTTAAAGAGTTGTTGTTAATTCAAATTCTTATCTTTTGCATTATAAAAGGAGGTCATGGACAGACCTTGCAAACCAACTTTTGACACATCAAATATCCACAAAACATATTTTTATTTCCTCTCTTTTATACACAAAATGTACCCTTTATATTATGTATTCAACCCTAGTTTTGGAGGTTTTCTTGGGGCTATTTTGGTGTTTGTTCTTGGAGGAGTTTTGATGATATTTGGGAGATGATTTTGATGGTGTAATCTGATTTCTAGGCAGATTTATGTTGATTCCTTTTGGTAGTTTAAGGTATGGGGTTTTACACAATATGCTCCTTAATCTCATGAGTGTTATTTCCTTTATTTTCTTTGATTGTTGGACTCGTATTTGAATTGCTAAATTCAATTGGAATATGGAAATTATTGTTGAAATCTGATTTTGATTCATATGGTACTGTTATTGTGTTGGGTATGTCGTCATGAGATTTTAATATGACACTAATGTTGGGCACCTGCCAAGATTCCTGTTCCGGCTACTTGATAAAGTATGACGCGGTATGGTGATGCCTGGTGACTAGGATTAATGTGTTGTGGAGTAATTATATTGATAGAATGCTTATGAGATTCACATTTGATTTGAATCTTCGTACTCGTATTATTATGTTTTATTCACCGCTAATATTTGTTAAGCTTCTTTCCTGTCGTATTGTATACTTCCCCATATTTTCTCTTAGTGGCAGGTTAGCGCAGATTTGGGGCGCTACGGAGATTGATATTTAGCGTGGATTATTTTGGGAAGAATATTCGAGAGTGCAATGAAAAAATTTGTATTTATTTTGATGTATAGATCATTTTATTTCGAGAGAAATATTTGTATTATTTCGAGACACTTTTGATTGTATTTAATTTGAAGAGATTGTGATTAGTGGATTCTTGTACTTATATTATTCTGGGATTTATTTTAGATGCTATATACCTTGTTATTTGTGGATTTTGTTAGTTTCATCGCGGGTAGCACTCCGCCCCGCTCTCCCTAGGCGCGGGCGGGGTGTTACAGAATTGTATCAGAGCTTAGGTATACGACCGCCCTCGGGTCTTGGGTTTTGGGTGTGTTGCATTTTTGTGGTGCGTATTTGGAGATAAAAATTTTAGATGATCGTTCCATGATAGGTTCCGAGATTATATGTGAGGAATTTATTTTTGGGAGACGGAATTATTTTTGGAGATTATTGTAGTGGACTGATTTTTTAGCGAAGGCTCTCGGGGAATTTCGAGGGCGAAATTCCATTGTTAGTGGGGAAGTGTAACAACCCGCGTAATTTTTGGGGTATTTTCAAAATATAGAGGAAAGTAAAGTTTCTGATATAATTATTTTTCTTGATAAAAAATGTTGGATTTTATCTTTAAAGACAAAAATTTTAAACGGTTTCGAAAACGGAGTTAAAATGGATTTTATATGAGTTTTTATATGTTTATCCCTTATAACATTTTTCAGCGAAACTGTCAAAATAACTGGGCGATCGATCGATCGACGCTAGGGGTCGATCGATTGACCCCAACAGATTTCATGCGCTGCAAGCAGTTTTGAAGAGTTGTTGTTAATTCAAATTCTTATCGTTTGCATTATAAAAGGAGGTCATGGGCAGACTTTGCAAAACAACTTTTGCCACATCAAATATCCAGAAAACATATTTTTATTTCCTCTCTTTTATACACAAATAGTACCCTTTATATTATGCGGGACAGGGTGTTACAAAATGGTATCAGAGCTTAGTTATATGACCACCTTCGGGTCTTGGGTTTTGGGTCTGTTGCATTTTTATGGTGCATGTTTGGAGATAGAAATTTTAGATGATCGTTTCGTGATACGTTTCGAGATTATGTTTTAGGTGTGAGGAATTTTTTTTAGGACATGAGATTATTTTTAGAGATAGTTGTAGTGGCCTGATTTTTTAGAGTTAGGCTTTCGTCGAATTTCGAGGGAGAAATTCCATTCTTAGTGGGGAAGTGTAACAACTCTCGTAATTTTTGGAGTATTTTCAAAAAATAGAGGAAAATAAAATTTTTGATAAAATTATTTTTCTTGCTAAAAAATGTTGGATTTTATTTTTAAAGACGAGAATTTCAAACGGTTTCGAAATCGGAGTTAAAACTAATTTTTAATGGATTTTTAAAGTTTATCCATTATAACATTTTTAAGTGGAACTGTCAAAATAACTGGGCGATTGATCGATCGACGCTAGGTGTCGATCGATCGACCCCAACAAATTTCGTGTGCTGCAAGTATCTTTGAGAGATGTTCTTGATGGTTTAATATATGATTTCTGGGCAAATTTATGTTAGTTTCTTTTTGGTGGTTTAAGGTAAGGGGTTTTACACAAAATGCTCTGTAATCTCGCGAGTGTTATTCCCTTTGTTTTCTTTTATTATTGGACTCATATTTGAATTGCTAAATTCAATTGGAATCTGGAAATTATTGTTGGAATTTGATTTTGATTCATGTGGTACTATTGTTGTGTTAGGCATGTCGTCATGAGATTTTAATATGGCACTGATGTTGGGCACCCGCCAAGATTCCTATTCCGGTTATTTGATAAAGTATGGCGCGGTATGATGAGGCTTGGTAACTCGGATTAGTGTGTTGTGGAGAAATTATATTGATAAAATGCTTATGAGATTCGTATTTGATTTAAATATTTGTACTCGTATTGTTACGTTTTATTCACCGCTAATATTTGTTGAGCATCTTTCCTGTTGTATTGTGTACTTCCCCATATATTCTTTTAGTGGCAAGTTAGAGAGAATTTGGGGCGCTATGGAGATTGATATTTAGCGTGGATTATTTTGGGAAGAATATTCGAGAGTACAATGAGAAGATTTGTATTTATTTTGATGTATAGATAATTTTATTTCAAATATATAGTTGTATTATTTCAAGAGACTTTTGATTGTATTTAATTTGAAGAGATTGAGATTGGTGGATTCCTGTACTTATATTATTGTGGTATTTATTTTAGATGCTCTATACCTAATTATTTTTGGATTTGGTTAGTTTCATCGCGAGTAGCGGTCTGCCCCGCTCTCCCCGGGCGGGGGCGGGGTGTTCGTATATTATATTTTCGATCGTGGGATTTCGTACGGGTAGGTTTGGGTATATGGGCGCTCAGTCGTGGTAGAAATGGGTAGGCATATATGAGCCTTATATTATTTTGCGCGTATACGCTTTCTCGAATTTCGAGGACAAAATTCCTTGTTAGAAGGAAAGTATGTAACACCTCAGATTTTTTAAATGAGAATTTTTAAATTAATTTTGAAAATCGGAGAAAATTAAAATTTTGGATTTTATAATTTAAGATGTTGGTTTTTATATTTGAAAAAAATAAATTGTCAAACGAAATTGGATTCGGAATTGAAATAGAGTTTTAATTGAATTTTTATTATATAGAAGAGTCCTAAAAATATAAAACTTTCTACAAAAAAATATTTAAAAATAATATTTTGTGAAATCTGACCGTCCGATCGAGCTGAATTTTTCTTAGCAGTCCTGTCTCGCCTTTCGCTACAACATACTAAAATTTCATCCAGATCTAACGGTCCAATCATCCGAACTAATTTTTTGTGTGTTTATAAATGATTAGAACTCTTTTCTTAGTCAGACTCTTATTCCTTTATATATAACAACTATTTCGTGGATGGACTTTTAAAATCACTTTTTCTCAAACTTTTCAACCAGAAGACCTCTCCAAAATTACTCCCTTTCAACTACAAACCATATCCCCAAACTTATTCAAGATTTCAACCTTAGATTAAAAGGCTTATTTGGTGTTTTCTCGTGTTTGGGCTAGAACGAGATTTGATTATTTTCACATGAGGAGCATGATGGTGCGATCAGATTTTGTGGATAAATTTATGTGTCGATTCATGTGATGATTTTAAGGTATGGATTTTTACAAAATATGCTCCATAATCTAGCTAGAGTTATTCCCTTTGTTTTCTTGTGATTATTGACTCAGATTGGAATTGCTAAATTTAATTCGAATTTAGAAAATTTTTATTGGAATATAATTTTTGATTCATGTGGTAATATAATTTTGTTTGGCATCGTGTCATGAGATTTTAGTATGGCTCGGAGAATGGGCACCCGCAAAAAGTCCAAAATCCGGATATGCTTAATAATGCATATGCGCGGTGAGGTGAGGCCTCGTGACTCATTGATGTGTTGTTGAGAAATTAATATCGATATAATGCTTGAGTATTGTATTTGATTTGTATATGCGATTCGTATTGTTGCGATTTATTCATCGTGCTAATGTTTTTTGAGCATCTATTCTTGTCATATTGTGTACTTCCCCGTATTTTCTTTTAGTTGGCAGGTTAGCGTGGATTGGGACGCTATGGACTATTTGGAGAATTATTGTTGAGCTTGGATTGGAAGATGTATTTTGATGTAATTATTAGTGGTGAAATTTTTAGTTGGAGAATTTTATATTTGAGAGACTTTATTGTAATCTTTTTGTGGGAATAGAAATCGTGGATTTGATTAGTTTCATCGTAGTAGCGCTCCGCCCGGCTCTCCCCGAGCGCGGGTGGGGTGTTATCATACTGAGCGCCCAAACACCCAATCCTACCCGTACGAAATCCCACGAACGGAAATACAATATATATATATATATATATATACCCCTTGTTATCAGACCTAACTCTAAAAAATCAGGCCACTATAACTATCTCCCAAAATAATCTCGTCTCCCAAAAATAAATTCCTCACATCTAATCTCGGAACGTATTACAAAACGATCATCTAAAATTTCTATCTCCAAATACGCGCCACAAAAATGCAATAGACCCAAAACCCAAGACCCGAGGGTGGTCATATACCTAAGCTTTGATACCATTCTGTAACACCCCGCCCGCGCCCGAGAGAGCGGGACAGAGCGCTACTTCGATATATTAAACTAAATCCACAATCAATAAGGTATAGAGCATCTAAATAAAACCCACAATATAATAAGTAAAAGAATCCACTAATCTCAATCTCTTCAAATTAAATACAATCAAAAGTCTCTCGAAATAAAATGCTCTATAAATTTAAGGTGGAACCACTATTAACAAGTACCAATGGGACCGTTTTTTATAGAACTTCAAATGAGATATTGGCAGTATAATTATGATCAGGCTCAAACTTTGGAATTTCCTTCTCCGTAATAGAGATGAGTGTCTTAGCATTCAAAGTTCCAACTATATGAATGGCCTCATTAGGAGAAGTGGAAGGAGAAACTGTAGCTTGCGTGAGAAACTCAATGAGAGAATTTTTTAAAGTTGGGAAGACATGAAAAGTCCCCATAGGGTGATATTGGCTTGGGTTTTCTTTAATTGTTCGAGGATATTGATTTCCTTAATAGTCATCTAAAGCATTCTTGCTTCTTCAATAACCGTTTTTTTGTTTATCTACAGGTGTGATTTCAGTGGGAAGTATTGGATCTTTGTAGTACCATCCTAGCTAGGCCATATGGTGTATGGATTATAGGAAGAAGAGGAAATCATTTTATATCCTCGGGGGCTGAAGAAATCTCATTAATCTCTGATAAAAGTTATTCTAAAGAAATAATTTGGTAAAATGAGGCTATTACACTAGAGGTTACATTATCAGGTTCATCGTCTGAATTATTTGAGTTATAACCCCATCATGTGGAAATTATCCAGTTGTTATAACACCACAATTTTCCACACATAGATTATTAGGATGAACAACAAATATAGGGAGCGCTA
Organism: Sambucus nigra; assembly: GCA_949130495.1. NCBI lineage: Eukaryota > Viridiplantae > Streptophyta > Magnoliopsida > Dipsacales > Adoxaceae > Sambucus > Sambucus nigra. The sequence continues at coordinate 416,945,657 of OX422209.1, read as the reverse complement.
AATAATTTATATCATTCTTAGCATCAACGTAAACATAACAAAGACAATAATTAAAAACCATCCACAATATAAAACTCAATAAAGGATGACAATAAGAATTACCGAACTGAGATAAAACTAAAAATCCAATAAAATTGAATCCACTATAAATATTTTCTATAAAAATGTCTCAATTGAAATGAAAGATACATCCATAACCACCTCCGACCAGAAATCCTGAATACAAATGACTACTAAAATGAAATATCAACTCCTAATCTAAGGATAATGACTGAATAGTCAAGCACTCTAAGTCTGACCGCTCAGCCTGGCTAATCTTGTATATAACAATAATAATTGTGGGGGTAATGTAACAACCCGGATTTTTTTTAAATGGGGATTTTTAAATTAATCGGAAAAAAAAAATGAAATTTTGGATTTTATAAATTTTATAATTTAAAGTGTTGGTTTTTATATTTGAAAAATAAATTTTCAAACGGAATTGGAATCGGAATTAAAATGGAGATTTAATTGAATTTTTATTATTTAGAAGAGTCCTCAAAACATAAAACTCTCTAAGAGTCCTCGGAACATAAAACTCTCTAGTAAAAATAATATTTTTAGAAATCCGACCGTCCGATCAAGCTGAATATTTGTCAGAAGTCCTGTCTCGCCGTTCGCTACAACATACTAAAATTTCAAGCGATTCTAACGGTCCGATCGTTCGTAATGATTTTTTCAAGTATTTGTATTTGATTAGGACTCAAATTCTTTTTGGTATATAAACATAAAGTGACGAGTTTAGATCTTTTAAAACACATTTTAGCCTTCTCAAAAATCAGAATCCTCTCATCTTCTTCATCTTCTTCAACCTCAAAACCCTAGCCCCATTCTACATAGCTTTCAACTCAAGTTTTGTCAAGATTAACCTAATTTTCTCAAGACGCGTCAAGAACGAATCTTTGTCAAATTTTTGAGAGGAATACACATTCAAGATCAGATTTCTAAACCAACTTTTATTCAGGCATGTTGACCCTATTCTTTTCCTTTAATGTTATGTGTCTTGATTGTAGCCTCCATTAAACTCATGTTTTCTAAAATAAGATATGAATATAAAGATTGAAGAGATAAATTTCGGGGCTGTTTTACATGAACAAAATTAATGATACCAAATACTTATAACTTGTATTCTTTGGGTTGTGTCGGTGTAGTCGACTTTGCTATGGGCATGTGCATGTAGAGGAGCCCTTTTAAAAGTAAATTTTGAAATTTCATGTGAAAACCCTAGTTTAATTTAATTCCTTGTGTTGGAAAATAAGAATCATGATAGGACTTGCATGTAGCGATTATTCTGAAAATCATTATATTTAGGTGTCTTTGATTTACACTTTTTAAATTGAATTATTTAAATGGGAATTTAGTATTATTATGAATGTTGTTATAATTTGGAATTGTGTTACTTTATGGAAATATGATAATTTTTCGGGAAGATTGGGTATGGTAGATAATTGGTTTTCACCCTTGTTATAGTACACTTGTTAGGTATGGGACTAGTAAGTGGGCCTTAATTACGATTTATGCTAATTAGGTATGGGACTAGTTAGTGTAAGTCTATGCGGGTTATATAATTGGGGTGGGGGCTGATTTTCTATTTTATACCTTTATTGTGATGGCCTAGGATTGATATCTAGGTGGAGTGAAATTTTATAATCATTCTTTGCTTAGGATAGGACGATATTGTGTTTTGGGAACCCTTAGTTGGCACTAAAGGTTATTTTGAGGATTTTCACATCGCTTTTAAGGGTGGGGGAAATTAATGTGATTAACGAAAACAAGGAATGTGGAATTTAATATCGCAGGACTAAAACGGATATTAAAAATTTATTGGCGACATAATGTGTCTAGGGCCGACAGTTTGAACGGGTCAGAGGACGAGTTATGTCGTGTCGTGTGTGGAACCTTGTCATATCGCGAGGGTCGCAGGATAAAAACGGGCCAGACGGCGGACTTGACAAGGGGACGGGTGCGTGTGTGGAACCTTGTCATATCGCGAGGGTCGCAGGATAAAAACGGACCAGACGGCGGACTTGACAAGGGGACGGGTTTTGGTAATAATATTCACGGTTAAATTAATTAAATTTAACATTATGGGAAGGTGGGTTAATTAAAATCATATTGGTGTGGCTTTTATGAACACCTTGCGGGTAATTGTGAATTTATTTATGGTGATTATTAATCTCGTAATTAAAAGATTCTATTGTTATAGTCGATATATATAGCACTATTGTCTGGGTTCAAGGACCCTATTTGAGGAGAGTAGCCGGTTTACATGCTCGGGGCTTTGGCTCTGACACATGCGTTGACTAATCTTTTTCAGGATTTTTGGGAGTTGCTGCATAGGATTCATTGGAGATCTTTTAGAGGTGCAGCTGGATTTATGTTACTGCTTTAGTAGTTGGATTTTCTCTTTCCATTCAGTCGTTTTATTTATGAGACTATTTTGGAGTTATTGGGCCTTTTTGGTTCCAAATTTATTTAGAGGATTTCTGTTGGGATTATTTAGATTTTATTTAATCATTATTGGAGATTGGATTTTTGGAGTTAGCATGTGATGGATCTTTTATCGCTTAGTTATTTGTGATCATTTGAGATTGAATCAATTGTTTATCTTATGGACTGATTTATTTATGTCTCATAATTGTCTCATGCTAAGAATGGTACTTATTTAGTTCACGCCCGGCTTAGTTTTGGTGGCGGCCGACGCCAGAGTTAGGCGGGGTGTGACAGGTAAATGTTTATATATTTTGATCAGTGCCCTAAATTTATAAGAAATAACTTATAGTATCAAAACAAAAATAATCGTGCGACTCATTTACGATTAAATGTTATCCTGTCAACACTCACCTGCAATAAACACCTCACCCCTCATCAAAAGTGAAATACTATAAGAATGACCTAACCCAAGGTATAATCCATACTAAGAACTCTCTAACACTTGACTAGTAAGTACTATCACACAAAGAAATACTAACATAGTATGCAACTAGCTACTCATGTACTGAATACACCTCGATAACTATCTTTTACTAATTTAGATACACGAGATCTCATAAAATAACAATATCCATAGTCTAATATTATTTAATTAGATGTTCCCGTCACCATACTATAATGTATGTACAAAATACGATCCCTAACCAACCCCACCCATGTCACCTGTACAGTAAGATATACACAATCTCATAAAAAAACACATAAGTCTAGCATAGGGTTTAAATAAAAGTTTCCATCACCGGAATAATATCATATATCAATATAAGTCTCATAATAACCACACAAAGGCATCTACCTTCGGGGGACTTCCTCATGCTTTCATCGGTAAACTCGCAGGAGTCCCTCACCTAATGAATTTGAAAATATGCACACACACACATGAGAATGGTGGATCACTACCCAATCACACCACAGGGTAGTTCCATACCAAAACTCGAATGATGGATTGGATCATTCTCCTCTCTCATCATGAAGTGTAAACAAAATAAACGTGTGATATCAACCTCCAAAAAGTCATGCATCATCATCCAAGAGTGAGGTACATGGTCATAACCACTTGAATTCAAATCCCAAACCGATATATTCATCACAAGTAGATGGTATGTTCACCAAATCATTTTACACACACACACACACACACACACACACACACACACGGGATAGGGCATACTCTAAACCCTACCCAAGTCATCTCAATCCCCAAACTCCGGATTTTTAATTAATTTTTAAGTTTACCATCTCTCAACACCTTAATTAATCCTAACCTTACAATATATCATACATATACCACTAAATAGGAAAATGCGTACTCTCAAGCGTACCCAAACTGTCCCAATCCCCATCATCAAATTTTCCATTACATTCTTAGGTTTATTAACCCTCAAGCCTTATAATAATCCTTCTCCTAGTTTATCCATCTTTCAAATATGAGCACGCGCGCGCGTGCACACACACACACAAATATATATATATATATATATATATATATATATATATATATATATATAAAGTAGCATAGTCTTTTACTATTCAATAAATTAATAAGACACACCATGATGAGGATTAAAGCCAACAAGGCTAGAAATCAGTGGTGGAGATTAAAAGACTCTCCCGTCCTCTTTTTTCCCTTTATTATTTAATTTTCCCCTCATTTTCTTTCCCCCTCTTACAAAAAATTCAAAAATATGGTTAAAATAAGAAATTACCACTTCAATCATCTTTTGGGGTCCACCTCCACAAAAACTCTCTCTCTCTCTCTCTCTCTCTCTCTCTCTCTCTCTCAGAGATTCACTAATGTTGACGGGTCTCTTTGTATGTGTTGTCCGGAAAGAGGACTCAATGATTATTCGTTCGCCGGAACCAGAAGTCAAAATTTTATGTGTGTGATTTGGAGGATTCTATTGAAAAATAGGGATCTTCGATTGCAAAATAGGACTTTTGTCTTTCAAATAAAAGATTCCAAATGGGGGGTTTTGCGTTCTTGGATCAAATTACGTTTTTTTCAATTTAATCTCCACTATTTGCTATTGTATATTAGACACTTGATTTCTCCTTTCAAGAAAGGATGCTAACCTTTGGGGAAGAAAATCTCATCATTGAGGTAAAATTAAATTTGTTCTTTTTTCATTTTGGTTTAATGATTATTAGTCTATAGTTTTGGTTTAATGATATTTTTTATAGTCTTTCATGAAGTGAACTGTTGTTTGTTTGTTTATAAGAAGTTATCTGTTATTAAATGACATTTGTTATTATCGAGGTAGATTTATTCATTTATGAATGTATTTTTTTCTGACTCGAAGTTTTTGGTTGTTCATATCAGATGAGGTAAATCAAAACTATAGCATGATTTTTTTTTATGACAAAACTATAGACTAATATTGTACTGATTGCTTTGGTTAGTGGTAAAACATGGAATTTACTAATGTTTGTATGCTCGATAAAACATGGCATCTAAAATATGGTGTTCGATCTATACATAATACGGTTTTGAGATCTGTTTTATTTTTGGGTTTATATGTTTGAATGTATTGTTGGTATTTGTTTCTTTGGAGTTACTAACTAGTTTCTTAGGATTTCATTTGGGTTGGTTGAATTTGAAAGCACTTTTGGGGTTTCATTACAAATCTCTACTGGTATTAGGGTTTAATTTAAATTTATTACTAATTCTATTTTTTTTTTTGCTCTCATGTATCATTGCAAAAGTATTGGTTATTTTCTTATTTTGGTGTTTTTGATCTCAAATATAATTTCACTTTAATTATATTTAGTAGCCATTACTAATTCATCAGTCGCTGTTTATCTTCGAAGAATGAATGATTATAGAACTAATGTCCCCTTTCCAAGGTAATAAGGTACACTATGATTTTACATTTCTTTAATTTTTTCATTAATTTTCAATCTTAGAGTGAAAAATGATGCTTGATCCATATCAGATTATTATGTGTTTTGGCATTTGATGTTTATGCGCACTTGCAGAATGATTTAAATCAAACATAAATACCATATAGAACTTTAATTTGAAATGATATTTAGGAGACAATCTTCTTATGGAACATATATACGACCATTGAATACCTTTCTTTTGTGAACTGATTGGCATTAATGAGTCCAAATAAATCGATGTTTTGAATACACGCACTAATATTTTTTTTGCTCTTTTGTATCTATGTCAATAATATGTATTCAACTTTGGCATGGCAACTTTTGAATATTAATTTGACTAATTGTGCATTTATTTTTCATTAGGAACCAAGTGATGCTAAAGCTTAATCCAACCCCTTTGGTGTTGTCACTCTTCATGTTCAATCACGGTTTATTGCGTATAATCTTAATCTGATCATTTTGATTTTTTGATACCATTAGTTCTCTAAAACGACTGGTTTTTGTAAATTATAGAGATCATTACTGGTTCAATATCCTTCTTTATGTACACTGTGTATTGGTAGTTACTTCGATGTCGCATCGATTACAGGTACAAATTTCATCGCTAATAGTTTTTCTTCTGGATCATTAATCAACAGTCATGGAGGTATCCTAACAATGAATTAAGGGTTGTTAATGTTATGTACATTTAAACTATTTTGGTTATAGGCAATGCAAATGACATAAAATGTTATTCAAGAACATATATAATCAGATGAATAAAAAAGAGAATAAAATAAGGAATTAGCAACTACTTGATAACAAGAGAAAACCTCAATGCCCACAATAGTTTAAGTATTGGGCTTATACATAAAAAACTATATGCACATTATATTAAGAATTAATTAAATATGTCAAGCCTGGATGAACTTTAGGATGTATGCTCATTAGGCTAGAATTAATTAAAGTGGTCGGACGCGTGAAAGGTGGTTGATTCTCTTCTTATCAAGTATTTTCTAATTCCTTACTTGATTATCTACTTTATTCACCTGAGTATCTATGTTCTTTGGTTTACTAGAAATAATTTATATTGCTTATGTTATTGGATTTGAATGAAACAACTTGGTTATATGCTGAGTCTGTAAAGTCATTTCAAGGGGATAGCGCATCAGCGACAAATTTGTTTCAAAGGGATAACTCAACTACATGATTACAACCAATTTTTCTTTATTTTTTTTTTCATTTGGAACTAAATTTCAAAATGGTGAGACGAGGTTTTAAATTTCACTTCAACTCGTGTTTTTGCACACTGTTTTGGATCAAGAGTTTGAACTGATATACATTTTGCGTTTTTTTTTACTTTAAAACTATGGTTTTAAGTGTGTTGTAAGTTTTGGTCATCCTTAGATTCTAATTTATCAATGTAATCTACTTTTTATCATTGTAGAAGAAGATTTGAATTACACTTAAAATGTTGGATTATGGACTTTGGTGCATACATACGCATAAGGTGTGAGGTAATCAAATTACTTGAATTCATTTTTTTTTATATTTCAATGATGTTCAATCTGGTTTTCTGCTTAGGACTATGAACTTTTGACTTGATGGGTTCGTGTTTTGAAATTTTAACGTCTTTATGTTTTTAAATTTAGATTACACATAATAGTCATATGTAAAAGTTTCATATTGCTTTGGAGACATAAAAAGACATGTATAATAGTTTTAAATTGCACATATTACATTGATTTTTTCTGTTTTACTTTTACATTATTATCGTGTCAATCTAAAATAATATTGTCATTACATAGTAATAAACATTAACAATCATATATATGATCCTAATCTTGAATGCATTGCATTAATGAAGGTAAACATGCACATTTTTATTAAGAATAAACATGCACACTTTTATTAAGAACAAACTTACCTTCACACTTTTATTTCTATTGAGACTACTTTTGATGTAATCAATTTATTATATATATTATTAAAATCCCTCTTCATTATTGTCTAAGCATTACTATCAATCTTGATTAGAGATATGGATGTTGGAGATTAACATGTTTAAAAGAATATGTTGAAGATGTCATTAGTAAGTTGGTGATTGCTATAAGGTATTCTCTAAATTTTTAACTCCGTTAAATAACCAACCTAACATGACCATTAAATCCTTACAATGTATATTTTTTAAATAATTATGTAAGCTCTATTTTGTTGGTATTTTATTTGCCTAAGATATGAATTAATAAACATGAATACCCTTGAAGCCTAAATGGATGCTTTTAGTTGTTTATACTTTTTAAAATTTGAGTCTTGATGCTTTTTAAAATTTAGTTAGTGGAGATTCTCATTTTGTTTTTGTTGTTAATAGGACTATATGGTTAATTTTAGCAAGTGATAACTTCAGCAATTTGTATATTATGTTAATTTTTGTGATTTTCTTAATTTTTTCACGTTTACTTTAAGTTTGTACGATTTGAATATTTCTATATAGGTGTACTTTAATCGGGAAGTCGCATGGAGTACAATTATCTTGGGGAAATCAACAGGTGTGTTGGGGACTTTCTTACATTACTCAATGTTTTCCACCGAATGCTTCGCAAGAGAACATGGTCAATTGTACATTTATACTTTATGATTTGGATGGCCCGGGATTTTTAGAGAGGCAAAAGGTTAAGCAAATGATAATTTCACTTTTTTATGAGTCTGAAATGAAATTAGTTAACGAGACAATTGAGATAAAACTGGATAAGACATTTTTCGAAGATGATATAAATCAGGATGGAATGCATAGATATTACATGCATTTAGTTTAGAAAGTATTGAATTTTGATTCATTAAAAAAATAACATTTGAATTTAAGAGAAGGAGGTTGTTGCCTAGTGTTATAGTAGCAATCTTATTGTTGTAGTATGTTATTGATAGTTATTGATTTTAAAATAAGTGAAGTATAGTTCAACTGGCAGTTGAACTCTTTGTTTCTCACAAGCCTGTCATTCTAATCGAATTTAGAATGGATGTGATCCAGTAGGAATTTATATAGGGATAAGAAGTTTGGAACTATGTGAATTAATACATGTTTTTGGGATATATCACTTTGGTAATGGCCACTATCAAGAGGGCTCATGGATTGAAGGGCAAAAAGAAGGGTATTGCATGTATACTTTTCGAATTGACGAATCAAGATGTTTTTTTTTGTGATGAGGACACTCTTAAAACTTTCGTAACCCCACTAATAGATGTGATCCTTAGAGCAGTTCAGGCTACTAGAAAAATAGCACATAACGCAATTTGTCTTCATCGGGAGGACGAATAATTGATCAAGGCAGTGGTAGGAGTAAACAGGGTCGCGACTGCTACTGCAGTTATCGTTATCAAGGCAATCCAAAACTAGACCAATGGCAGAATTTGCTACCTTGATGTATGATGTTCGAAGCTATTGTTGCCAAAATGAAAAAAAAATTACTAAAATTGCTAAGGTGTTACAAGACGAGACGACCTGGTGGGAAAAAGCTCGTAGGAGGGGTTTGAGGTTTAGTTGACCACACTGTAACCTGTATATAAACCAATATGTATATAAAAGAAAGGTGGATTTTCTGAGTTAAAGAAATGTCTTTCTGCATGGTTTATAGGTTTCTCAATGATTTTTTTTTTCTTGGTAATGTTTCTAGGGTACTATTAGGTTCTTAATTAATAATAGTATATTTGATATTTTTGTTCTTAAACAGGGAAAATTGGTTTATAAATAAAGGAAATTTTGCCAATTTTTTTTATATTATCAAATTTAGCATTTATAATAGTATATTGTTATTTTTGTTCTTAAACAGGGTGGATTATCTCATAAACAAAGAAAAATTGGCCATTTTTTCTTGAACTAATAGGTTCATACCGTAGGTTACTTAAAAATTATTTATTTGTTGCGAACTAAATACGATGTATGGTCTTGTGAATGATGTACACTTTTGAAAATTAGTGTTGTGCCTTAACGCACGGTCATACCCTTGTGTGTGTGTGTACACACACACACACACTAAAACATCCAGCTAAATGTTCCAAGAAAAAAAAACCATATAAACTAATAAACGACTAAACCGTAACCAAAAAGTAGGGCCAAATCGATCAGATCCATATCTAGATCGATCTGATCTTCCCAGATCCGACCTCCATCTTCCAAAAATGATTTTATAGTGTCCCAAACCTTTATTAATGCCAAACCTAAGCTTCAAGAATCATATTGAACCTCATCTCAAGGTGTATAAATGAATCATCACTGTAACACAAACATAAGGTTCAAATCTATTGTATCCTAATTTAAACATAAGTTAATTCTCAGCATTCAATTTTTCAATTATTATGCGATTTTAGATTCCAAAACATCAAATTAAATAGGATCATCATAATTATAAGTTATTCAACCCTAAAAATGTATTCTAAGACAAAATCATAACTCAAAACGATCCAATTAAAGGTTTCGGGCAAAATCCCCAATTAAGTCAAATTACAAAACCCATAATTAGTTTAATTCATAAACCCAAATTAAACCCAATATGAACATGATTCGGATAGTTTATTATATCCCTAAACATGATTTCAAATCAAAATACAAGACATTGTGTAGTCACCCTATCCTAGAACCCCCCCCCCCAAGCACCTCCTTTGGTCTCTAACACTCATATATTTATAATAAACCCTAGGCCATACTTCGAGCATTGATATGGAGGCCACCGGCTACCTCCGGGCCTCATTTGACCTTAGTTAACTCTTAAAATTGAGAAAAGATTGATGAATTCTATAAGGGCACTGAATTCCCTTTCCAACAGTCCATGTCGTGCGTGAATCAGCCTCAGAGTTTGCATGAACAATCCATTTTCCTCTTAAAACCTCCCATTTAGAAACTATCGAGCGCTTTCAAGCCCCATTTGGCTTTGGTAAACTCCTGAAACTGGGAGTGTCATAATGTATTCTTTAAGGGCTTTGAATTCTTTTTCCAACAGTCCCAACCATACGTGATTCAGACTAACTGCTTGCATTTTATGCCCATTTTTCTAAAAAAATCCATTTCGGACTGCCTATAAGCACCCCAGGGATCCTGCCTATCGACAGGGTGTATTTTTCCTTACCCAGCAAGGCAAGATCTATTCTAATAGGCAGGCCAGTGGCCATGCCGATCAGCCCCCTTGACCCCAAATCCCACTATAAAAGGGCCATAACCTCACCCATGAAAAGGACCACTCTCAATAACCACAAAACATTCTCCTCGTAATTAGGGCATTCCCTTTCCCAAGAAAAATCATTTGTCAACATTCTCTTACCTAACATTCTTACCTTACTTGGTTATCCACATTACCTCCATACCACTTCAAGATCGACATACTTACATTCCAAATTCAGCAACAAGCATCCATAAGGAGGTCCATTTCTCAACCCTTTTTTTCAAGTTTACTCATTTTCAGTGTTATTCATCTTGTTTCCATTTTTTTCTTTTGGTTTATTATCTCGCATCGGCTAATCTCTACTATTTACTATTAGGATTTCACATAACCTATTTTCATACAAAACCTCAAAAAAAAAGGCAAAAGGAAGGTTTATCCGTAAATATCAAAAGTGAGACTTCCATTTTCTTGCATTTTCACTCTTAAATAAATTTTCCTCAAAAACACATAAGAGTACTTTTACATTTAGATTTATGGGTTGAACTCCACCCATATGTTATTTTCGAACTACGTGGACTTTGATGGCCCTTAGTCAATGTAGGTGTCTTGGGACAATCCCAAGATTCAAGTCCTCCCTTTTTAATTTTACATATCTTTTATATCTTATTTTGTTAGTTTTAGACTGCTACATACTTTTATCTTGTCCATCATGCACATTCTCTCTTTAATAGCGATTTGTGATTCGATGAACACTTACATCATATTTTTATCATTATTTTTGGGTACACTCCTATGGATGAGTCCACTCTATTCATTCCATGACACGAGTTGGATAATTCCATTCTCGTATTATTTATATTATACACATGTGCACCCACATCATGAAGAAAAAAAGGAGTAGATTAACATTATCCCATGAGAGAATAAGTGGCGTAAGGGGTGCCTAACACCTTCCCATTTCGTAACATAGTCCCCAAATCTTAAAATCACTTGGTTTCGCATGCATTAGTTTGACCTTGATGTCGTTCTCTAGAGGCGACGACATTATTTTGTCTGCTTTAAGAAAAATAAGCTGGCGACTCTATCTCTTTGTGTTACCCCCATTTGACAATGGCCAACTTTATATCTGAGGCTGGATTGCAAAGGCGCCAACGCTAGTGGCAGAAAGAGGGCATCCATATCCTCGAATCCCCGCACGTGATAGGCTAAAAAAGGTAAGATATAGAGGGGGAGGGAACATTCTTCTTTCCTTCTTTCCCCCCATTATCTAGACTTCGAGGCCTGAGCCAGCATCAAAGGAATCCAATCTTGATGTCCATAGTGACGACTCTGCTGGGGATTTTTTAGAGGACTAGACTCCATTTCTGCATGCGTGTTAGTTCATTACACTTCTACTTTTTCTACATGTGTACATATGCTCCCATTTGTATGTTCCCTTTAATCCTTTGCCCAATTTTCGTATATTTAATCCCATGCTTATCTCCACCATGCTCTCTTCTTATATATATATATATATATATATATATATATATATATATATATATATATATATATATATATATATATATATATCACTCTTCACTCACTTGTATATGCTTGCTTCACACACTTATCAATATTCCCAATGCTGACTTCACCTACATGATCACTTCACACACTCACACTTGTATATATGTTAACCTCTACTTATACACCTTATACGCCACTTGTAGGTTATCCATGATTAGCTTCACTAGCACACACCCTCAAATCTCTCACTTGTGTATATCTTCATGCTCACTTACACATCTCACATTCCACTTGTAGTTGATCCATGCTTAGGCTCACTAGCACACACCTTCACTTATATATATATATATATATTCACATGATCACTTACACTCTTCCCCTGTCACTCTCACACTCACCTGTATATATTCACATGCTTCTCTATCACCATGATTAGTGTAGTCTTTATGCTCTATACTAAATTTAATCTTCATGATAATACTCTCTTTGATTAGCATGAAAATAAAAAATCTCTCCATAAGATACTAATCAAGACTCATGCATTTTTGCACACTACATCACTAGAGCATGGAGATATTGACCATAATTTTGTCTCATACCTTAGATGTATATCAAACAATTCCCCCCACATCGTACCGCTTAACCAAACACATGACGGGAGATATATAGTAGGGAACTCGTTCACATACATCGAGTACGTCAAATTTGCCCTAATAAGTACCATCCCTACGATGTATATTGTGAGTTAACTCACGTACACTCAGGTATATCAAATGGCTTGTCCACACATATCGATGAATGATTGCCTTATAGGTAAGAGGTATATCGTGGAAGTCATGCTAAAGGTAGGAACCCTTCCACTAACCCACTAAATGCATAAACCTCATATAGGCGTCAACTTTAGGAAACTCATTATTAGTTTGTCAGTTACCATGCGAAACTCTGCCGAAATCTCGACTCGCCATACCGCCTAAATTTTTGCGCTATTTTGTATTTTTGAAAAATTAGAGCCTATCTATGATCCTGGATACAAGTCAAATCATGTCTTATATTTTTATACCCTATCTTTCTAAGGCTTGGGTTATATCTCGCATTTTCCTTGCATTTAGGCAACCATAATATAAATGAAACCTAATGATAATAATAATAATGCTGAGGTCTTTCCCCTTTTACCTCTTTTTCAAAAAAAACAAAAATGCCAAAAAAAAATTTCTCCTTTTTCAAAATTCCAAAAAATACTCTCTTTCCTCCAAAAATATACCAAAATCATTTTTTCCTCTCAGGTTGATTGTGTACTCGACTTTGTCTTGTCTCCTTATTACCTTCGGTCACTGGTCAAACCACCCCAAAGCTTCACTGCTTCATTTTCTACTTCAATATGATTTATATTCTACCTTTGCAAGCTATCCATGGAGAATATCGACCAAGCACTGAATGTTCAACCTGATCTGATTGACATCCTAGCCTAACTCAGTGCCAAGATAAATAACCTTCAAACTGATGTCCAAAAGATGCAGCGATATCAACCATAGTCTCCCGAAGTTATGAACCAAAGATCCTCTTTCTCCTTTCCATGGGTCCATAGAATGTATATGCATGTTAAAAATGGAATCTTGTGTTAACCGCTAAAATATCACTTGTATATAAATTATGAACATTGACAACTTGTGTGTCGATTAGGAGGCCTTGTTGAATTAAATAAATAAAAGGACGTAATTTGGATAATATTGTTATCGGAGAATTAATTAGAAGCATTGTAACTATAAATGAAAATATGCTTTATGTGGACTTACTTGTGTTAATATTTCGACACCGCTGGACCGTTGGGATATTCGGGGTAGTTATGATTTTAACCTTATTTCTTAGGTTTCTTGCTAGGTATGGGACTAGTAGGTAGACTTGGTGGTGGTTTACACTTTCTTGGTATGGTACTAGTGAGTGTAGGTTCATACAATTGAGTATTTCTCGGGTGGGACTGGGTAGTACGCTGTTCTGTGTTTTTCATTAGCTTAGGTGCGAGACTAGGTGGTGATTTGTGGTAAGTATCCTTCCTAAGTGATAGGTTAGGAAATACTCGTGGTTTTGGTGATCTCTATGTATGGGGCTAGGGATTATTTAGGCTGGATTACGGGAATAAAAAATGGGGCCAATAGAGAAAAAAAGTAAAAATTACAATAGTTTGATAACTAATGCCTAAGACAATGAACGGGTATTAAAAATGGATTTGCGTCGCCAATATATGAACTAATGAAATTGGGTTGGGTGGCTCTAGTGATAGGAATGGGTGTAATGGATTATTAACTTTAGGCAAGCCTGAATATGTGCAGGATCCATAGATATGTCGGCTAGCTATAGTGGCATCGCTCCGATAAAAAAATGATGAAACACATTAAATTAAGTTAGTAACATTGATGAAATGAAATCCTGTAACTTTGATAATTAAATTAATATAGTGGGATGGATGAGTATGTGGGTAGTTGCTTTCGTGTTGCTTTATTCTCATTTAATTATATCGTTTAATTTAAAATACTCGATTGTGATATTTATCATGTATGATGCTTATGTCTTGGTTCACAGACCCTAATTCGAAAGAGTAGCTAGTGTTCATAGGGTGGACTCTGACCCATTGTGTTGACTAACATTTTCGGTATAGTGTTGGAGTAACTATACGCGATGGATAGGAGATTATTGGAGTGTAGCTAGAGAATTATTTTATTGCTTTATTAGTTTAGATTTATTTCATTATGTCATTCATTCGTGAGACACTTATTTACGGATTTTGATGGGCCATTCTGTTCCATAGTTGTTTATGATTTTCAGTCAGGATTTGTAGTTGGACTATCTGTTTAGAGTTTTATTCCATAATTTGGAGTTAGCATGGTGATGGATTTTATTTGCATGGAATATCTGTTTAGAGTTTTATTCCATCATTTGGTTTCATATTTTTGTCACATGCTAAGAATGGTATTTTATTTAATAACGCCCTCTATAGTTTGGGGGCCGCCGATGCCAGAGTGCATGGGGTGTTACGCTACCTATCAACAATCCCTTCCAAATTTCGTCCCAAAAATGCTAAAAAAATCCAAAAAATTTACTCAAAATTCCCAAAACTTCTCGTAAAATGCCCTCAAAATCTTAGAATATTACTTTCCCATGGAAAACCCCTTTTGGATCACTTAGCCCCTTAGCTGGTCAACAGCACGCTCTTATCATCAACATATTCCCCAGCGAAATTAATGGTGTGCCCGCACTAAAACCCTCTATGCCTTCCCTAATAGAATCCGTTGCAAGTCATCATATTCCCCAACGGAACTAAGGGTGCACCTACACCAAAACCCATTACGTTTTCCCCAATGGAGCTACTCCCCATAAACTACAACTTAGGGTACTCATAACTAACCTCGACTAGCAGAATCAGTCGTTATATCTTAAGGTCCACAGAATTTACCTCGACCCATAAAAATGGTCTCCACACCTTTAAGTCCTCAAAATCGACCTCGAACCGCATAGTTAGTCATCACATCTTATGGTTCACAGAGTTAACCTCGACCCATATAATCGCTCGCTACTTTTAAGGTCTGCAGAATTGACCTCGACCCTCAGAAATGATCGTCAAATCATTAATTCCTTGAAATTGACCTCTACTCGTTGAACCAGTTGTCACATCTTAAGGTCTGCATAATTGATCTTGACTCACATAATCGATTGCTACTCTTGAGGTCTGCTGAATTGACCTCATCGACCCGTAGAAACGTTCGCAAACCCCTTTAGGTCCTTGAAATTGACCTCGACCCACTGAATTAATCGTCCGATATTAAGGTCCAAAGAATTGACCTTGGCCTGCAGAATCCATCATCGCTCTTAAGGTTCACATAATTGCTCTCGAGCTACAGAATCGGGCGGTACTGACCTCGACCCGTATAATCGGTCATCAATATTAACATCTGCATAATTCACCTCAAGCGCAGAATACAGTTGTCACATATTAAGGCCCGTAGAATCGACCTTGATTTATAGAATCCGTCTCCACACCTTTAGGTCCTCAAAATAGATCTCGGCCCGCAGAACTAGTCATTAAGACTCAAGACCCGCATAATTTGTCACCCTAACCCTAGCTCCACATAATCGTCCTTAACTCTTCTTAGGTCCTCAAAATTGACATCGACCCTCTGAATTAACTGCCTCCATCCCTTAGCTTCACAGAATCAACCTTCATCCTCTTTTCCAACATATATGCAATTTCTTTCGACGGCCTTCACTTGTTCCAAGCTTTATCATCGACGGGCTCTGTAGACACTCCATCATAGGACCCTCTAATAACCTCTTTAGGTCCCTACCACTCATCCATTTACCATAAATCCTTGGTCATACATCGAGTACTAATATGGAGGCCACCGGGAGCTTTCGAGCCTCTTTTGACCTCAGTTAACTCTCTAAACTGAATGAAGCTTAATCAAATCTCAAAGGGCACTGAATTACCTTTCTAACGATCCATGTCGTGTGTAAACTGGCCTCATGGTTTGCATGAACGATCTATTTTCCTCTTAAAACCTCCCATTTAAAGACCATTGGGCGCCCCTCAACCCCATTTGACTTTGGTCAACTCCCGAACCAGGAGTGGCTCAATGGATTCTTAAAGGGCTCTAAATCCCCTTTCCAACAGTTTTGACTATGCATAATTCAATCTTACGATTTGCATATTATGTCCATATTTCTGAAAAATCCATTCTGGACTGCCTATAGGCACCCTAAGGACACACCCTATCAGTAGGGTGTACTTCTCCTTGCCCAACAATGAAATATCTATGCAGATAGGAAGGCTTGTAGCCATGCCTATCGTCACCACCATTGACCCCAAATCCCACTATAAAAGGGCCATGAAGAAAATGACCCCTCTAAACAATTAGAAAAAATTATCATCGTAATTAGAGCATTCCCTTTCCAAAGAAAGTATACTTTCCAACATTCTCTTACCTCACTTGGTTATCCACCTCACCTTACCATATCACCTCCTTAACACTTCCAAATCAGCATACTTACATTCCAAATTCAGCAACAAACATCTATAAGGAGGTCTATTTCTTAATTTCCTTTTTTCTAGTTTACTCATTTTTAGTGTTATTGATTTTATTTCCAGTTTGTTCTTTTGTTTTACTATATCACATCAACTAATATCTACTCTTTACTATTAATATTACACATAACCTATTTTCATAAAAAACTCAAAATTTCAAAAGTGAGACTTCCATTATCTTACATTTTCACTCTTAAATACATTTTCCTTAAAAACACATAAGAGGAGTCTTACATTTCAATTTATGAGTTGAACCCACCCCTGTGTTATTTTTTAGACTTTGATGCCCCTTAGGCTAGATAGGCATCTTGGGCCATTCCAGAGATTCGAGTCCTCCCCCTTTTCATTTTATATATCTTTTATATCTTATTTTGTGAGTTTTAGATTCCTTTATACTTGTGTCTCATCCAACACGCACATTCGCTCTTTCGTAGCGATTTGTGATTCGGTGAACATTTATATCATATTGTTTATCATTATTTTTGGATGAACTCCTACGGATGAGACCACTTTGTTCATTCCCTTATGCTAGTTGGATAATTTTATTCTCCCGTTATTTATATTATACACATGTTCACACACTGAGAGTGCGGCTGCAATAGACTTTTCGTGCGAAAGTAAACTTATATGCCGAATAAACCCTTAATACCTACAAGTTACTGATGTATGATGCAAAGGGAACCAAATTAAACTTTTACTTAATTTGTTAACTTTATGAAAATGAATTTGATTTCAAAGTTAATTAATAGTCCAAATTATTATCTTGTTAAATCAAGGTGATTTACAAAAATAATAACTAATTCAATTTTAGGCGAGAATCTATTTAGTTAAGCCTACTTTTTCATGTGAGGTGATAAACAAAAAATATACAGCACACTGTGTTTATTTAACATCACCTTCCCCTGAAAAAACGACGGACTCCTCTAGGAGTCACCTAATATACTTCCACTAAAGCAATAAATCAATAGGGACGATTTACAAACAACAAACTCGACAAATAAAGAAGAAAGATCTAGCTATTACCCCACTCGACCAAGACTCCTGCCTGGTTGCTTGTTCTGTTCTCTCTTTAAACTGTCCTCACTTGTTTTTGAGTTCTTCACTTCTCAGCCTCCCCTCTAACTTCTTTAAGCTCAGGTTGGCTCAGTGCCTATTATTTATTTTATAGTGAAGTGATAGTGTGTGGTGCACTATCCTATATGAATACACACCCACACTTAAATGAATACACACAGAATGCAGTGCAACAGACTATATCACCTATATCTTTGCAAGTCTTATGTTATTCAAATCAAGTCAAGTCTTCTTGACTTTTAATTCAGTTTTGAAAAGCTTTCTTTTCTTTCTTTTCAAATCTTGAACACTAGACTTATTCATATATTCACATTCAAAAATGTGTCAACGTGATTATAAAGTGATAGAATATGCGAGTGATATGATTATATTCACACTAGACTTTCTCTAGTTATAACATTAAGGTATCACACACTATCTATAGAGATTATATTATATTACCTGCATGTATAATTTAAGATTCATCAATCTCTAGAAAGTACACATACATAGAACACATAATATTTGTACTCTAATTGTTTATGCAATTCTATCATCTTCCAAGGGATCGCTCACATGTCCCGGGGTTACCAGCAATCAGACTGTCACACCGACATGGTAAAAACCTAATTACAACGAATGAGAAGCGACCATAGTTCCTAACCTAAGAGCAAGAAGAATCATTCCCAAGATGTCTTACCCCTACCTCATGCGAGGTAAAATACTGAACGCTATGACATGGGGACTATTCTCTCCCTGCTCCTCAAGCCAGGGGGGTTCACCCACATCGCACAACTTCCCGTGATAGCACTAGAGGGGTACGAATAACATAATGTATATAACATACACATAAGATATATACACATTTGATCACATCATATATACAAACCATCACACAAGGTATATACATTCACGTCATATATATATATATACATTCTATCTCACTTCCTCATGTATAAAAGTAATGAATCCGACTATATGTATATGACTCTCATTATACAATCCGATACACTCTAGCATACCTTCCCAAATTCATTCCATCACTCAATTCCTCAATTGAAACTTGCTAATCCATCACACCTATGATATAAATAGTCACCCAATTTAACAACACAAAGGACACATGATATTTCTTTCTCACCTAGCCCATAATTGGCGTTAAGTAAATTCCTACTACTTGAAGAATTTATGAAAGAATCTGGCAAGTTAAACTCCCAAATATGCCTCCATAATAGCCCATAACCATACTCAAAAGAATCCTCATTCCTTGGAGGATTTTCCAAAAGGAAACAATTCAATTTTTCTCTTATAAATATCTCCATAATAACCCCCAAAGTGACACCTCTATTATATCCTAACATGAACCCTCGTAATATCTCCCCAAACATGTTTATTACAGTATATTGGAGGGTCCCTTAGCAATAAAACCATTTGAAAAAGGGTGAAATAAGAGCTAGCAAAATACAGTGACCAGACCGGACCGAGGGTCCCAAAAAAAAATCGGTCCGGTCCCTAAAATTCGATAGAAGACCTTTAACGACCAGACCGATACGATGCCTCTTAAAAATGAATCGATCCGGCTTTCCTACCCGAATCGGTCAGGTTCTGTAGAATTTCTACTCTACAGCTTACGAAGTTAACACCCCCAAAACCTTACTCTACACTTTATAAGATTTACCATACACTTCTAAAACCAAATTCTACTTCATCAAAACCCAACACCCCCACCATTTTTATCATCTAAACCACAAATATAACCCTAAATCACGATTTACTCATCAAATTATAGGGTTTAACCATAAAATCTCAAAATCAACTAAATCACCAACAAAAATTATGAGATAACTCACACACACAATTATATAGCAAGTTTAATCACTTACGAAAGTTCTAGAGGTTGAATCTTCCTTGAAATCACGAATTTGAGCCGAAAATTTCCAAAGCTCCAAGCTTTTCTCATTTCTCTTCTTGCTTTGCATTCTCTCTCTCTCTTTCTAGGGTTTTCTCTTTTCTCACAAATGAGATTGGCTAACTCACAAGCCTCTTAAGCCTTTAAATCCTAAATCCAAACTTTAAATGATAATACACATTTAAAATGACTCGTTTACTCATTTTTGGGTCAAACTATGTCCAAATTACTCTGGAACCTAAATAAAACTTCTGGGCAGTCATTTTTACTATCTCGACTCATCCCGGATCAACCGTGCACTCTAAATTTTAGTCTGAGACTCCAAATAAAATAAATTGATTTTACCCCAAAAATTTAATTCCTATGTCCTCAAATACATTGGGTGTTAGACCAATCATGGGATTTTCGGACCCACTTCATGGGTTAACTTTGATAGGTGCTTCATTCCAAATTTTCTCAATTGCTCAAGGATAATGAATAGATACATGCTTTGTGTTTCTTATTTGTTTCAGACATCAATACAAGTTATCCTCATCTCAGGGAGGGCTAGACCATGGGCATTTTTAAGATATAGCAGCTAAGATAGGAAGACATATAGAGAAACTAGTGATTGATCTAAGATGATGGATGAAGTGAGAATATTCACAGGCTTATTTATGGTTGAGGGGTCAAAGTCATAGTCGCCATCGATGAGAATGACATTCACGTCATCATAATGCATTCGTTGAGGATTTTGGGTAGCATTTAGTTTTGGGCCTGCTAATGGAGCAATAATGCCCTTATTAATGAGGTTTTGCACAAAGTTCTTCAGATGGTGACATTGGTCGGTATTATGTTTAAAATTTTGATAAGAGTTGCATCGAGCATCATGCTTGAAATACCTGGGGAAGATGGTTCGGTAAGGAGTGAGGGTCTAGTGTCTTAATGAGGTTACGGGACAAGAAGGCATGATATACCTTAGAGAGAGGCGGGTGATGTTCCATGTATTCTTTCCTGATGGCAATAGGGTGGGATTCTTGACCCCATGAAGTGGAGGTTGAGAGGAGACGTTATTAATGGCAGCAATAGTGGGAATCTCATTCTTTTAAGGACTATACTAACCGATTGAATTTTTCCCTTACGATTTTGTCTTTTGACTAGAAGAATTTTCTTCAATCTCCACCTCAACTTTCGAAATTCTCTGAAATGGGGATAATTTTGGCTACCTATGTTACTTTGAATGTGAGGCAAAAATATCTTCTATAATATATTGAATTTTTCTTCTTCAGATGGGTGGTTGGCCATGGTGGTGGTTTTCTCTTTTCACCTAGTTATGACACTGTCAGCGGACTCCTCGGGACCTTATGTGAGTAGCTCAAGGTCTCGAAGGGTTACCTATAACCCCTCATTGTACTTGTACCGATCTATAAATTCTATAGAAATGTCCTCCCGACTTCGAATTCGGGATTGTTCTAGTGAAAAAATAATTTGTGGCATTCTCTTTGAGGATTTATTGAAACATCCGGGCCATGATCTTTTATGTATCCCTTAGTAGACTCGTGGTGTGATGGTACTTCTAGAGATGCTTGATAGTGTAATGCCCCATATTTTTAAAGATTTTAAAATGGGATTAATTAGGATTAATTGTGGGTTAAATTAAAATTAATCCGGATTTCAATATTACTTAGGAATAAAGTAATATATGATTTATGTGAATATTACTTAGTTATTAAAACTAATATATGATTATGACTTTACATATGATTATGATTTAATAATAATTATCGCTAGTGATGAATACGACAATTACGGGAATTAAGTCGGGACGCGCGTATGAGTCGAGTCAAGGCTAAATGTAAAGGAATTATAAGTAAAATATTTTTTTGTCATCTAAATGGTCATTTTGACTGCGCCAAAGTGTCCGAAAGTGTTTAAATAGTCAAAAAAGTCTACCTAGGGGTTTGATTTGGGTCTATGGGCACTTTGGAACCGAATAGACACCCTGAAGGGGTATTTTAGTCATTTTACATGGGAAGTGAACAATACCTACGATATTTGGAGTTATCTTACTTAAGTATATAGTTTATCAAAGTGAGGTTCATTCATCAAAGATCAAAATACAAGTCTGTGAGGATAGGAGAAGTTTTTCTAAGAAAGGAAGAGACACCCTAGAAAGCCAAGAGTCAAAGGTCATCCTACACCATCACCGCCACCGAAAGTTGGTCAAAAAAGGGAGAGGACCACCAATAGACTATCATCCCCAAAGGTTCAGACCTACAATTTAAAGGCAAATGATTTAATCTTTGCCAAATTAGCATGTATAATGCCCGTGTTAGGATAGTTGTAGAATTCAAAGAAATTGCATGATTTAGAGATAAACCATGATGATTTTAATGGAATCATTGATATGAGAAATATGTAGAACAAACCTTCTTCTAATTATATATTTTAATCTAAGAATTTTGATTCATTTGATGAAGAAAATCTGAGTTTGGTATGTTATTCTTGGAGAAATGATAAACTATGGGTTTTCTGGAAATTATGAGAAATATCATGTTTAATCCAAACCTATTGATGTTTTAAGTTGTTTAATGATGGGAAATTATATATATATATGTATTGTTAAATCATGTGGAATGAATCATAAGAAATTTGGGATCTTAAATAGGATTTGAGGATGAAAATTGGTTAAACCCGTAGGCCAAATATGCAGAAATAGTAGGCTCATACTTGTTCGATCGATCGATCGACCTTGAACGTCGATCGATCGAACATAACAATCGATCGATCCCAGACTGTCGATCAATCCAGTATCCTAGATTTCATATGTTGATCTTTGTTTAAGGCTTGATTAAATTCCCCACTTTTAAGGATTCTTAGTGTAAATTAATTATAGCATAATAGGATTTAGGGAAGGTCAGTAGGGTGGTAATTGAGACCCAAAAATTAATCCTTGAGAATAGAATAATGGATTAAAAGTAATTATAGTTTATCGAAGAATAAATCTATTTGAGGATAATATGAATTTGTGAAAATTCAGGATTTGGGATGACATGGATCAGTAGGGTACCTACTAAATTTATTTGAGAAATAATGGTTAATTTTTGAGTGACGGGAAAACTCGAGAAATATAATGGTTAACTTTAGAGTGATGGGAAAACTCGGGAAATATAATGGTTAACTTTAGAGTGATGGGAAAACTCGGGAAATATATGTTAATAAGTAAAGTCATAATCTATAAATACGTAGGATATTAGAGAGAAAGATATACTATGTATGGAATGATCATATGGGTTGTGTGAATACCTTATTCATAGTATATAGGTGGGGTGAATACCTATATTTTTTTTTGTATGAGATACCTACCCTTCTTGCTATCGGGGTGGAGGTTTTGCGTTATGGTCAATATTATCTTGATAAGCCCACTTGGGGGGATTTTAGAATTGTACCTTCAACATGGGATCTTGGACGCGTTCTATCGACGTAAATGGGAGCGTAGGTATGTGCATGACCCATTCGGCTGGGGAGTATGCTCGCCTCCAAATATGTGTGTTATGTTATTTATGGTTTGGGAGAGACGCTAAACCAATAGTCATTTTTACAGCGATAGATGTAACTGGACATTATAACAGAGTATGCATGCACCACAACTGTGTCTAGGAGGTGCCGTATTAGTATATATACTAGTGTGAAGAATATATATATATATATATATATATATATATATATATATATATATATATATATATATTATGATGTGATCTACTCTGTGAATTAGTAGATAAAAATGAATAATAAAATCTTAATTGAATTAAGTAAGAGAATACTTAATCCTTGATTGCCTAGTTCATCTTAAAGAGAAATGAACATGTTTAATTAATATAAGTATTGCGTTGGAAATACGGGATAAGGAGAAGAGATAGAGTAATAATTAAGAACCTTATTTAGGGAGATAATAAGGTACGTTAGTCGTGCACACTATATAAGATGTGAGATTCTCAAGTGAGAGCCGATAACTAACATGTACACAATACCTACTTAATTGCACTTATCAAGCACTTGCTATTTTTAAAATCTTTTATAATCGGGATCTGACCCATTTACTTACATATTCTCTTCTATATATATATATATATATTACTAGGTGCCAAGCATTAGGGACGCCCGACTTAGAGGATGAATATTTTGACGAGTTTGTGGAGATGCAGCTTTGGATTAGACGCTTTCATTTCCTTGATTCCTATCTTTGTAGTATTTGACTCATTTAGGGCATGTAGCCCAAGATTCTAGTAGTTCCATTCCCATTTCGGATATTGTACTAGTTTTATATTGATACTGTTATTATCATTTTATTTTGGATGGTGATATTGAGGTATTTCCACTAGAGAGTTTATTCCAGTTATATTTATACTTGTTGACTTTTAATTCAATTGTGATGGGATGTTACTTATTTTATTTCTGTATGATGGTATGGATTTAATTAAAATAAAATTAGAAAAGTTTTGAAACTTAGCGTAATTAATTATTTGGTGAATTAATAAGAAATTACTTTTCGACGGTGATGCTACGAATGAATTAACTGGATATTCTGATTTAATTTAATAAAGGACTGATCACCCAATATTTAATTAGACGGGGTGTCACAGGTGGTATCTGAGCATCAGGTTCTAGTGTTTTTAGGATCTGTACGTCTTATTATGATTTCATCTTAGCATCCTTTGATATATATCCCTATCATTAGGATTGTTGTATTCATAATTGCGCATTTACGACTTCAGCTATTTTGCGATATGTTAAATTCTGATAAAAATATATTTCCCTCATTTCAGATGCCTCCTCGACGTGCACGATGAGTCCCCGGAGTGACATAGCCATCCCACCAGCCCGCTCCAGCCCAGGGTACTATGAACGTAGCAGAGGTTGATGTCATTATTGCTCAAGCCATTAATGTTGCCTTTGCGGTTTTTCAGTAAGCACCGCCACCAGCACAGGTAGTGCCACCAGCACCAGTGCAGGTATTTCCCACTGATTGGGAGCGTGTCAGGGATGCCTTCCAAAAGGCACATCCACTAGAATTCCAAGGGGGTTCCGATGTCTTGACTGTTAGACAATAAAAGAAAGATATCCAGCGACATCTGTGTATGTATGAATGCATGGAGGTTCGAAAACAGATCTTAGCGACATTTAAGCTGGTTGGACAAGCTCTTCAGTGGTGGGAGTCCACTACTACAGCCGAGGAGAGGGATACGATGGTTATTCAGGACTTTGGGGTGCGGTCTGATGGCAAATATTTTCCTTCTGCTGTTCAGACTGCAATGAGGAGGAATCTGTTGGACCTCACCCAGGAGGGGAAGTCATTTGCCGAGTATGAAGAGGAATTTACTATGCTGACAAATTTGGTGCCAACCGAGGTACCCACTGAATAAAAGAAGATACAGATGTTCCTAGACGGCTTTACATAGAGGATTCACCAATATTTATTGGGTAATCCTTCTCTACAGACTTATACCGATGAGTTGAATGCGGCATTACTTTATTTTCAGGACCACCGTCTTCATAAAGGAAGTAAGCGGGGATCTGAGTCCAGTCAGCAAGGCCAAACTGGGAGAAACAGTGATAATTAGGGGTGTGCACGAACCCGAATAGCCCGAATGGACCGAAAAAACAGAACCGAACATACTTTTGCGGGTTATTTTTAATTCGGTCCAAAAATATACAGGACCGCATAATTCGGGTCGGTTTCGGTCCTGGATTATAAAAAACGGTTTTGGACCGGACCGCTTTCATTTTATATATATATATATATATATATATATATATATATATATATATATATATGTATGTATATTTTTTTTAATTTACCACACACGCACCACTTCACTCACACACGCACACTGCTAAGTTAACAGTGCTAACACTGTTATAGTTATTAACACACGCACACTGCACACTGCTAATAATATCTACACACGCACACTGTTATAGTTATTAACATTACATACTTCTCTCTCTCTCATATCTAAGAAAAAAAACCCTAACCTAAGCGGCGGCACCAAAACCCCATCCCGTCCCGTCTCGCCTACGCCGACGCCCACTCTAGCCATCGCCCAGCGCCAGCCACCGCCGCAGCCAGCCCATCTGGTATTTCTAGATCTAAATGTTTTTTTTTACGAATATAAAAATACATGCTATACTCAAATCTATTGTTCATTCATTGTTTTTTAGTATATCAGCTGTATGAACTTAAGTATTAATAACACTTTGATCTACATATATGGGAAGAAAAAAAAGTAAGAAGATATTTTGATCAATGAACCATTATAGACTATAATGGTTCATTGATCAAAATCTCTTTATAGTCACTAACTTGGGCCAAAACCCAGTTTTCTTCTTTCCTTGACGATCCACATTCTCTATAGAAAAAGTCATTGATCTACTCTTGGTAAGCACATTCTTGTTGCCACTCTTCAAAAAAGAAATGTACCCTTTTTGTTGAAGTCCAACCCGGTGGCTGTGGTGCATTGGAGAAGAGTAAGAAGAAGCATTTGAAGATGATAAAGAAGACAAACGTTTCCCCTGACATATGGTGTGATGTTTTTTAAGATAGTGACATTTTTTTAAAATAGTGTGTTGCTTTTTTTAAAAGAGTGTGCTGTTTTTTAAAAGAAAAGTGTTGTTTCTAATGTGCTGTTTTTTAATAATAAAAAAAAGTGTTCTTTTTAATAATAAAAAGTGTTGTTTTTATTAATAAAAAAGGTGTTGTTTTTTATTGGTATGGACCGAATAGGACCGAGACCGAACACGGACCGTTTGAAAACCGAATAGGACCAAGACCGATAATTTCGGTCCGGTCTCGGTCCGTAATTTTTTAGGACCGATTAATGCGGTCCGGTCCCAAAAATACCCCAAAACCGGACCAGACCGGACCGTAAACACCCCTAATGATAATGGATCATCTTCAGCCCAGGGGCAACAGAGGAAGAATGATCAGAACTCACAACAGGGGGACTATGCTAAATGACTGAGGTCAGGAGGAGTTTGCTTTGGGCAGGGCGGTAATAGATAGGTCCACTAGGGTTAGCAGCACAATCAGCAAGACCGAGGGAAAGGTGGTAATGGTCATTAGGGTTGTGGCCTGCAGGGTCAAAATGGGGGATAGTTTAGAGCTAGATGCTTCAAGTGTGGTAAAATTGGCCACAGGATGCAGGATTTCCTATATAAAGGCAAGGTCCCCCAGTAGCAGGGCGCGTATCAGGAGCCGTATAGATCTATGTTTCCAGCTGCCCTTCCAGTACCAGCTCAGGTGCCAGCCTTATTAGCCATTTCTCCTGTAGCCCCACCCCAGCAGGGGCAGTTACAGTATGGGCATATGTACAACATCCAGCAAGCAGCAGTTCAGCAGCCACCACTCGCAGTTGAGGGTATGTTTTCTATTTTTGGGGCTATGGGACGTATTTTGTTTGATACAGGGGCTTCACATTATTTCATAGCCACTAGATTATCACGGGCCACGGGTTTGTTAGACACAACCAGCAGTACTATTACTTATGTAGACTCACCGATGGGTAGTGGGATGCCTATTTTCTTTATATGTCAGAGTGTGAGTATAGAGATTGGGAGTCTAATTTTACCAGCTGATATATTGGTGTTAGACATGTCCAAATATGATGCTATTATTGGATGGATTGGCTTGTTGCTTATAGAGCCACTATTGATTGCATTGGTAGAAGCATTATATTTTCTATCCCATGTGAGGAGATGTTTTTAGTGGCCATGCCTCGCCTCGAGGGAGGATCGACCACTCATTTTTATTATATAGAGGAGGAGACCTCTATAGGTGTTTTGATTTATCTTGATTTAATTCTTGTTGTTAGGGAATTCACATATGTGTTTCACGACATACCAGGGACCGCTGAGTAGGGAGATTGAGTTTGTGATTGATTTAGCACCGGGCACTCGATCGATAGACCGTGCCCCCTACCGTATGGATCCTTCTGAGATGAGGGAGCTGAGAGATCAGATAGAGAATTTTTTGGGACAGGGTTTCATCCGTCAAAGTACCTCACCCTGGGGTGACCCAGTTCTATTTGTAAAGAAGAAGGATGGATCCATATGATTATGTGTGGATTATAGGGAACATAATAAAGTCATGATTCAGAATAAATATCCATTACCCCACATCGATGACTTATTTGATCAGTTGACAGGAGCAGTGTACTTCTCAAATATTAACTTGAGGTCCGGGTATCACCAGCTGAGGATCAGGGAGCAGGATGTGTCGAAGACTACTTTTCTGATAAGGTATGGACCTTATGAGTTTCTGGTTATACCATTCGGGTTAACCAATGTGTCAGTTGTATTCATGGATTTAATTAATAGGGTGTTCAAAGAGTTCCTGTATTAGTTTGTCATTATTTTTATAGATGACGTCCTGGTTTATTCTCGTACCGAAGAGGAACATGCCGAGCATTTGCGACGGGTCCTACAGACACTATGTGAGCATCAGTTGTACGTAAAATATGAAAAGTGTGGGTTTTGGCTCCAGGAGGTGCAGTTATAGTGTCAGAAAGGGGTATAGTAGTGGATCCTAGAAAAGTATCAATGGTGAGGGAACCGGCAGAGGTCTACGGTTTCTTGTGTCTAGCTGGTTACTACAGACGGTTTATCCAGGGATTTTCAAAGATTACGAGTTCAATGACTAATCTAACTCGTTAGGGCATACTGTTTGTTTGGGATGATGCATGTCCGTTGACGTTTAATGAACTGAAGGATAAGTTAACTTCAACACCTGTACTAGCATTGCCCAGGACAAGAGTGGAGTACTTGGTGTACACTAACGCGTGATTATAGGGACTTGGTGGGGTGTTACAATAGGAAGAGCAAGTTATAGCTCATACCTCTAGGAAGCTTAAGCCTCATGAGAATAACTACCCTACCCACGATTTGGAGCTAGAAACAGTCGTATTTGCCCTTCGAATATGGAGACATTATTTGTTGGGGGAGAAATTTCTCTTATTCACGGATCACAAGTCATTACAATATTTATTCACTTAGAAATAGTTGAATATGTGACAACACAGGTGGCTTGAATTCGTGAAGGATTATCAGTTTGAGATACATTATCACCCATGGAAGGCTAACGTGGTAGCAGACGCGTTGAGTCATAGGCCAGAGGATGAACTAGCCGCGATGTGGAAGGCTAAATGGAAGGAACATGGCCATCATGATGTCGTTTCTAGGTAATTTGTTGGAAATGTAGGACTCCCAATTTTAATTTTAAAATATGAATTTCCTAAAAGTGCGGACTAAAGTTGGTTACAAACAATTAGTAGTTTTCCAAATTTTGTTTGATTTTCTTTTCTTTGAAGGATGGAAAATTATAATGAGCACAAATTTTAATTTCTTAAAACAAATCAAAATTAGACACTTCAAAGTGAATAAAAGTAAACACACACACACACTTTAAATTCACTCAATCCAAATTAATTTAAATATCAAGTTTAAACAACTTAGGCAAGAATATTATCCAATTAATTTAGTGCCAATCTTGAATTAAATTAACATAAACTAAACTTACCCAAATAATTAAACATGCACCATTTTCATCAAGATTGCGAATTAAACCCAATTTTATCTTTTTACCCTAAGCATGCGTTCTAGGTGATTTTTGCAAAAGATAAATTAATTCATAATCCCAAAACGCGCCGATGTACGAGGAAAACCCAAATCCGGAAAAACCTCGGACGACCCTGGTCTAACGAATTCACTAAGTATGGTTCAAATTTTACAAATACTCGACAAGAGGACTTACACAACAGAATCGACTCCCTTAAAGCCTTTATACGCTCCTTCGATCTTCAACCTCCGCCTAGCGAATAACCATGGGCTCCTCTATAGTCTCGGACTCCACCAATGGGGCTCTTAGACACCGTCACCCTCACACGAAGCCTTTCTTCGAGTGGGAACACCGCAGCGTAAACCAAATGTCTTCTTCTTTAGGGGATGTAGAAGTAAACCCAAACTTCTCCTTTTTATGGTAGAGATGAACCAATGGTGCCAAATAATTCAAAGAAAATATTATATATATGAAGTACTTGGATAAAAAAAACTATGGGAGTAAACTCATGTGTTTGTTGAAAATATTTCTTTGAAATTCAACACATAAAAACATGGAACTTTGGTTGGTGTATATTCTCTCAAAAGTGCTCTCAAGGAAGGTACCAAAAGTCTATGAAGAAGTTTGTCCTGGGTAAGTTTTAAACTGCCAAAAAAAAGTGGGACAAAAGAGTGGAAAAATGGGTTAAAACTGCCAAAATTGTTCCCGCCCAGAAATCTCGTTTGAATGAAATTGTCGTTCGAACGACATTCTTGTTCAAACGATAATTTTGAATGAAAAAATAGACTATCCAGAATTTCAATTTAAGTCCAAAAACTTTTATCCAAAGTTCAAAATAACATTTTCTGAAAATAAAAGTCATTTGACCAAAAATTACAGCCATAAAAATATTGTCCAAGTCTCATATATATATATATTAAATGCATTAATACCTTTAGAGACCTTGGAAGCTTCAACTTGATGACGTGCAAATGAGGCACTAGAAACTTGGCAATGATGAAGCTTTACAAATCTGGCCGCTACGTCTTCAATAAACAAGTTCGAGGCTTGGATGGATACACATGAACTCTATCCTATGACCCAAATGTTTTTTTTGTCCAAAATTGAGCCAACACTACATAAGACTCAATTGAAAATTTGTGTCCTTACATCATTTATGTCAGTTATAACCGTTACTCCTCAGATTGTGATGCTGGCAGTACTGGCTCAGGCAGTGGATTCGTTCTGTCAGGAGAAAATTCAATAACTTTAGACTAAGGGAGCAGAGTCTTACTCAGTGAGTTCAGAGGGAGGCTTGCGCTTCAATGGTAGACTGATTATTCCAGAGGGGGAATAATTATGACACGCAGTGATGTCATAGTCGCATCGATCCCTATTTGTGGTACATCCCGGTGGGGATAAGATGTACTAGGATATGTGATGTACTAGGATATGTGATGACATTACTGAGTTTGTCTCTAAGTGTGCTACCTGCCAGTTAGTGAAGGTGGATCACCAGAAACCAGCTGGGTTGCTTCAGTCGTTAAAGATTCCTATGTGGAAATGGGAGAGAATTTTCATAAATTTTATCACGGGGTTACCTACTACTCAAAGGGGTCATGATTCCATATGGGTGATTGTGGATTATTTGACTAAGGTAGCTCATTTCTTGTCAGTTCAAACTGATTTCACGATTGGGCAGTATGCACAACTCTTTATAGCCGAGATAGTGAGGTTACATGGCGTACCGCTAGATATTGTGTCCGATCGAGACAAGATCTTCGTCTCCAGATTTTGGGAGAGTTTTCATGAGGCCATGGGTACCGAGGTGCAATTAAGTACAATCTATCACCCACATATGGATGGGAAGATCGAGCTTACTAACCAGATGTTAAAGGATATGTTACGCATGTGTATTCTGTATTTTGAAGGGAGTTGGGAGAAGTACCTTCCACTTATTGAATTTGCATATAATAATTCCTACAGTTTACCATTGGTACGGCCCCTTTTGAGGGATTATATGGTAGGCCTTATCGTTCTCCCGTGTATTGGTTAGAGGTGGGGGACAACAAGTTACTTGGGTCGGAAGTGATTCAGGACACATCTTCCAGGATTGATATGATCAAGAGTCGCATTCGGGTAGCTTAGGATATATAGAAGAGCTATATCGATGCCAAAAGGATCTTCTGGGAGTTTAATGTGGGGGATCATTTTTTATTGCGCGTGTCTCCTATGAAAGGTATCATAAGATTCGGGAAGAAATGGAAATTGACTTCAAGATATGTAGGACCATTTCTTATTATTGAGAAGGTTGGACCAGTAGCATACAGACTTGGGTTGTCGGAGCACTTACATCGTATACATGATGTGTTCCATGTTTCTTCACTGAGGCGATATCTACAACATGATTTGGATCACGCTCATATTGCATTGGAGGAAGTTGATTTGTAGCCAAATAGTTCTTATGAGGAGCGACCAGTGGCAATCTTAGACCACAGTGAGAAACGTTTGATATCGAAAGTAGTACCGCCTGTGCATGTTCAGTGGGCACACCATAATGTGTAAGAGTCTACTTGAGAGCGTGAGGATGATATGCACGATCGATAGCCGAAGTTGTTTTTACCAGGTATGCTTTTTTTCTGAATTTCTAGACGAAATTCCGTTATAAGGGAGGAAGTATGTAATACCCCGTAATTTTAATGATTTTAAAATTGAATTAATTAGGATTAATTATGGGTTAAATTAAAATTAATTCGGATTTCAATATTACTTGGGAATAAAGTAATACGTGATTTATATGAATATTACTCAGTTATTAAAACTAATATATGATTATGACTTTACACATGATTATGATTTAATAAAAATTGTCCCTAGTGATGAATACGACTATTATGGGAATTAAGTCGAGACGCGCGTATGAGTCGTGTCGGGACTAAAGTTAAAGGGATTAAAATTAAAATATTTTTATATCATCCAAATGGTAATTTTGAATGTGCCAAAGTGTCCGAAAAAGTTTAAATAGTCAAAATGTGTACTTGGATGTTTGATTTGCGTCTCGGGGCACTTTAGAACTGAATAGACACCCCAGAGGGGTATTTTAGTCATTTTACATGGGAAGTGAACAGTACCTACGAATTTTGGAGTTATCTTATTTAAGTATAGAGTTTATCAAAGTGAATTTAATTCATCAAAAATCAAAAGACAAGTCTGTGAGAAGAGGAGAGGTTTTTCTAAGAAAGGAAGAGACACCCTAGGAAGCCAAGAGTCAAAGGTCATCATACACCATCACCGCCATCGGAAGTTGACCAGAAAAGGGAGAGGACCACCAGTAGACTATCATATCCAAAGGTACAGACCTACAATTTAAAGTCAAGTGACTTAATCTTTGCAAAATTAGCATGTATAATGCCCATGTTAGGATAGTTGTAGAATTCTGAAAAATTGCATGATTTAGAGATAAACTATGATGATTTTAATGGAATCCTTGATATGAGAAATATTTTGAACGAACATTCTTATGATTATATATTTTAATCCATGAATTTGGAATCATTTGATAAAGAAAATCTGAGTTTGATATGTTATTCTTGGAGAAATGATAAAATATGGGTTTTCTGCAAATTATGAGAAATATCATGTTTAATGCAAACCTATTGATGTTTTAAGTTGTTGAATGATGGGAAATCATTTATATGTATTATTATGTCATGTGGAATGAATCATAAGAAATTTCTAATCTTAAAATAGAGGATTTGAGGAAGAAAATTAGTTAAACCTGTAGGCAAAATATGCAGAAACAGTAGGCCCATACTTGTTCGATCGATCGATCGACCTTGAATGTCGATCGATCGAACAGGATGATCAATCGATTCTAGACTATCGATCGATCGACTATCCAACAACTCGTATCTTAATCTTTGTTTAAGGATTGATTAAATTCCCCACTATCAAGGATGCTTAGTGTAAATTAATTATAGCGTAATGGGATTTATGGAAGGTCAGTAGGGTGGTAATTGAGACTCAAAAATTATTTATGTGTGAATTAATCCTTGAGAATTGAATAATTTGTAAGGACATATTTTCATAGGTCCGTTATCAATTTATTATGTCATATACCGCTACACCGTCGAAGAGCATTCAAGAGACATCTACATCAAAGATGAATCCGAAGTACTCAAGTTCTTCATCATTCAAGACTCAGCGAAGTTTACTTTTGTAAGGTTATGTTTTAAATACCTTTACTTTTCACTTAGAGCTTTTGGAGTATTTTTACAAAATATTTTCTAAGTGTTGGAGCGGACTTTTTCGTCAAAATTTGAGAATGAGTATTTTTTCTAAGTTTTGAAGAGGACCTCGATTTTGACGCCCAGGTTGTTCGCGCGAGATCAGTATCTCGTTCGAACGGGATTGGAAGTCGCGCGATGTCATTTGAACGACATGCGTACTTCGTTCGAACGACATATGCTTCTCGTTCGAACGAGCTCTATTTTTGAGGCGACACATTTTTCTATAAATACTCATTATTTGGTAACGTTTTCATTAAGAAGTCCCAGCGTTTTGAAACACAGAAACTTGCGAAAGTGCAGAATCCTTTTGACTTCTTCCTTTAGGGTTTTAATCCCTTTTTGTTTTCAATTCACAAAAATTCCATATTCTTTAGTGATTTGTTTTGGTGTTCAAGAACATCTTGCTTTTGTTCATCTTTCATGGAGTGCGTCTCTACACCGTATGACTGCCTGCCATTGAGGATCTTGCTGCATGAAGATTCTTTTGCTGAAGTTTGGGTTGCGAGTCCTTGAAGGGTGTTGCGTGTATTCTCTTGATGAGTTCAAGACTACGTGTCTTTGTGGGTTGGCTGCGCGTTGATCCATTGCAGATTTCTCTATGTAATTGTAAGTTGCGATTTATATATTCATAGTGAAATAAAGGTTTTACTCGAAAGGGTTTTTTTCCTTAAATCTGTGTCTCAACATATTTTTGTGTCACATGCTTTATTTATTTATGGGTTGTCACACGCACCTTAGATGCATGTTTAGGGGCTGAATTAAATAAAGGTTGATTGGAATCTTGTGAATTTAATTTAATTAATTATCACACAGTCGCACTTTACAAATTGGTATCAGAGCAGGTTGCGCTAATTTATTGCGTATTCCTATTTTTCGCAAAAATTTTGTGATATTGATTTTTTTTAAATCAGTTTTTTGAAAATCGCAATTTTTTCGATGGAGCACTTATCTAATCGGATGCCCTCCTTTGATGACCCGAGTCAAAGTTTTGATGATATAAATCGTTTGAAATTGACGTTTGCAAAAAGAATTAAAGTTTTGGAAAAAGAAAATTTTCGTTTTAAATCCGCGATGGATCTTTTGCAAACGGTTTAAAATCAACTAGATTTTTATCGTGGAAAATTTGTTTCCTTGGACCATGACTTTATTGCTTTAAAATTGTCCAAGAAGGAGAGTGATGATAGGGTCCTATTTTTAGAGAAAGAATTGGAGGACCTTAAAAATTCGATGGTTTTTGTTTATGCCAAAGAGGATAAAAATATTTTAGTCAATGAGCTTATGGCACGTGAAAAGACTCTTAGAAAAAAGTTTGCTTTAATTGAGGGAGAGAGAGATACGCTTTTTGGAATTATTGAAAACTTGAAAATGGCGTCCCTTAATTTGGAAGAGTCTAATTCTTTACTTGAGTCAAAAATTTTGAAATTAAAAAATGATTTGACAGACTCAAGTAGGTTTGATAGTGATGGTAATGGCTCATCGTGTTCTCATACTTCTAATGCTAAAGCCAAAGCCATTATTTATTTTATAGGGTCAACTAATTCCAAGGATGTTAGAAAAGGTCAACCCATAGGTGTCGGTCCTCCCGTTTACACATGTTCATATTGTGGTAAGAAAGGTCACCTTAGGCGTTTTTGTTTTGATCTTGGAAAATGTCCTAGGAAGTTTATGTCTAGTGTTCCCGTGGTTCCCAAAACCCCCACACGACGTTTCACATCTATTTGGGTTAGGAAATCACTTTTAGAGGCACTAGATTTTAGACAAGTTGATTCTTATTTGCTTGCACATGATTCTTCTCTTGCCATATCATACAGATGATTGTGTTTGCATGTTTGTCATACGCCAGTTATGCTTTTTGATATATTTTTGCTAGCGTTGTAACATGTACTTTTGTATATATTTTTTTTATTTTTTTGAAAAATTTTGAAAAATTCAAAAAGATTTTCTATTTTTTTTAGTGTCCATTCATATTTGTTTTGGTCAAATTTTTGAAAAATCCAAAAAAAAATTTGTATTTTGTTTGCACCGTTTATAAATAAACACTTAGGATGACCAAGTCACAACATCATTACAATCTTCATGTGACTATTTGATAGTGTTTTGAGACAATGGGTCAATTCATCCTTGTGCTTTATAATGTTTGGAGTCATTAAGATGTAATTAAGTGTTCTTCCTACATGTTTAACTCATGTTTCCTTTATTGCACACATGCACGGATTTGTTTGATTATTGTGCTTGTCTTATCACATGTTGTTTGGATGTTTTCACTTCAATTATATCCTTTAAAATGAACCAAGCGTGATAAATTTTGATAAGGAAATTGTGCAGATAAGAACCATTTTGTGAGTTTGTGTGCTTTGTTTGAAAAACGGGGAAGGGCTGCAAAAGGTTCATTTTGCCTTTGAGAATACTAAGCCACCGTTAAATTGGACCTAAAAAATGGAGGAATTTTATTATCCGAGGTCCAAAGAGGTTTAAAAGAGCTCGAAAAAATTTAAAGGCAATAAAAAGAAATTCATACCAATTATGGGCCATTTAGATTTTTGCACCAATTCTCCAAAGTTTGAGAATTTTGTTTATTCACCTCTAAAAGAAAATATATATATGAGGGTGTTTGGTTGAAGATTTTAAACGGGTTTGCACGTCCTTGAAAATATTGAAAAAACGCTAAATAGTTTTGGATGTTATTTGTGTGAAAATCATTTTGACTTTGATTTGTTGATTTGCATAAGACGATGTCATTTAAATTCAACAAATTTTTACACCTAAGGATACTTTTGATGTTCATTCGTTAGGGGTACACATATGCATCGTGCACACATGATTGATTGAGTTTATTTACCTATGGAATGTGTTGACACCCATTCCTTCCATTTCCATGACTTGGTTGTTTTAGTTTGAATCCATGGTGTGATTTTTAGTATCTTATTTTTGTATAAAATTTTTTGAAAAAATCAAAAATAGTTTGTGGATGTTTTTGGGACATATCTTTGCATGCGCTTAGTTTGATCCATGTTTGCTATGCATTTTTGTCGTGAAACTCCATGTTATGATGATTTCTTCTCATCTGTCTATTTGGGGACATCGTGAAAAGGGGGAGAAAGAATTATCAGTTATTGGAGAGTATTTTCATTATGGGGGAGATTTGATTATTAATGCTTTATTCTTATATCATTTCAAACTCGATGCATCATGAAGGTTTTTGCTTTATCTCATGTGTGTAGGTACAAATATTTAAGATCATGATGTTGCACACCCTGATGAGAAAAGCTTTGAGATTTGACGAAGATGATTGAAGAACAGTTTTGAAGTCTTGCAAATTTATTCATGGGAGGGTAGATTTGTATAGGCAATTTGGTTTTTGATAATTCGGATTTTTTATGTATGTACCGGCATAGACATAGGGGAGATTTGTAAGGACATATTTTCATAGGTCCGTTATCAATTTATTATGTCATATACCGCTACACCGTCGAAGAGAATTCAAGAGACATCTACATCAAAGACGAATCCGAATTACTCAAGTTCTTCATCATTCAAGACTCCGCGAAGTTTACTTTGGTAAGGTCATGTTTTAAATACCTTTACTTTTCACTTAGAGATTTTGGGATATTTTTACAAAATATTTTCTAAGTGTTGGAGCGGACTTTTTCGTCAAAATTTGAGAATGAGTATTTTTTCTAAGTTTTGAAGCGGACCTCGATTTTGACGCCTAGGTCGTTCGCGCGAGATCAGTATCTCGTTCGAACGGGATTGGAAGTCGCGCGATGTCGTTTGAACGACATGCGTACTTCATTCGAGCGACATATGCTTCTCGTTCGAACGAGCTCTGTTTTCGAGGCGACGCATTTTTGTATAAATACTCATTATTTGGTAACGTTTTAATTAAGAAGTCCCAGCGTTTTGAAAGACATAAACCTGGGAAAGTGCAGAATCCTTTTGACTTCTTCCTTAGGTTTTTAATCCCTTTTTGTTTTCAATTCACAAAACTCCCATATGCTTTAGTGATTTGTTTTGGTGTTCAAGAACATCTTGCTTTTGTTCATCTTTCGTGGAGTGCGTCTCTACACCGTATGACTACGTGCCATTGAGGATCTTGCTGCGTGAAGATTCTTTTGCTGAAGTTTGGGCTGCGAGTCCTTGGAGGGTGCTGCGTATATTCTCTTGCGGAGTTCAAGACTGCATGTCTTTGTGGGTTGGCTGCGCGTTGATCCATTGCATATTTCTCTATATAATTGTAAGTTGCGATTTATATATTCATAGTGAAATAAAGGTTTTACCCGAAAGGGATTTTTTCCTGAAATCTGTGTCTCAGCATATTTTTGTGTCACATGCTTTATTTATTTATGGGTTGACACACGCACCTTAGATGCATGTTTAGGGGCTGAATTAAATAAAGGTTGATTGTAATCTTGCGAATTTAATTTAATCAATTATCACACAGTCGCACTTTACATAATGGATTAAAAGTAATTAGAGTTTATCGAAGAACAAATCTATTTTAGGATAATATGAACTTGTGAAAATTCGGGATTTGGGATGACATGGACCAATAGGGTGTAGATAATTACCTACTAAATTTATTTAAGAAAAAATGCTAAATTTTTGAGTGACGGGAAAACTCGGGAAATATAATGGTTAACTTTTGAGTGATGGGAAAACTCGAGAAATATATGTTAATAAGTAAAGTCATAATCTATAAATACGTAGGATATTAAAGAGAGAAATATACTACGTATGGAATTATCATATGGGTTGTGTGAATACTTTATCAATATTATATAGGTGGGGTGAATACCTATATTTTTTTATTTGTATGACATACCTATGCTTCTTGATATCGGGGTGGAGGTTTTGCGTTATCGTTGATCTTATCGTGATGATCCCACTTAGGGGGATTTTAAATTTGTACCTTGAGCATAAAACCTTGGACATGTTCTATCGGTGTGAATGATAGCTTCGACGATTAAATGGGAGCGTAGGTATGTGCGTGACCCATTCGGCTGGGGCGTATGCTCGCCTCCAAATATGTATGTTATGTCATTTATGGTTTGGGAGAGACATTGAACCAATAATCCTTTTTACAGCGAGAGATGTAACTGGACATGATAGCAGAGTGTGCATGCACCGCAACTATGTCTGGGAGGTGCCGTATTAATATATATACTAGTGTGAAGAATATATATATATACACTGTGATGTGATCTACTATGTGAATTAGTAGATAAAAATTAATAATAATAGGTACTATTTCTTGTGTGGTGCAATTCACACACACATTAAACTCATCAGTAAAAGGTACTATTTCTTGCTATATTACTTGCTATATTACCTGATTTGTGTGTTGATTTCTTTTCTTGGGCCATTCTTGCAACTCCTTACTATTCACTATTTTTTTTTATCATTAGTAATTCCCCCAAATTTGCTCAGCCAAGCTTTGCGACATTATTCTCCCAAACTTACACGGCCGCTGCCCTCACAGTGTATATCTCTTCTTCTCTATTTTATATTTTATTGGGTTTTAGAAACTCTAATAAATCTTCAAAATGGTGTATACACGTCTTTCTCTCAAATTTGTTTTTGAGGGTAATGTCCATGTAAGTTTACATTGTGTATGCATGGAAAATTAAAAGTTGGAATATTGCGAAAATGTTGATCTTTCTCGAAGATGCAATTGTAAGTAGAACTCATACATCTGTGGTTTCTTGGTTGTATTATAAATTAAGGGCCATTTTTATTTCTTTCCGTTTTAGGCGTTCTATACACAAAAGTATATTTCAGGCCTTTTTAATTCCTTAATAATTGTTTCTTATTGATTTCAAAAATGTTTTAATGTGATGTAATACATTAAATTTGTAAGGACATTTTTGTCCATTATCAATTGTATGTCGTACGCCGTTACACCATTGAAGATATTCAAGACAACGGATCCGAATAAGCATCTTCATTTATGGAATCAATTTTCTGGACAGACAGACCGATCCGCCTGCTTTAAAAAGGAACCGGTCCGCCCCATTTGGAAAAAGAACCGATCCACCTCAATCCGGACCGATTCTCTTTACACCAATCAA
The DNA here is from genome assembly GCA_949130495.1 of Sambucus nigra. NCBI lineage: Eukaryota > Viridiplantae > Streptophyta > Magnoliopsida > Dipsacales > Adoxaceae > Sambucus > Sambucus nigra. The sequence goes on along the minus strand of OX422209.1, from coordinate 416,905,634 downwards.
GTATACCCCAGATCGATAGCAAACTAAAGAAGCTCCTTGAGGAAACGAACCGGTCCGACCTCGGACCGATCCGTATCCATACCGGGCCGGTCCGCCTGGGATAAATTCGAGCAGATCGTGCAGAGATTTTTTAGGCCCATTTTTTCTTTTATAAACCAACTTCGGGGATTTGTTTAGCAAGACTTTCATAGATGATTTTCAGAGTCCAAAATACTCTAAGTCTTCACCTTTGTGAGTCCCAAGACTCATGTTTTGATTCACACATCTTGTCAAACCCTTGTGAATCCGTTTGCAACCCAAGAACACAACTGTGTGTCTGTTCAAACAATTGTGGAGAAGACCGTCCTTCTTCTTCATTGCTGCCCTCCTGGAAAGGGAAACTTCCAGCCGCCGACTATAGATTCGACGCCTGCGGGTAGCTCTGTGTCACTGTATTTTCATTGTAATCCGAGAAATTGTATGTTATAATATTATAATGAAAATAAATGGTTTTGCCCCTTTGAGGGATTTTTCCTCACATAGATGTGTTTGAATGTTCTTGCTTGAGTTATGATCTTGTTCAATCACATATAGTTGCATGTTTAGGATTTAATTGATAAAAACTGAGTTTAATTAAATAATATCTCTATTTGAACGCACGCGCACTCTTTCAAGTAAACACCAATTCCTTACTCTGGATGGCAAGTTGAGTGCACTGAATATTCATGCCTCTACTTGAGGGGAGTTCAGGTTTTGTTTTAGCTGATTTTTTTAAAACTAAGATTACTTAGTCTTCATATAATTTTAAAGTTCGTTATCCGTTAGAATGTTTATTTGGGAGTATTATTGGTTCTTAATAGAGGCATACACATGCCTTATTTCTTAGTTTGTTCATCTGAACAGTTATATAATTGTTCCTCTTAACGGAGGTTCAGAATGTTTATCTGAAAAATTAAGTATTATATAGGCAGAATAATTGTTCATCTGAAATCAATGTATGTGCAACAAATAATAGGCAAAATATCATGATAAGTATTATATATACCTAGAAACATTTACATAATTTTTCATCTGAAATCACTGTGGGGCTTCAAGCTTTATGTGCAACATAGTTTTTATTATTAGGCATTCCGGGATATTTTCAAGTGTGAGAGGGTCTGAGAGAAAAGCTAATTGTTTGTCTTAACAGAGGTTCACATTGTTCATCTGAAATCATTTATATAATTGTTCACCTGAACAGTTAAGTATTATATAGGCAGAATAATTGTTCATCTGAAATCAATGTATGTGTAACAAATAATAGGCAAAATATCATTCTAAGTATTATATATACTTGGAAACATTTACATAACTGTTCATCTGAAATCATTGTGGGGCTTCAAGCTTTATGTGCATCATAGTTTTTATTATTAGGCATTCATGGATATTTGTAAGTGTGAGAGGGTCAGAAAGAAAAGCTAATCTACCTATGAGAGGTGAATTTCCATTGACTGGCCTAAGAAGATCACATACTTTACAATGAAATCAAAAGAAGTATATATAGTTGATTTGGAACATATGTTTTAAGATGGTACATATGTTTTGAAATGGACATTTGGCAGTTCTTTTGTATAGAACTTTCTGTTTGTATCGTGTTAATTAAATTATTAGTGTTAATTTAATTGCAGTTCCAGGTCTGAAATTTTTTAGATGTTTTTAGTAGTACATCCGGGTTCAATAGAGGGTATACCTCTCTCTCTTTCTCTAATATGTTTTCAAAACATCAATTTATGTTTAAGATTTTTAGCTTTAAAACAGAATTCATGGTTGTAGATTTTGGGAGGGAGAATGTTTTCAAAACAAAATTCATGTTTTTAAATTTCTCTATCTCTTTATCTACCCGTGTTCATATATATATATATATATATCGATTGGTTGTTTTAGTTACATTATTAAATATTTGTTGATATCATTAAATGGCATTGCTAAGATTCTGGTATATAGGATCATCTTTATTTGTTAGATCTTTCTTCTCATAAATAGAAGTTAACCTAATAGCGGTGTTAACTAACATATTATAATGGTTAATGCCAATTTAATGAAATTAAATTAGTTCCAACTCTATCCAACAAAAGATTTTTTGCATGCTTGTAATGTTTGTAATGATATATGTATCATATTTGAGATTGTGACAGTATACAATTCTTTCTAGGTTCTTTTATAACATTGATTATCAATGTAATTTTGTCGCTTTTTTGTTCTCTGCTTGTATGTAAATGCATATATGATTATGTACTACACTACTTTGGTTACTTGATTCCAATCAAATGTAGAACAGGGCATCAGAGGTCCTCCTCAAGATGATGCAACAATTAATGCTTTGAGACCGAGGAATAAGTTTGGTGCACTATAGAAGATGATGCGTAGAATGTGAAGAAAGTGTTAGTGTTCTACAGAAGATGACAATTGTGTCATGAGTGGTTTGATGAATCAACATATTTTTAGTTATATTGAAAGTTTATATTTGAATGATATCTTCATTATGTTGCTCAAATTGTTAAGTGGCAAGTTATGTACTTGATTTGTTTGTTTAAAAGATGTTCGAGATGGACTATTAACATTATTGTTGAAGTATTTTTTAAATTAAACAGGTGGATTGTTGTATAAATAAAGGAGATTATGCCCAAATTTTAAATTTTTTTACACTTTGTTTTCTTTTGATATGAATCTTTGTAAACTAGTGACAATCATCCTCTTGAAACATTTTGTATATTTTATTACTAAAGATGACAACAAGGGTTTGTGGTGTATTCATAGTAGGGGTTTATATATGAATATTCATAGTGGGGGGAACGATTTTTTTTCGTTTTGCAATTACGTTATTTAAAAAAATTTATCTTTTTGCGCTTACGTACATTGGAAATTTTCGTTGTGCCTTCAGGCACGGGCACACACTAGTCTCTGTGTGTGTGTATGTGTGTGTGCGCGTGTGTTTGTGTGTGTGTGTGTGTGTGTGTGTATTAACTTAAATCAAGTAAAAAGAGAGTAAAAAAATTACCAATAGAAGATCTCCAAACAAAAACTAAGTCGTACATGATCTGGGCTCCAACAAGAATTCCAAAAACTCCAAACCAATAACAACAACACTCTTAAAACTCAAAAGTTTCAAATGAAACTTTGAAATAACAAATATCAAGAACCTCAACATAAACAGATATAAATAACTCTCAACAAAATCATAAACTCTCAAATATGTATGAATTAGTGTTTATATGTTTGAGAAAAGGAAATAGCATCACGAACACGTAAGATTTTAAAAAGAAAAAGTGAGGAGAAATTTTTGCAGCATTTGGCTTGAAAATGTAAATAAAATCTCTAATTTTTGAAAGAACCCATGGCTGCTATTTATAGACACGGAGGAAATGTCCTTGGTACGTTCATAAATATCAAGACCCATAAGGATAAATAATTAATCAACGACAAGAATCCAAGGGCATAATTGGAACGCATAAACCAAGGGTACATGCGTAATAAGCCGCAACAACAGTAAGGGAAAATTGGACAAACACCAGAGGACAAACCGGTCGACTTCCCAGAGCCTTTGCTAGCTCGGGAGCGGTTAAACCGCGTGAGCAACAAGCTCCTTCCTATCGGACAAAACCAACACACATAGATCGCCAACAGCTGGCACCCCAAAACACAAAACGCCGACGTTTTGATATATGATAAAAATGTATAATTACACAATAAAAATGTTTAATTAAATGTTATTTTTATCAAATAAAAATCCATAAAAATTATAAAAAGATACAAAATAGTATTTATAAAATCCTAGAAATAAAATAAAACTCATAATTGACAATGTAAAAATTATCTAAGTTAAAAATACATACTAAAGGTATGTTATCAAAAATAGTTTATATATTAAATAAAATTAAGAATATTATTATTTAAGGTTTTAAAAATATATAAAAAAAATTTAATCAAGAATGAAAAATGCAGGACCATAAAAAAATTAATTTGTCTCAAAATTGAGCCAATATAAAAGGGATAATTTCAGTCTCCCCCTTTGGACAATTTTGAGACAAACTAAGATGAGACTTTAAAAAAAAATGCAAGTACATAACTCAACTAACAACATGCAATCCTGAAAATAGAAGAGTACATAACTCAACTAAAAACAAGGATTCCAAACAGACTCAAAAACTGCAAGTACAAGAATACAAACTCCAAGAGTCTCAAATTCGCCCCCTGTTTGACTCAAGAGGACAAAGGGTAGGGAAGAAACTAAAACATAAAGTTAGTAGAAAATATAATATGGATAAAAGTACTAACAAACAAACATACCAAGTAATTAACTTGGAAATGCACAAACACGAGTAGACATTCAAAGTGTTTCAAATCTATTATTGTCTAAAGGTCTGGTAAATAAATCAACTAATTGATCTTTAGTGTTAAGATATTCAATGCATATTTCCTTTTCCTTAAACAATTCACTAATAAAGTGTTCACGCATTTTTATGTGCTTTGTGCATGAGTGAGACACTGGATTTTTTGAAATGGTAATAACATTTTGATTATCACACAAAATAAGTGCAGTTGGTTTAATTATACCATAATCATTAGCATTTTTTTCATCCACAAAAGTTGAGTACAATGGCTACCAGCGACTATGTATTCGGCTTCGGCAGAAGAAAGAGAGACACAATTTTTCTTTTTAGACAACTAAGAGACAAGGTTGCAACCTAAGTAAAAACAACATTCAGAGGTTCTTTTACTATCATTGACACAACTAGCCCAATCGGCATTCGTATACCCATTTATTATAGAATTATTGTCAGTAGTGTTCATTGTACCAATGTTTAAAGTTCCACTAACATATTTTAATATGCGTTTGATAGAAAGTAAATGTGATTATTTAGGTTCACATTGGTATCTAGCATACACACACACACACATTATGCATTATGTCGGGTCTGTTGGTTGTTAAATAAAGAAGGCTACATATCATACTAAGATGTAGAGTAACTTCAACCTTTTTACCCGATAAATGTTTAGAAAGCTTACTAGATGAAGTCGTAGGAGTCGAAGCCATTTTTGTAGTAGTTAACCCAAAGCATTTAACTAACTCAGTTGCATATTTAGTTTGAGATATAAAAATGCAGTCCGATTTTTGAGATACTTGTAAACCCAAGAAAAATTACAACTCACCCATCATATACATTTGAAATTCAGATTTCGTTATGTTAGCAAAAATTTCAGCCTTTTGAGGAGATGTATAACCAAAAATAATATCGTCAACATAAACTTGTGCAATAAGTAAACAATTTGGGTTTCTTTGAGAAACATTTTAAGGTATACTCCAGCTCTATTAAAGCCGTTGGTCGTGAGAAATGTAGCAAGACCCTCATACTAAGCACGAGGGGATTATTGGAGCCCATAAATCACATTCTTTAATTTTAACACATGATTATGGAGAAAAGGGTCAACAAAACCTTTTGGTTATTTAACATAGACTTCTTCATTTAGAAGTCTATTTAAAAAGGTAGATTTGACATCCATTTGATATAGTTTAAATTTTAAATGACATGAAATGGCAAGTAAAATTCTAATTGATTCTATCCTAGCAACATGGACAAAAGTTTCATCAATATTAATCCCATCAATTTAGGAGTATCCTCAAGCTACCAGTCTAGCTATATTACGTAAGACATTTTTGATTTCATCACATTTATTTTTCAATATCCACTTAGTTCCTATAACATTTGTATGAGTAGGAAGAGGAACTAAAAACCAAACATCATGTATCTTAAATTGACCTAAATCTTCTTGCGTTGCTAGTAACCAAAATTCATCAATAAGGGCATCTTTTATATTTTTTAGGTTCAATTAAAGAAACAAAGGAAGACATTAAAGCATTGAATGTTTGAGTTCTAGTTTTTATTGGTTCTCTAACATTACCTAAAATATTTTTCTTGGGATGATTAAAATTAACCCAATTAGGAACATCAAGATCTTTCGGTGGAAGAGAGTCTGAGTAACAATCCATAAATTATTTTGGTAATTCATTTAAATAGTCATTTTCAACGGGTAGAGATTCCAAGATATCTTCTACTAGAGGGGAAACACAATCATGTATAACAACATTGATTGATTCCATTATAGTCTTAGTTTTCAGATTATAAACCCTATAGGCACGATTATTTTGGGAGTATCTTAAAAAATAGCCCTATCACCTCTAGTATCAAAATTGGATAAATGTTCACGATCCTTACACACGTAACATTAACTACCAAACACCCTAAAATATTTCAGATTTGGTTGCTTTCCATACCATAATTCATAAGGGGGTTATTTTGTATTTTTCCTTCAGTGAACCATGTTCATTATGTGATAAGTGATTTGAGTAGATTTAACCCAAATATATTTTGGCAAATTTTTAGCATGAATTATAACTTGAGCCATTTCTTAAATGGTTCAATATTTTTTTCTACAATTCCATTTTGTTGAGGTGTCTTAGGATCACTAAATTCATGTTGATACCCATTCCCAATACAATAATCAATAACACCCCGTGTCTTTAAATTCCCCTCCCCTGTCACTATGAATACGAGTAACTTGAGTATCTTTTTCATTTACAATCTTAAAAAAAAAATCAGAAAATGATTAAATGTGTCAGATTTTACTTTCTTAAAAGCTACCCAAGTTAATCAATTGAAGTCATTAACTATGACTAATATATAAGAGTTACCACATAGAGTAATTGTCTCAAAAGGACCCATTAAATCCATGTGAAGCAATTCTAAAATGTAAGAAGTAAAAATATCATTCACTTTCTTATGAGGGGCATTGTGAATTTTACCAATTTGACATGGCCCTCAAATAGAATGTTTAACTTTAGCAATTTTAGGCAAACGACAAACAATATTTTGACTAGCTAGTTTAGATAAACTGTCATAGTTTAGGTGTCCTAATCTTTCATTCCATAATTCTAAATCACTAATCCTAAATAAAAGATAATTTTCAAATTCATTATCATGAATGATAGCCTAGCAATCATCTATAGTGCAACTAAAATCTACAATTGTACAATCTGATTTTGAAAATTTTACCACATGGTAAGTGTCACAAAATGGACTAATACTTAGTAAATTTTCTTTTAAACCATCAGCAAATAAAAACTCCTCTAACTTAGGAATACCATCTATCTTAATTGACCCTTTGCCTATGATTCGGTATATTTTTTCATCGCCAAAAATCAAATTTTCACCAATAAAATATTTTAAAGAGGTGAACTTGGATTTGTCCCCAGTCATGCCTAGAGAAACCTGAATCTAAGTACCATTGAGATTTTTTATGCCTAGAATTTAAAGCTATTAAAACCACATTACAACTCAAATGGTCACTTAAATCGACCTTTTTAGTCCAGTAGTCTTAGTTTTAAAAAAAATCAGATTCAACATTTAATGGCCATTTGTTAGATGGATTTGGCTTCTTAACGAACTTGGCTTCTTAACGGATTTGCCTTTAGCATACAAAGACGATATTTATCATATTTATTAGCATTCAGCCTTTTATAGCAAAAATTTATCAAATGATGGTTCTTTTTGAAAAAATCACACCGATAAAACTTACGATAAACAGGTTTATTCGAGGCATAGTGTTTTTACCATAGTTTTGTTATTATTTAATTTCGCCTTTTTAAAACAAAATTGTTTCAAATGTTCGTTCTTAGAACAAAAATTACAATGGTAAACAGGCCTAGCAGCTTGTTTATCCATATCATTCAAAGGTTGTTTACACACATTCTCACAAGCTCTGTTGGGTTTTAATCGTTTAAAGCAGCATTTTTCTAAATTACCCTTTTTATTACATAAATTACAAAAATAAGTCGGCTTTGGCTTAATATGTTCAATATGCATATTAACTTTAGAAGAATCAGGAAATTGTTCTTTAAAATTAACAATATTAGTTTCCCCACAATCCTCACCAACAAATCCAATTCCTTTTAATGGGGCAAGTTCATCATATTTATTAAAAGATTTGACAATTATACTAGAGGTTGAGAAGATTTTTAATCTCTTCAAAGTATCTTTATGTTCTTTTAAGATTCACCAAATTTATTCAAAACATCCTTGTGTTTAATTTCAAGAGAGTGGTCAAGTTCAATTAACACAATGACCCTTCTCTCAAGTATTAAAACATCATTTTCACGTTCTTCAACATGACAAGTAGATTCTTTAGTTATTAGTTTGATTTAATTATTTAACATCTCAATTTTTCCCAATAACCTAGAATTAGTTTTGCCTAAGCGTGTGTTATCAAGTGTGCAGTTATCAGATATATTACTCACACACACATCAAAAGATGCAGATTATTCGATTTCAATAGTTTTTTCAAACACATCATACACATTGCTAATATCAAAATGTGAAGTTCTAATGGTAGTGTGAATGTGAGAAGAAGAGATAATAGACAGATTTTCAAAATTTAGTTCACAATTTTCAACACATAAATCAAAATAATCATATAATATGAAGAGATTGTAAAAAATATCATCAGATTTAAGAGTACAAACATATGTGAAAGCCATAAAGTTATCAAAGCAGTCCCCATTATCACTATCAAAACTATCATCCCAAGTTTTAAACAAATGTGCTGTGTTAAAAGGTTCCCATTTAATTTTAGAAAAACATTTGTTAGAATAATGTCCATATTCACTGCATTTTCTACATTGAATGCAGATAAAATCCTTCTTTGGTTCTGATTTTTCAAAACTTTTATTTTTAAAGTATTTTTCATGAAGTCTACTTAAATAACTAGGTTGACCTTCCTTTGAAGGAAACTTATTTCTAAACTTAACAATTTTTTTTAAAGTGCTTAGTCATAAGGGTAATTTCATTATATAAAGAGTCTATACTGATTTTAGATTCATTCAAATTAGTGAAGGAGGATATAAAGGCTAGACTGTTTTCACTAGACCTAAATGTGTTTTAGTGTGCAAGTGATTTGCCTCTTTGTTCATCTTTTAGAGTGTTTTGTAGTTCAAAAGTTTTAAGTTTATCACACAAAAGATGAGAGGTATAACAACTATCTATATTTTCACCCATACCATGAATTATTAAATAAAAAACTCTTTGGAAGAGACCTAAAGATTTTATCAAAGATTTTAGGATCAACATACACAATACGATTAGCATGCGATTGATTAATAATATATTGCAATTTAAGGTAAAAATCATCAAATATTTCATTATCTTTCATATATAGGGAATCATAAAGTCTAACTAGCATTTATGACTTAGCCTTACTAACCCTAGAATTTCTTTCATGAATTGTCATTAAAATATCATAAGCCTCTTATGCAAGATGAAATTCTTTTAAATTCAGTTGCACCCATAGCTTGGAAAATGGTATTTATACCTTTGTTGTTATACTATGAGCTTAACGTTTCCTCTTTAGTCCACTCTGAAAGAGGTTTTCTAGTAGAAATTTGAGCATCAACATCACCAACTAAATGAGTAGGAGCAAGAAAACCAGTTTCAACCATCTCCCATACCTCATCTCCGAAGTGTTGGAGGTGCGCAACCATTCTTACTTTTCAGTAAGCAAAGTTGTCACCATCGAACACGGGAGGACGTACGAAAGAATCATTATGATCACTCATGATAAAAGATTAATTTTTAAAATAAAAGAGTTCAGACCTTTACGAAATAAAAACTTTTAAAAAGTGAATCCTGAAGATCTGATACCACTTGAAATAACCTAATACACTAAAGTGTCTAGTTAATAGAAAAAACTATTTTAGCTTTTTGACAAACCTATTTTAAAATTTTGATTGAGACTATAACACACATAAATAAAAATGGATTTATGATGATGTCTCACAAATAAAAAGTAATTAGAATTGGATGATGAAAAGTAGAAGAGGACACAATATTTGTTCTCGAGGAAACCAACAAGTGAAAAACCCCGTGTCCTTATGTACCAGGACAATACACACAAACAAATCCACTATTAACAATATTAAATTACAGACTATAAATTACAAGTGTAAATGAACTAACTTAGTCAAAACAAACTGCAAACCAAGACTAAATTAAATAACCCCACAATCAATATGAAATGAATAATAAACACACCATGGCAGGAAAACTTTGGATACCCGCAGTAAGGGTACCAACAAATGTTGCACACAAAAATATAATTAATAATTAGAGTTTGGACAGATTTAAACACTAAATAACAACATGTTTTATGTCCTCTTAAATAAACAGGAAGTTAAAATTTGTGAGGAGCAAAAAATAAGTCACTCGACCGATATGAAATATCACAGCCTCATATACATACAAATTAACCTTATTAAAAATTACTTCACAAAATCTCCATTTCATGCACTGGTTCTAACAACATGTTTAGATTTAAAAACACCAAGTCCCAAAGTTTACTTAAGGTCATATTAAGTCTGAATAGATAACATATTGGAAAAAAATAAATCAAATGACACAGTTTACCATATCTAATATGATCATATAAGTTTTTAGAAACAAATAACTCAAAACCTCTAAACTCACCCACACACTAAGAATGTAAATTTCAGATCTTAGTTAGGTTCAAGTTTGAAGGAAGGGGGAAAATATTAACATGCAAGCCCCCAAATATGAAGCAATTTTAGATCTAAGTTACCGTTTTGTATATCTAACACATTCAAAGTCCAAAAACACAAACCAAGGTATGTGTATATATATGTGTGTGTGAACTTAAATCAAGTAAAAAGAGAGTAAAAAAATTACCAACAGAAGATCTCTAAACAAAAACTAAGTCAGAAGATGGGTACACGAATTGGGCTCCAATAAGAATTCCAAAAACTCCAACCCAGCAACAGCAAACCTCTTCAAACTCATAATTTTCAAATGAAACTTTAAAATTCCAAATCTAAAAAATACCAACACCAAACAAAGATAAATAACTCTAAAAAAAATAAAAAAAAACTCTCAAATATGTATGAATTAGTGTTTGGGTGTTTGAGAAAAGGAAAAAACTCTCGAAAATTGATCAAAAACACGTAAGATTCTAGATAGAGAAGGTGAGGAGAAATTTCGGTAGCATTTGGCTTGAAAATGTAAATAAAATCTTTGATTTTTGAAAGACCCCATGGCTAATATTTATTGGCATGGAGGAAATGTCCCTGGTACGTTCGTAAATATCAAGACCCATAAGGATAAATAAGTAATCAACCACAGGAACCTAAGGGCAAAAAAAGAATGCATAAATCAATGGTACCTGCATAATAAGTAGCAGAAACAATAAGGGAAATTTGACAGACGCCAGGGGACAAAAGGGTCGAATTCCCAGAGCCTCTGCATGCTCATGCGCGGTCAAATTGCGCGAGCAGCAAGCTCATTCCTATTAGCCAAAACCAACACACCCGGATCGCAAACAACAGATGCCCCCAAACCCAAACGTTGCCATTTTGATATATGATAAAGAAGTATAATTAAACAATAATTTTTTTAATTAAATGTTATTTTTATCAAATAAAAATCCAGAAAAATTATAGAAATATACAAAATAATATTTATAAAATCGTGGAACTAAAATAAAACTCATAATTGACAATATAAAAATTATTCAAGTTAAAAATACATACTAAAGGTATGTTATCAAAAATAGTTTATATATTAAATCAAATTAAGAATAATATGATTCAAGGTTTTAAAAATATATAAAAATTATTTTCATTCAAGAATAAAAAATGCAGGACCATAAAAAAATTAACTTTTCTCAAAATTGAGCTAATAAAAATGGGATAATTTTTGGGTCTAACCCATAGTCCAAATCTAAAGTCTATTTTTTTTCTTATGGAAAAGTTTGTAAAGTGTAGTTAATGTATGATAAAAGTGATCCAACCTTAAATTGGTATCTAGGGTATAAACCCTAATTTTTGGGTTCTTGATTTATAAAATTAAGCTTGAAGTTATATATACTAAAAAAACGGCGGGATAAGTTATAAGGAAAGACAAAATTCAACTAAGAATATGATACAAATGATAAAGTATGTGAATTACAAACTAGTTGGCAAAAATGGAAGGAAAATGATTGAGACCTTCGAAGCTACTTGCATTATATTTTTTGGTACTTTTATAATCCGACTTTTGTGCATATGTAGTGGTGGTTGAGTGATGGCTAATGGTGAGGCAAGGATGATATAAGAGAATGTGGAGGGAATGTTATGAACGTGATGTAATGAAATTGTACGCACTAATTTGGAGGTTGAAGGTCCTGAATAGTGAGGTTAAGGTTTCCTTAAATAGGAAATCCTAAAGGAGAAAAAGGACAAGCTGCCCCAAGGTGATGCCGATTGGCATATTCCTTTCCCCGACTATCGAAAGGTTGTCCAAAATTACTTTTCAAGAATTCTTCCACCTGCCTACAGGCAGGTGAGGTGAGGTGTCATGCATGTAGGCTTGCATAATTGCGTTTTTGGTCTTAAAATGGTAGTTGTAGGTTTGATTTGTGCATTGTCACGACCGTTGGAAAGAATATTAAGATCTCTGTGGTAGTGTGTTGAGACACCCATGGTTTAGATAGTTGACCAAAGTCAAAAAGTGTTTATAGAATGCATTAATATTCTCCGGTTATGGCTTACAGGAGGATCGGGGTCCAAAACTTAGAAGGACTTGCTTTGGGGCCTTTGAAAGAGTGTGGGGATTCTAGAATGGGGTGTCGACACTATATTTGAAAATTTGGAAATTGTATTCCATCTTTATGCTTGATGGAATCCTCCACTTGCAAACGAAAACTTAAACTAAACAATGTCTAAAAGATTTCAATATATCCAAAATTGGGTTACAACAAGGATATAAGGCGTAAATTTTAACCAAAATTGTTAATTTTTGTGGGGAAAAAGTGGTAGTTGAAAATTTTCGTAGAAGGATATTGTATATTTCACAAGAGTCAAAGCTTTGTGCAATTTTTTTATGATTTCTTAATCTTAATTAGACTTAATCTTGGATCCTTCTCTCAATGGTGTTCATTTTTTTTGCATAAACGGGATACGATAGTGTGTTTTTTTGTTGATGTTAACTTGTCACGTTATTATCCTTTACGATAATCATTCCTTCAATGTGAACATTTTCATATATCTCAAACTTTTGGTAAGTAGGATAAAGTATGATTATATCTTTCCTTATCCACAAATAGTTTAAGATGTGCCCGTAATTGCTTATCTTTGTTGATATCTCCTTGCAAACCTTTTTTTCCTATAGAATAGGTTGTGTAAGAATTTCATTATATTACTTTGATTAAATTATATCCTCTATTTTTCTCATAATTACTCGACCATTCTAAATGTTGTGTATTATTATCTTCTTATTTTCTTGATTTGTTTCCTTTGTCTTTTACATGATAAAAATGGGGAGAACTATATGGGAGAAGTTTATAGATTATTATATGAGATTTACCTTATTCATAGGGAGTACTTTATGAGAATATTCTAATTAGGATGAGAAAAATTAAACTACATTAGTGCGTATATTATTTATTAATTGTACTAACTATTAGAATATTGTTTCTCTTTACCCATTAGTGCGTTCATGAGATTTTGCTAGTATGTGTAGGAAAACATTGTTCAGGTGCTCCATTAAAGATTAAAGAGAGTCTTTCTCTTTCCAGATTTGTGTGAATGAGATCTACCTTTTGTGCCTTTGTTCGGGATTATTATAGGTGTTAGATTTATTTATGTGTTTCTTATTTTTTATGTTTTGTCACGAAATAGACAAATGGGGGATATTGTGATAGTATAGTATACTCGTTATGCTCTCACTTAAACAGAATTGTCTCATTTTGATTCACAAAACACTTTTTATCCAATAGGTATTCAAAAGCTTCATCAACGTTCAAGATTATGAAATCGATTTTTTTGTCCCGACACCATATCAATCAATTTATGTTGAAGGTAAGCGTAACCTTGCGGATGAGCTATCATGTTTTTTTAAATAGAGAGTCTTCATATCTGTTTCAAAACCTTCTCGCATGATTTGTGCTTTTTCCTTATCCAAATGTCATAGTATTCTTTTTTTCATGAAATTTATGTTTTAAAAGGTTATTTTAGATTCCTAGAGAATTTCCTTATCAAAGAAGGTGAACCTTCATTATTCGCACATTGCTTTGAATATTTGGACAATTTTAATCGTCGTACCTTCGAACCTACTTCGGGGATGGTTGGTTGTAGTTAAAGAATGTCCTATCTAGTTATAGTTTTTGTTGGTCGCGACTAGGATTTTTTATCTCGTAGAAAAATATCTTGATTTTCTCTCAACCTCTTTAACGGATGGTTTGCTCCAATGAAATACTTTTTGTTGCAGCGAAGTATCAACGGATGACCGTCATCTGATCAGCTTTTCTATAACTTAAAAGATCTTTTTCTTATATATTTTCAAAAATCACTTTTTTGGTTGATGAGATATTTTTTTTGCCCTTTCCTTATCTACGAAGTCAAGTAGGAGTATGTATCTTTGGAAAGAAGACTTGTTATTTCTTCTCCTTGTTTCTTTTTTTTTGCACTTGATCATCCTTGTCATAGGTTTGATCAATATCAAAGATGAATAAGAATTAAACTTTTTGAGTCTTAAAAACACTTTTGTTCATCAAAATATTTTTAAACATAGAACTTATTATCCTTGGGAGTATCAACTGATCGTTTGGTACTTTACAAGACAACAAGCAACCTTGTTGATCATTCAATCATAACATTGATATATTGATATTCTTGTTAATGTTATAGAGCTCTCCGACTCATTAAGATTTATTGGGAAAAGGGTGAGGTGTGAGTTATCTCTGTGTGATCTTAAGACGTTTACCCCTTATGTATGTCTTTACCAAGTAATAGTGATATAGTTGATTTAGCCTCAAGGTTTTTCCATTATTGGATTTTTTTCTCATACATCTAGTGTTGTGGCATGATTTACTTTTTTGTGTGATTTATAGCTTAATTTCTTATTGAAGATTAACATTTGTTTGGTAATAATGAAATCATTCATAAATTTTATCACCAATACCTTTAGGGTGAACTCGTTGTTTTTAACATCGATTAAAATTGAAATGAAAATTTTAGTTTGGTGTATTCATCTGTTTCAAGTATTATTTTCCCTATAGAAAACTCTCATACATGTCTAATGTAATCTAATGCAATCTAAACAACTTGATTTTGTTACTCCAAATAAATTCCTCAATTTGCAAAGTTGTCCAAACTTAAGGGGTTTAATTAAAATTGTGAAATTTTATCCTTAATTCCAATTTCCTTAGTTTCAAGAAGTTCCATGGAAATATCTTTCAAACCATAAAGCTTGTATAAAATTTTAAGGATGTCATAACAATTTTTCTTCCTCGCTTGCGCATACCATCGGTTGACTTTTCCCTTACATTTTTATTTTATTAACAATTATAGAACAAATAGAGACTATATATTCACCCAACCTGTATCAATGAAATTATTTTCTACGCTAAAATATAAAGATTAAACTTCATTGGCCTTCATAAATTCATTCTCATGAACATGGGTGACAAAATTATTCTCATGAAAATACTCAGCACCTTACTTCACAAAAGCATCATTTATTAACTCATGAACGAGATTGACTTCAATAAAGTTGCTGGTCTCTTCATCAAAATTTTGGTGAGGACATGTATTTCTTCTCAACTTTGTGCAAAGAAAATAAATCAATTAATATTCCTCTTTAATACTTAACAAGTTTGTATTTTCATCTTGATTAGCACAATCTAAGATATCATATATTTTTTGCACCTCCACATCCTTAAAACCCTTATGAAAATTCTCACCATCACATTCAATTTATGGATCATAGTCAATTTCATGTCATTCCATGTCGTCGAAATATAATTTTTTGAAGACTGGATATTTCATTTTATCGACATTTGTATATCTCAAAATTTCATAATGGGTGCTTGATACAAAGTTACCTCAATTTGATCCCCAATATCTAAAGGAACTACAATGTATACCTCATATTCCTCAACTTTCATATTCTGCATTTCCACTTCTTTTACTATCTTACTATACATTTCTTTTGGATCTTTAATTGGTGATAAGATTTTTGTCTCTTCATATTCTCTAAACTTATTGTCATGATTTTATTTTTCATATTCCATTGGAGCGTCTTCAATATATTCCTTTGTGAACTCATCATCCTCATAATCTAGCAACCAATACTCACTTGGTAAAACTTTACCTCTACAACTTGAGGTAATTTTCTCAGTTTTCCTCTAAATAGAATTCGTAGATATTGGATATCTAATAGCCTTCCAATTTTTTGATGTATTGGTTTTTAAAAAATCTTGAGTTCCATATCCTCTTTCTTTTCCTGCATTATTTCGAGAAACCCATCATTTGTTTCTTCATGAACCACATCCCATAAACCACAAGTCTTAAAATACGTTGTGAGAACAATTCTCATTTTCTTGTAACTTTGAAACAATATTTTCTCACGTAAGAAATTCATTTTGATAGTCAGATTTGATAAATATATTACCACAAATGGATAATCCTTCATCCTATCTCTGATACCACTTTTTTGAAAAATAAGAAGGCTAAACAAACAAATTTGGAAGAAAAGTAGAGAGGAATTTTTTTTCCAGATCACACCCATTTTAATTTCACTTTTTTGATTTTTTGGTCTTATACTTCTTTAATTCTTCTTACCAAACAACCCATTTGCATAAGGTATATATTGATTTACTAAAAAGTACCCACCTAAATATATGTATCTGTTACATTTAATATGAACATCCCCCATGACAACCTTTCACCTACATCCGTGAATTTCCTAATACATGAACCAACTAAATACACGAACCAACCAAGCAAACGATCCTAATAAAGACATGTATTAACCAAATACATATGTGTATTCATTAATCTAGATAATACAAAAATAATTTAATTAAGTTTATATTTCAACATAGAGTTGTTCATGATAAATAAGAAACGAATACTGTCCAATTGAAAGTTGATTTCTAATAAATGGGAGTTTTATACATGAAACCTTAATATGACTTTAAAACCCTAATCAGTTGTAACGATTTGTTTCTTGGTTCGATAACCAAATATATTGATTCTGAAAATATCGAAGTGTAATATATGAGAGGTTGTTAAAGAGAAAGGGAGAGGGGGGGGGGGGGGGGGGGGGGGAGAACACACACACACACACACACACACACACAACACACAATAAAATTTAGTTCAAGCTCGATTTTAAGGATAATATGTAGGTTACCTTGATGCTACCGTGGCTCTATGAATCTTGTGATTATTTCCCTATCATTTTAATCCACTTGAATAATCAATTGTGAAAGAAAATCTTATAATAAGAAATCGATAATTGAAAATTAAAAGTCTATTGGTGGTGTGCCTACCGGCCTTATTAAATGGGTGATTATATTTAAATTAATTATTGGTACTAGACTAAAAATTAATTTAAATAAAGACCTAAAAATGTTTCTATAAAGCTTTAATTTTTTGGACAATATAATAAGGTTCTTAGACAAAAATATAAGACCTAAAATAAATTGGTGGTGTGCCTATAAAGGCCAAATTAAGTGTTCATTCAAACGACCAAAAAAAATAGGCTCAATTAAGCCAATAGGCCCAATCTGCTTAGCCCAAAGTGAAAAAATTGAACAAATTTCCCTCTTAGAAAACCAGCCCTATTAGTTTGGTTAGTTTGTTGATCCGATATAAAAATTCAAAAGGCCAACTATGTCAATTCAACTTGAAAAACTGTTCAAAAACCTAATTGACCAACTTATGCACAGACATAGAATTATGACACAGATATAAGTATCGTGTATGTAAGTATAACACATATACAAGTATTGTGTATGTAAAAATAAAGTTACTTAATATGTAGATTTTTGCAAATACTAATGTTTGTTTTTTAACAAATAACATAGAAAAAATATTTTTAGAAAAAAATTGGTATTGTTAATATATGTGGGAAAAATACTAGTTGAGGTAAAACAACATAGACCTAAGACTTGTCCTGTCACACAAAAGTACTAGAAAAATAAGGATTTACCCTCATTTAGTTGTTCAAATAATCATCCACATTCTCAATAGATTGAAAAATCTATGGGCTTGTTTAGTTATAAATTATAATATTATTTTTCGTGTTTAAGTATAATTTTGGTAAGAATTTATATTTGGCACACTAACTTTTATATAATATAACCTTTACCCAGCACTCTAACTCGAAATTGAAAGGGAAAAGGTCGTATGCATCTGATACAAATGCTCAAACTCGAATCATTTCATTTTAAGAGCATTCAAAATCACTCCAATCATTTTATTATAACTAGGATGCAACCCGAGCGATGCGCGGGCGACATACAAATAATTAAAATAAAATATATCAACATATAATAAAATAAGCAACAAACACGATTCATAATATTATGTGTAATGTAGTGTAACGTTGTATTTACACCAAACAATTCTTGAAAGTAGCTGAAATGTAAGAAGAAGAAAAATCTTCGAGAATTTCTAAACTATATTATGAAAGATATTCTCATTGTTTAGAAAACATAAACATGTAACATAACTTCTTAATCCATCTCATCATGAGTAAGTCATATTATAGAACAAAAATAGTACGAAAATAAACAAATATATTCGTAAAATTTAAACTGAAGCGGTTCAACAGAAATGAAATGCAAACTAAAGAATGGGTCTAAAGCATTTTAACCCAAATGAAT
This sequence comes from Sambucus nigra, assembly GCA_949130495.1. Taxonomy (NCBI): domain Eukaryota; kingdom Viridiplantae; phylum Streptophyta; class Magnoliopsida; order Dipsacales; family Adoxaceae; genus Sambucus; species Sambucus nigra. Next base: position 416,886,905 of record OX422209.1, on the reverse strand, counting down.
GATAATGACTCAAAATCCCAACAGATTTAATAATTTGCTAAGAAATAAAAATAAAGAATATAACATGACGTGCATAAAAGTAGAACACACACTATCTTTTTCTCAATATAAAAAACTCAAACCTAATCTATAACACATTATGCCAAAAGATACATAAGAGTATGACTTATTCAAATGATGTACTTCCAATGAAGTCATAACAGCTAGCCAAGTTTGGTCCTGATGATACTTGAACAAAATCATGAAAGCATAACATGCAACAACACCATTTATTTCCTCTGAGTGCCTTTAATCTTACATTATCTCATATTGCCATGAAAGTTGTAAAAGAAAGTAGCTTAAGAGATAGAGATTTTGCAAAATAAAAAACGAGGAAAGATAGAAAAATAACTTACGTGAGATGCGATGAAGGGCTTGCTAACATTCCTCTAAAATCAAAGAAAATTCACCTAAAACCAAAAAGATTTTGATAGGGACAAAATCTACATAGATGCGTAGCTCATAAAAAATTGGAATTCAAAATTGTAAGCAAAGAAAATAATCATAAACAAAAACACACCTTGTTGTAACATGATTCTGCAATCATGGAGAGAGGTTGTGATAAGAAAAATGTAGACACCAAAATAAAATTTTGGTTTGTGTCAAGAAAGATCTTGAGAAAGTAAAAATTTAGTGGGTGAAAGGAGATTGTATACCTTAGAGGGAGAGAATCGATGACACGAGTCGTCAGATAGCAGTTGCGGGGAAAATATCGAATCGATGGTCGGGATTCATTGATGAGGGAATGGAGCTCCTAAACTATTTCATAAAGAGAAAAAGATCTTGTTTGTGTGGGTTAAAGGGATCTAACATTTCTCTAAAAATTAAGGGTGTTAATCGGGAGAGATAGAGGTATGAAGGTACTAAGGCAACAAAAATAAAAAAGGGAAAATACTGGCTAATGGTATATGGATGTCCTGATGGATTACGGATGATCTCAAAAATTATGTGTTGAAAGTGAAAGGGCAACTAACAGGGATAGTGAGGATAAATAAAGATTGGAAACCGAAAGGACGCACAGTAAGACTGAAACGTTTTTTTTTTGTTAATATAAAAAATGGAGATTTTTGACGCACAACAAGCAAGAAGACCTGGAACATTTTTTTTTAGAAGTACATAAAAAAGTAGAGATTTTTGGAGTTTTAAAATGTATAAATTCAATAATTAATATTAATGATAGCTTGCTTAAACTCTCATTAACCTCTCTTACTATTATATTATAGGTATAACTAGCATATAACCCGTGCGATGCGCTGAAATATTATAATATTTCTCATAAACTATAATTTGAAAAGACATAACAAAACAAATAAATAATAATTATAAAAGAAATGCTTTGAAATAAAAAGTTTAGAAGAGGATTAATAGATCATAAATACAAAAGTCACAACGAATAATCCAAACCCATATAATGATATAATTAAGTTTGAATAAAAAAAATACAAAAAACGAATCTCAAACCTTATTAAGTAAGTTGTATACGCATACACGTATACATCACAAATCTAGAATTCATAGTGAACAATCCAATAAACAGTGCAAGTAAATTAAAAGCTTCACACACATCCTTAACCTATTTAGTTAAATTCTTAAAACTGTATCTAATAGTTAGGTGTTAATGAATACCCTTGGAGAGGTTAATGAAAAAAACTTTATCCAAATTCATTTAAAAGTGGGAGTGAGTATATCATCGTTCTTAAGCGAATCCAAGATTGTTTTAATAGCTGAGAAAAAAATTATATTCTTTTTACCTTTAATGTGTTATTAAATTTCTTACAAAATAAAAATAAATGCATATTTATATCTGTAATCAATTACTCCATTTAAATAGTATGGTAAGGTTTTTACTTGATGTAAAAAATGATGTTAGTATTATATATATATATATATATATATATATATATATATATATATATATAGTTGTTTATCCCATTATTTTGGAAAATTACATATATGGATTTAGTAATAAAAAAGTAGATTTAAGGATTGAGTAATGGCAACCATACCGGAGGTGAGTGGGCGACATACTAACAAAAAATAGTCAGGTCCTGGTACGATTGACATTGATCTCCAACAAGTCCGATCAAGTTTTTAGAACCATATCATAATTACGAAGCATTTTAATATCTTTGTAAATTCCATCTGAGCTTTCAAATGATCCCCACCATCTCATATCACCATATTTATCAAAATTAATGCATTAGACATTAAGTCAGTGCTATTAGTCTAATTATTTGAAAAAATGGTGTAATTGTTAAAGTAAAAGAGAAAGTAGTGGGTTTTAAAGGAATTGTACTCACAAAATGTTATTAATAGTTGGTGGCAATGGAAATTAAGCAAATCCACGGACTTCGAAAGAATTACATGAAACAAAATATAAAGAGCAAACATGTTATCTCCTTCTCTTTTTCTACATTTTCTTAGTAAGCTGACATAGAAAAAATTTAATTAGAAAAAAAGTACAGATGAAAAACAACATATCACATAAATTCCACCATTATATACATGAATATGTATGACGAAGATATGAAATCTAGACTCTCTATCCAATGAATAAAGAGGTAGAGAGAGAGAGAGAGGGAGAGAGAGAGAGAATCCAATTAATAAAGAGCAACACATATTCCACCATTATATTCGTGTATGCATATGCTTAACGAAGAGATGAAATGTTAGACTCCAAATCCAGGTAGATTTACATTCCTTAACACATATACTTCGAATTTTACCAAGAACACGTTGAAAATTATACATTTGCGGTGGTAGTTTAAACATTCATTACTTTTGAAAATAATTCGTGGATATTTTATGGAACAAAATATGTTCCATTTCTATTTATTTATCATGTTTTATAGTGGAACAAAAGTGAGTAGTTATTGAATCTCGAAATAAAACGTGGCAACATGGTCCCACAACCGACGGCTTCAGATAGCCCCGAGATCCCCTTCCATTTGAAAAAATCACAAAACTTAATATCCCCTCTCAATCCTATCTCCCAAAAACATAGTAGAGATAAACAAAAGACGAAAATTAAAGTGAAGGACATGAGATGAGAGAGATTGGCTCTGATACTAGTGAATCTAACAACTATTATGGAGAGGGTCGATGAGTCTTTGTTACTGGGTGTTTATAAAGAAGTTGGTGCTGCCCGTCACACTGGACCAACTGGTTTGGGTTCACTCACTTTGTTTCGATCCATAGTTCAATCTTGTTACTACCCACTTACTGCTTATATGGTTGTCCATCAAGACTATACCCATATTATCACCCTTGGTTCTTTTCTTTAGGTTGTTGCCTCTTTCTTAGTTGTTGAAATCGATTTCAGCGATGAGGTGTGTTGCTCTTTAACATACTTTTTCTTTGGGTTATGGTGTGCCAATTTTAATACAAATCTATTTGGATTTCAGCCGAAAAAAATTCAATTAACAAAGGGCAACACATATTCCACCACTCTCTTACTCTTTGTTACCGAAAGGTGAATCGATTTCAGCGATGGATCAATTTATGCCCACCCATGGTAAATGGGTATTAATATGACCAAAATGTACCCTCATCTCTTAGGAAGACATGCATCACATCTCACGGTCAAGTTGTCACAAGGGCCTCGGTAGGGTCGGCAATGGCTTAATCATTGGTAGGGTCATCCAGATAAGGGCCGACCTCAGTAGGGTCGTCCAAGGCTTAATCATTGGCAGGGTCGGCCTCAGTAGGGTCGGCCAACATTTAATCCTCAGCAGGGTCATCCATATAAGGGTCGGCCTCAGTAAGGTCGTCCATGGCTAAATCATTAGCGGGGTCATCTAGATAAGGGTCGTCCTCAGCAGGGTTGACCACAGCTTAATCCTCAGCAGGGTCGTCCAGATAAGGGTCGGCCTCAGCAGGGTCGACCACGGCTTAATCCTCAGCAGGGTCATCCAGATAAGGGTCGAACTCAGTAGGGTCGACCATGGCTTAATAATTGGTAGGGTCGTCCAGATAAGGGTCGACCTCAGTCGGGTCAGCCACGACTTAATCATTGAAGGGTTGTCCAGATAAGGGTCGGCCTCAGTCAGGTCAGCCACGGATTAATCATTGGCAGGGTCGTCCAGATAAGGGTCGGCCTCCATAAGGTCAACCACGGCTTAATCATTGGCAGGGTCATCCAGATAAGGGTCGACCTCAGTAGGGTCAGCCATGGCTAATTATTGGCAGGGTCATCCTGATAAGGGTCATAACAGAAGACGTTGGCCTCAGCCTCATAACTCTCATACAGCATCTCAGCCTCGACCTCAGCCTCATAGATCATCACATTGTGCCTCGACCTCGACCTTCTCCAGCATCAATGTCATCTCAGCCATAGTCGAGTTAACAAGAATCTTATGAAACCATCAGCAAGGTCGTCTCTCATAAGGTCGGCCCCTCATACACCAATCTCGTCTCTTTATCAATCGAGGTCAGTAAAGTCTCACGATCTCAATCAACTGCCAACGTCATCATCGGCCTCAGCCGACATTACAACTACCTCACACCTAAACCTCGGCCAACCCTCCTGGCTGAGGTCAACATGATTAGAGACAATACAAAGCAACTACAGCTGATTCCACCAACCTCGTACTCATCCAAATCGAGGTTACAAGGACACAGGGTCGAGCATTTACAAGCACATGTAAGGTTTGGAACACGTGGGTAAATCAGTTATAAACGAATCATTTCCCTCACGTGAGGGAATATTGAGGTCATCATTATCTACATAAGATCATCCAGGTGTTATTCTCATACTGGTTCGATCCTCATGCACATGCTCATTGCATGCTTGGGAGGTACATTACACCCCCCAAGTACTATATATAGAGGTCATCATCTACCTTGTAAAGGGATCCCATAATGACAACCCTAGCTAAACTATATCAAAATATACAATAGAGAGAGAAAGATTAAGAGATTGTATCCATGGCCATTAGTGCCCTATTTTAGTGACCTTATTCACTCTCTTGCGTAGTGGACGTATGCCTAATTGGCTGAACCACTTACATATTGGTGTTCATACTCTTCTCCTCATCTCAATAACTTATATTTAGTATATACTTGAGCTTCCATTGTTATCACCGATTTGAGCTTACAAACACCTTGAAGGGTGGTGCTATTTCCAGCATCATCATTTTGGCACCGTTTGTGGGAATGAGAATCTGTCTCTTCCTCTTTTTCTACTTAACCTCACCAGAGACTCTGGTGGTGAACCAGGCCTCACCCCTTGCGTGGAGTTGTTTCACCATTGAAAGAGGTCCTTTAAGGTATTAAGCTCATATTCTTCATAAGCTCTTTAGTTTTAACATATGGTACTGGAGTTTCCACCACCTCCTCCACCATCTGGTGCTGGAGGACCTAGTTCTTGCCAGGTACCACCCCAGTCCGAAATGGCTGAGGTGGCAGCAGCCTTAAGGTCCTTGGCTGCAACACAAAAAGTAATGAAGGAGCAATTTACACAGCTCAGTCAAAATATGATGAGGCCACCTGGGGTCTCACCGGAGACGATTACTTCGGTAGCTGTTCAACCCATCCTGAAGCCCGGGGACCACCCCAGGCACCGCAAAAAGACCAACCTACCCCTCAATGGAGGAGGGACGTTGCTGACCCTAGGCGTTTACGTCGGGGGAGGCAAGGAAACCCTTACCCTGAGGATAGGTATGATGATATGGAGGCAAAAGATGATCCAGAGGATTGCTGGGAGCCATATGAGGTTTCGAACAACACTATACGTCCTATCCAATAAAGTCGAGGTTATGGGGGCAGAAGATATGGTGGTGCCCAACAAAGAGGATCAGATTTTAATCTCTTGAGTAGAGGGTCGGCCTTTGAAAGGATCGACCCAGTTAATGACCTGAGGTAGAGGCTATCCAGGTCAAGATGTGTAGCATGCTCACAAAGGGAAGATGGGGAACATCGAACTCATCATGGTCGACCCCATCATGGACGACCCCAGCAAGGCCGAGATAGGGTTCAAGAGGAGGTCAATAGTCGACGTTGTGCAGCAGCTTGGGAACCCTCAGTTCACCCCTTGGAGGTGGCTGGGGACAACCTCAGCCTGGTCGACATCGCAAAGTCATGGAATGAATCCATTAAACATCTTAAAGAGAAGATAGGTAACCTTATCAAAATTCGAGACCCACTACAAAGAGGCTTCTCAGAGGGCTCCTCATTTGTGGCACGAATTATGAACTTCCTAACCCCTGCCAAATTCAAATCACCAATGGTGTCTCCTAAGTATGATGGTAGTTCCAACCCTGTTCATCATATAGAGATGTACCAGTCTGCAACAGACATTTATTCAATCCCAGATGAGATGAGGTGTAGGGCCTTCTCAAGAACTTTAATGGGAGCTGCATATTTAGTTCACTTCTCTTCTAAAGAACTCTATTGAGAACTTTAAGGGCTTGGCTGAACGGTTTATTCACAACTTCTATTTTATGGTAAGACCTCAAAAGAACACCACTCATTTATTATAAGTCAAGCAGGGAAAGAATGAGAGCCTAAGAGACTACATTGCAAGATTTAATAAGGAAAAGCTAGAAGTGGAAGATTACGAAGAGTGTATTTGGAGGACTTCAGAAAGGAAAGCTACTATGGAAGCTTGCTGAAGACCCTCTAAAATCTATGGCCGAGCTGTTGGTAACAACTGGTAAGGTCATGAATGCTGATGAAGCCATGGCTTCCAAAGAAGAGGATGAAATCAAGACCTATAGCTGTGGGAGACCTAGTTCTAAAGAAGACGTTGCAGAAATCAAATAAGCTCCACTCGAACTAGCATGGTCTTTACAAATTAGACGATGAGGTTGTACCTGGTACCTACCGACTAGAAAACCTCGAAGGGGGACCTTTCTCCAATCCATGCAACGTTGATCACCTAAAGAAGTATTACATATGATGTTGCTGTTATTTTCTTGTATTACATGTATCATTTTATGAAGAGAATGTTAATAAGAAGAGCAGTTCCTGTGTCAATACTCTGTTTCATCATAGTAAATTTATGGGGGTAACATCATAGTTTGATAACCTCAGACCTTAAACATCATAATTTGGTGACAAGGTCTGAGATGAAACATCATAATTGGATGATCTCAGACCTTAAACATCATTAATTTGGTGAAATTTATAGGGGTAACATCATAGTTTAATGACCTCTTAAAACATCATAATTTAGTGACAAGGTCTGAAGTGAAATATCTTAGTTTGATGACCTCAGACCTTAAACATTATAATTTGGTGACAAGGTCTGAGGTGAAACATCATAATTGGAGAACTTTATGGGGGTAACATCATAGTTTGATGACCTCAGACCTTAAAACATCATAATTTGGTGATAAGGTCTAAGGTGAAACATCTTAGTTTGATGACCTCAGACCTTAAACATCATAATTTGGTAAAATTTATGGGGGTAACATCTTAGTTTGATGACCTCAGACCTTAAAACATCATAATTTGGTGACAAGGTCTGAGGTGAAACATCTTCGTTTGATGACCTCAGACATTAAACATCATTAACTTAGTGATCTCATATCTGAATATCATTAACTTGGTGACATGAGAGTTAACATCATTAACTTGGTGGTCTCATATCTGAGACAAACATCATTAACTTGGTGATCTCATATATGAAAAATCATTAACTTGGTGACATAAGAGTTAGCATCATTAACTTGGTGGCCTCATATATGAGACAAACATCATTAACTTGGAGATCTCATATCTGAAACATCATTAACTTGTTGACATGAGAGTTAACATCATTAGCTTGGTGGCCTCATATCTGAGACAAACATCATAACTTGGTGATCTCATATCTGAAACATCATTAACTTGGTGACATGAGAGTTAACATCATTAACTTGGTGGCCTCATATCTGAGACAAATATCATTAACTTGGTGATCTCATATCTGAAATATCATTAACTTGGTGACATGAGAGTTAACATCATTAACTTGGTGGTCTCATATCTGAGGCAAACATCATTAACTTGGTGGTCTCATATCTGAAACTTCATTAACTTGGTGATCTCATACTTTGAAAACCTTTATCTTGGTTAGAGATAAGCATCAGTGATATGCCCAAGTATACCCTTGTCCAAGATTGGGACCCTTCGGTAAAGGCTGACCTTAATAAATTATCAGACATAGAGATATTATGACTCGGCCTGGGGGTCGACACAGGAAGCCTCAGCCTCGTCCATGACATTACATCTGATGATCTTATTACCACTAACTATCCTATCAGAAGATCGACTCATCATCTCGGCCTGGACCAACACAACCTCATCCTGCCAAAGGACTAGCTTATTATCTCAGTCTCATCAGAGAAAGGACCCCTCGGCTAAGGCCGACCAATAGTGGTACCATCAGTTTATGCAAAGTACAGAGAAGGATTTAAGCATCAGAGGTCTTATGAACCAAGAACCCTCGACCTCTCCCACCATATGAAAGAACGTCTCATCAACTTCTCAGCCCAAAGATACTTTATCCCTCAACCTTCTATCTATATTGAAGACTAAGGGCTAGGGGGTAATTGATATGACCAAAATGTACCCTCGTCTCTTAGGATGATGGGCATCACATCTCACGGACGAGTCATCACAAGGGCCTCGTTAGGGTCGACCACGACTTAATCATTGGTAGGGTCATCCAGATAAGGGTCGGCCTCAGTAGGGTCGACCAAGGTTTAATCATTGGCAGGGTCGTACAGATAAGGGTCGGCCTCAGTAGGGTCGGTCACGGTTTAATCCTCAATAGGGTCGTCCATATAAGGGTCGACCTCAGTAGGGTTAGCCACAACTTAATCATTGGCAGGGTCGTCCAGATTAGGGTCGGCCTTAGTCGGGTCGGCCACAGCTTAATCATTGGCAGGGTCGTACAGATAAAGGTTAGCCTCAGTAGGGTCGGCCACGGTTTAATCATTAGCAGGGTCATCCAGATAAGGTTCGGCCTCAGTAGGGTCGGCTATGGCTAATCATTGGCAGGTTCGTCCTGATAAGGGTCAGAACAGAAGACGTTGGCCTCAGCCTCATAACTCTCATACAGTAGCTCAACCTCGACCTCAGCTTCATAGATCATCACATTGTGCCTCGACCTCGGCCTTCTCCAGTATCAATGTCATCTCAGCCATAGCCAAGTTGACAAGAAGCTTATGATAACCATCAGCAAGTTCGTCTCTCATAAGGTCGTCCCCTCATACACCAACCTTGTCTCTTCATCAGCCGAGGTCAGAAGAGTCTAATGGTCTCAATCAACTGCCAACGTCATCATCGGCCTTAGTCGACGTTACAACCACCTCACACCTAACTTCGGTCATCCCTCCTGGCCGAGATCATCAAGATTAGAGATAAGACAAAGAAACTACAGCCGATTCCACCAACCTCGTACTCGTCTAGACCGAGGTTACAAGGATAAAGGTCCGAGCATTTACAAGCACATGTAAGGTTTTGAACACGTGGGCAAATCAGTTATAAATGAATCATTCCCCTCACGTGAGGGAATATAGAGGTCATCATTATCTACATAAGATCATCCAGGTGCCATTCTCATACTGGTTTGATCCTCATGCACATGCTCATTGCATGCTTGGGGGGTACATTACACCCCCAAGCACTATATATAGAGGTCATCCTCTTCCTTGTAAAGGGATTCCATAATGACAACCCTAGCTAAACTCTGTCAAAATATACAGTAGAGAGAGAAATCTTGAGAGATTGTATCCATGACCATTAGTGCCCTATTTTAGTGACTTTATTCACTCTCTTGCACAGTGGGCGTAGGCCTAATTGGATGAACCACTTACATATTGGTGTTCATCCTCTTCTCCTCATCTCAATCTCTTATATTTAGTATATACTTGAGCTATCATTATTATCATCGATTTAAGCTTACAAAATCCTTGAAGGGTGGTGTTATTTTCGGCATCATTAGGTATGTTTGAGAAAGATCTTCTTGTTGGTGAAAAAAAGAAGCTATGACCCTATTTTTGCTTTTATCCCATAACAAACCAGTCAATAGGATAGATACGTTGGATATCTGTCGGTACAGATAATTATGGTGTGCGAAAAATTTTGCTCTTTTTTGGATACATATGGACGGAGATGTCCGTCAATTTATGATGGGTAAAAGAAGAGATAGAGAGAAGAATTAGGAATGAGGAATTAGAAATGGGTGAATATGAAAAGAGTGATGATATTCTTACCAATAGTTAGTACCAAGTTAGTACCAAATATGCTTTATATGACTTGTACCCTGGCAGGACCCACATCATAGTAAAAGCCATATAAAGCATATTTGGTACTAACTATTAGTAAGATTAACATTTTTCATATGAAAAGGTCTTTAGTTGTGAGTTGGAGAGATTAATGGGCGGGGCAAGGCTTCAGCCGGTCGTATAGATTTAAAAAGATTTGGGTTTAACTTTAATTACTTAATTATGTTTAAATGAATTAAATTTTATTTATGGCCCTAATACTATCGTATTAGAGGTATAATATAGATATAAATTTTTGTTAAAGTAATGGTAAGAGTCATAATATCATCTTTAAACATTTTGTGTAATTACAATTATAATAAAAAACAAAAAAACCAGTTGGTTATGCATAACAAGAAGTTTTTATATATTATTCAAATCATTTCTCATTTTGCTAAATTTTTGTTCATATCTTTTTTTTTTATTGAGGGAAAGGCCTCAGGCCTGGAAAACACAACGGAAACTAAAGCGTTCCTCCTTGCAATGAGTTTACAAAACTAGGATCATCAAGGGCGTTAAAAACATTATCATCAAAACATGAGCATAACGGATTCGATAGTCTATCGATCACGTGATTCTCTTCAGGAGGGATCCATCGAACATTAATAGTCCTTTTCTGCAAGACCCATCGAATGTCATGGATGACATCTCTCCAATCTTTAGGACATGGGGATTCACCGTTAACTATATTGACCGCTTGCTAGCAATCACTTTCGATTAAACCATTCGCCCAATTATTCACTTCAAGCACCAAACATGCATTTCTACAAGCTAATAATTTAGCCCGTAGAGGTTCATTAACCATCTCTTTAGCATAAAATAGATGTTTAATGTTACTTCCAAAATCACGAAATAGCCCAGAAATTACATCTGACCCACTTCCCTTATGATAAGACGCATCAATGTTGCATTTAATCTCGTAACTCCTCATATTGATCTACAGAAAATCATGTGCCAAGCCACTTATATTTTCCCTGCTCTGAAGACTTTTGGAGCATATGGTAGTGGGCCTACTATCACAGGAAGGAGCGGTCTCTAATGAGGAGCTTTAGGATAAAACACCACATTTCCCCAAGTCTCTATCATGTGGATCTATTGAATACCCATTGGGTACCTCAGACCCAAGACCTTCAGCCCCTTGATTAGTACCATCACTAGAGAGGGAGAGCTTTGCCACAGTTAACGAAGTACTTTGTACAGTAGACCTATCTTCCAACCCCCTGATATGTTGAACTCCATAGGAGTAAAGCACTGCATTCTATCACCTACTGAGAACGACCTATAAGGATCTGTAGGTATGTCCTTTCTTCTACCTGACCCATGCTGCTCTCCACTGTTAACCATAAGACGAAAGAAGGTATCAAGGATATCAGACCAAAGCTGAAAGTTATATCGTTTCTCCTCTTCCATAAAAGCCAACACATTCTGATGATTTTAGCAAGTTGATGAGGGAGTTCTTTACTTCCCATATTGTCAGTTAAGTTAACAAACCACTTTAGCAAAGATTGTCCATCAACCTTGTGGTAAAACTCACCCAACCCATTTAAGAACCAAAGTCTCTCTACCCTTTTGCACCTTAGCATAATATTTTCGATAGATTCCGTTTCCTTACAGCATATTTGACAAAGAGGAGATGAGGCACACTTTCTACCATATAGGTTAAGGGAGGTAGCCAGAGAATTTTTGCACAATTTCCATGCAAAGTGTTTGAGTTTTGAAAGTAAATTTACCGCCCATATTTTTTTCCAAAGAGGGGGGTTTGGGTGGAAAGAAGAGGATGGGTTATACTGGGTCTTTTATTTTAACTCCTCCTTTCTCTTCTCCTCAAAAATCTAGTAGCCTTGTTTGACTGAGTAGCATCCCTTGTGAGAGAGGATCCATATTATTGAGTCAGCTCTCTTAGTTTGGCTGACTGAGATCTTCAAAATAGATTGGACTTCCTCTCTAGAAAATAGCCTCTTGATTAACTCCTCATTCCAAGTCTTATTGTCAATAACTTCAACCACTTTTTTAATCTCACGGTCATGGGGTCGCATCATCTGGACCTTACGATTAGGTAATCCAGGAGCCCAAGCATCTTCCCAAATATTGGTGTCCCACCCTGAACCTATTACCCATCCCACTTGGGGAGCTAAATGATTTCTACTCTCCAACATCCCATTCCAAAAAGCAGATGGGTGAGACCACTTCTTAACTTTTAAAAAGGAATCATTAGGTAAGTATATACTCTTAATGACTCTTTCCCTGAAAGAGTTAGGGCTTTTAAGCAGTCTCCATGCTTGTTTGGTCAGTAAGACTAGATTTAAATTTTTGAATTTGTTGAATCCAAGCCCTCCCATACTCTTAGGTTCACACAGGTCATCCTACTTCCTCCAATGAACTTTCTTCGTATTCTCATCGCCACCCCACCCAAACCTGTGCATCAAAGAATCCAGTTTATCACAAATTTTGTTAGGAAGGATAACACATGACATAACGTAGTAGGGAATTTCCTGAGCAACTGCTTTGATAAGGGTCTTCCGTCCTCTAGGAGAGCGGTATAAATTTTTCCATCCCTGAAATTTCTCTTTCATTCTATAAACCAAGTACTTAAATGTATCGCTTTTAGCTTTCCCCCCAAGAAAATGTAAACCCAAGGTATTTAGACTTCGGGTCAAGATTTGAGACGCCCAAAACATTTTAAATATGCTCCACCGTACTTTCCTTTGATTTGGCTGAGAAGCAAGATCCCGACTTAGAGAAATTGATGTTTTGGCCTGAAGCTTCTACATATATTGCCAGAGTTTTCTGAATATTACTAGTTTCCCTATCATTCGCTTTGAAAAATAGGATGGAGTCATTTGTAAAGAAAAGGTGAGAAATAACAGGGCACCTTCTTTTTAAAATAACTCCTGAAATATCTTTGTTTATGACTTCCTTGTTTATCATTCTTTAGAGTACATCCTGAACAATGAGAAACAGGTAGGGGGAAAGCGGGTCACCTTGGCGAAGTCCCCTCTCCGGGACAAAAGAACCCATGTCACTTCCATTGGCTCGGATTGTGAACTTGACTGTTGAAATACATTGATGGACCCATCCAATCCATCTCTCGCTAAACCCCATTTTCCTCACTACTTCTTCCAAAAAATTCCATTCCACTTTATCATACGCTTTATTAAGGTCCAGTTTTAAAGTGACCATTTCATTCTTCCCTTTTTTGTAGATTTAAGATGATGAAAAACTTCATGGGCAACTATAACACTATCTTGGATTTGACGTTTAGGAACAAAGGCTGCCTGGTTAGGGGTGATAAGTTTCTTTAATAGAGGCTTCAGTCGATTGGTTGAGCATTTTGAAATGATTTTGTATCTGAAGTTACATAGGCTGATAGGACGATAGTGATTGAGGGATTCAGGGTTGTCAATTTTAGGAATCAAAATAATGTTGGTTTGGTTCATTTCTTTTAATAAGAAATTACTTGTCGCAAAACCCCTCACTACTTCTCGAATCTCAGCGCCGACAATATCCCAGAATTGGTGGTAGAAGATTCCTGAAAATCCATTCGGTCTGGGGGCTTTATGGTCCCCCATCTATTTCACTGCTCTATTTATTTCCTCATCTGAAAATGGGGCACACAACATCATATTATCTCTACTAGAGAGTGTTTTTTCCACTGCCACGAGGGGAATATGCATATCTCTTATACTATCACTCTTGAATAGCTTTTCAAAGTGTGAGAGACAAGATGCTCCTAGATCTTCTTCCTTGTGTATTCTATCACCATTCGAGTCCAGGATTCGAATCAGTTGTTTTTATTTCTCCTCTGAATAGTGGAGGCATGAAAAAAATGGGAGTTTAGATCTCCATGTTTCAGCTAGTTAACTCTGGATCTTTGGTGCCAAAATCTTTCCTCTCTATCCCAAGTCTCATCCATCTCCCTCAGCAGTTGTTTCTCAAGCTCTGCATTATAGTTATCACCTACAACACTTTGAACTGTTAAAAGTTTTTCATTAAGCTCCCTGAGTTTGATTTTCTTGTTCCAAAAGTGATCCCTATTCCGAATTTTTAACTTTTGCCGCACCATTTCCATCTTCTTTTACACCCAAAACATGCTTGAACCACACGTGGAGGTCGACCATCTTTCTCTAATGGTCGCTTCACAATAAGGGGCTCCAATCCACGTCGACTCAAATCTGAAAGTAGGTTTTCTGACTTCCTTAGGGGGGGGAATAAAAAAGAGGAGGGGGCAATGGTCAGATCCCCGAATGGATTCCTGAACAATATTAGCATGTGGAAAATGGTGGAGAAACTCAAGTTTTACTAAGGATCTATCAAGTCTTTCCCTAACAAGATCCTTCAGATCTCTTTTATTACTCCATGTGAATCTTGGACCCTTGAAACCCACATCAATTAAATTACACTGAAATAATAAATTATCACATTCCTCGATCTTTCTGCTGGTGTTTTCATTTCCCCCCTCCTTGTCTCATTTGTCCCCAATAATGTTGAAATCCCCAATAACCATGTGGGCATTCCCCTCCTCAGACATAGCCTTCTCCACATTATCCCACAGGAGTTGTCTCCTTCTGCCATTGGTTGGGGCGTGAATAAATGAGGACATGATAACATGGTCTTCTACAAAAATAGTCCTTCAATAAATCCACCACCGAGAGTAATTCTCAATCTTCACAATGTCCCCATTCCACCATAATGTGAGACCTCCCGACTTTTTGACTGGATCTACGTAAAAAGAGAAATCCATTTTTAATTTTTTTCGAATCCACTCCAACTTTTTTTGTTTGTTTTTAGTTTCCATTAAAATAATAATGGAAGGACGATAGGAATTGAGAAGCTCCTTCAGCACGAGAACCGTCCTGGGTCGTCCAAATCCTTGACAGTTCCAAACCATAACTACACCACCACCCGGTTAGATTTTTCGCCTCCTTCCAGTTCTTCAATGACAACAGTTTTTTGGATAGGAACATCCACCAGATTCTCCTCTTCTAGCACTGTAATGATTTTAAAGCCTCGTTTGGAGATGAGAGGGTTTATTCTCTTTCTCAAGACTCCTCTCTTCTTAGAGATAGCACCTCTGTGTGCGCCCAAACCAGGATGATCCTCTTTCTCAGAAGTTTTGTACTTTTTCCTTTCCCATTCTCCTTCAACATCATTACCCTCATGAGTATGTTTAAGGGATAACTTCTTTATTTTTTCAATGAATAGTGGTGGGACGGGGGGGGGGGGGGGGGGGAGGTTATGGAGATTGACGCATAATTTTATGGGACCTAAAATTTGATGATTTGGTGGTTCATTAAGATAGGGAGATAATATAATGGTTTCTGTGAGTTCAGCCTCATCAGTAGTAAAATAATCTATTGCTGCTTGGCTTGGTGGGTTTTTTGGGACTGTAGAGGGTGTAAAGGTATTTTGTATGGGATTTGTCTTTGACTGGTTGTAGACAACAATTGTGTTGGGTTGTTCGTTTGTTTGCTGGTTGATGGGATTATTCACTGGGTTATGTAAAGGTTTCAGGCTTAAGAAAACAAATGCTACGCAGTGTGTTATGTTCTTATTCATCCACACCTATTTATAATACAAAATACAACAACACTACTCCCACTAACTGTGTAACTGCTCAAGCAATACTACACTACAAATACACGATGATATAACTGCTACAATATAACTGTTGCACTTCCACTGCTGGCAACTTCCTAGATTCATGGGTCCACGGGTATAACTGCTATCTACCATGTAGATTATCATTCCCCCTCAAGTTTGGGTTGGATGGCCAAACACCAAGCTTGTCCCGAATAAAGTGGAATGGATGAATATGAAGCGCCTTAGTGAAGATATCTACGAGTTGAGCGCGCGAGGGAATGCACTGAGTGAGAAGTTGGCCTTACGCCACCTTTTCCCGAACGAAGTGATAATCCAGTTCGACATGCTTTGTGCGAGCATGTAAGACGGGATTAATGGTCATATACAGTGCACTAATATTATCACAAAGTAATGTTGGAGGCATAGTGGAATGAACCCCAATATCAGAGAGGATATAGGATACCCAAGTTAATTCAGCAGTAGCCGCTGCGAGTGCACGATACTCAGCTTTGCAGCTTGATCGGGAAACCGTAGGTTGACATTTGGAAGACCAATAAATACAATTTGAACCGAGAAAAATGCAGTATCCAGAGGTGAATCTTCGAGTATCAGCACATCCGTCCCAGTCAGCATCTGAGTATCCATAGAGCTGAAGAGAAGAGTTCTCAGCGAACTATAATCCATAGGATGAGGTGACTTTCAGATATCGGAGAAGTCTTTTAACTAAAGTAAGATGATGAACAGTGGGGGCATGCATGTGCTGACAAATAGTATTAATTATATAGGTAATGTCGCTCCTAATGAGAGTCACGTATTGAAGGACGCCAACAAGAGAGCGAAACTCCATGGGATTAGGTACAGGAAGATCGATGGAAGGACTGGGATTATTTACAACGCATGGAGTGGAACTGGAATGGGAATGTAAGAGGTTAGCTCTAGTAAGGAGTTTTTTAATACTTGCAGCTTGAGAGAGGAACAAGATCCATCCCTAAAAAGTAGCTCAGAGTTCCGAGGTCTTTAATAGATAATTCTTTACTCAGAAGAGTAATCAGATTGGAGATAAGAGAGGAGCTAGAGCTTGTGATAAGTATATCATCCACATATACCAAGAGGAGAATAGTGGCATTAGAAGAGTGTTTTATAAATAAAGAAGAGTCAGCCCTGCTGCAAAAGAACCCCAATGAGTTGAGAAAGCTACCAAAGTGATCGAACCAAGCTCTAGGGGCTTGTTTAAGCCCATGAATGGACTTATGTAATTCACAAACATGATGAGGAAGAAGAGGATGGATAAATCCCGGAGGCTTCTTCATATAAACCTTTTCTTGTAGGGATCCATGTAAAAAGGCATATTTCACATCGAGTTATCGTATGGGATATTTTTTAGTAATGGCAAGGGCAAGCACAATCTGAATTGTATCCAGTTTGACAACTGGACTGAAGGTATCTCCAACATCAATGCCTTCAATTTGATTATAACCTTGTGCCACAAGACGAGCTTTGTATCGTTCAACTGACCCATCGGGCTTTAATTTGGTTTTGAACACCCATTTAAACCCAATCAAATGCATGTTGGGTTGTCTTGGTACAAGGGTCTAGGTATGATCGGTATGGAGAGCTGTGAGTTCTTCATGCATTGCATTGACCCATCTTTGTTCAGTTAGGGCCTCATGGAGGTTACTTGGCTCAATAGATGAAGGTCCAGTATCATGAGAGACATGTAATTCAGTAGGTACAGCATGGTGAATTTGGTTATTGAGATGTTTTGATTTGGTCCGAGTCATCATGGGATGGCTAGTTGCTGTATGGGAAGTATAAGATGAGGTGCACAAGGTGGACGATTTAGGTGACAAAGGTAGAGAGGATGGTAAAGGCGAAATATTAAGAGGAATGGTAAGTTGAAGGCCATGTGGGTTATGTACGTACACAGTAGGATTTGGACTGGCATTGGTAGAATGGAAAGGTATAGGTGCTGTTTTAGTAACAGTAGGATTATGACTTAAGCTGTCACTTTTGTCATGTGGCATAAGGGATGGAGAGGTAATAGAAGGTACACAGTGGTCAGGTAGGTTAGTAGGAGTTTCTTGCATACTAGGCATCAAGGTAGGACAAGGGTGAGGGCAATTTGTACTTGGATCAGTGGTAGGCATTGGCAACTTTTTAGGTGAGGTACGATTCTGGGTACTAGATGTCTCAGTGGGACAAGGTTCCAGACCTGAGTTTGGTAAGATGGGTGGACTGATTTGGTCTAGGTTGATGGTATTTTTAATGGTGGATAGAGTCTCGTCTGACGGTATGTCCACATCAACAGTGTTAATGGGACAAGAGTGGCAAGGT
This sequence comes from Sambucus nigra, assembly GCA_949130495.1. Lineage (NCBI taxonomy): Eukaryota > Viridiplantae > Streptophyta > Magnoliopsida > Dipsacales > Adoxaceae > Sambucus > Sambucus nigra. The sequence continues at coordinate 416,868,699 of OX422209.1, read as the reverse complement.
GAGACACAGTTGGGTCTGCTTTCTTCAGAATTTTTGTGGCTATTTAATTCAAAGAAATCTTGATAAGTTGAAAACTCAGTGGGATCACGGCTTCCATTCAGAAATCGATCAGGAGTAACATATGGCAGCATGTGTTCATCAAAAATCACATGTCTAGAAATATAAACTCGCCTGCTTGAAGGATGATAACATCTATATCCCTTATGAAAGGGACTGTATCCAAGAAAAACACAAGGATAAAATTTTGGCATCATTTTATGTTGGGTCTTGTTCTTTATATATGGAAAACACCTGCAACCAAATTTTTTTAGATTTTCATAATTGGGTTATTGATTATACAGTTTGTAGAAAGGTGTCTCCTTCTTAAGTTTTGAAGATGGAAGCCTGTTTATCAGATAAACCGCGGATAGAAAGGCATCTACCCACAAGAACAATGGTATTTTTGCATAAATCATCAATGTAAGCGCAGTCTCAACGATGTGCCTATGCATCCTATCAACTACTCCATTTTGTTCAGGGGCGTAAGGACATTAAATATTTCTAAGAATCCCACAATTATTTAAATATTCAATGAACTCATTGCTTGAGTATTCACCTCCACCATCACATTGAAAAACTTTGATTTTCCTTTAGAATTGTGTTTCTATCATCCTTTGAAACTGGAGAAATGCATTGTAAAATTCAGATTTTTGTTTCAAAGGATATAACCAAGTATATCGCATACAATCATCAATAAAAATAACATAATACTTCATGTGTTGTGATAAAAGTACAGGTGCTGGTCCCCATAAATCTGAATGAATTTTAGCAAATGGTTCTTGTGATATTTTATCATTCAACTGAAATGGTAATCTACAGCTTTTCTCCATTTGATAACTGATACAAACATTAGACTTTTTACTCCAATTACTCACATGCAGACATTTATTTCTAGCTAGTAATTTTAAACTCTCATTGCTAGGATGTCCTAATCTTTTGTGCTGAATACCATCACTTCTCTTGTCTCCATAGATTGTCGTTAATGCTTCCATCTTGCAGTCATCTAGAGCATACAATGTTCCCTTTTTAGTTCCTTTTGCCATCACCTTCTTGGTCTTCTTGTCCTTAACAACAAAGTCATTATCAGTAAACTCTAGTGTGCGTTCATTTTCTCTTGCAAGTTGTGACACAGATACAACAGACTTCTTTAACTTAGGTACTACAAGCACATTTTTTAGTTGAAGTCCATTAATGACTTTATGCCCAGTGTGTGTAATATCTAACTGTGACCCATCTCCTATTAGGACTTTGTTATTTCCACAATAAGGTTTTAGTTCATGCAAACTACCTGCTGTATTTTTCATGTGTGTGGAAGCACCTGAGTCCATGTACAAGTTGTTGTCAAAAGGAAGTTGTGATGATGATGATGCCATCATAGCTTGAGGAATTTCTCCTTGTGGTTGGACTGAAAAATCCCACCTGTAGAAGCAAGTGAGTGCCTTATGCTTGTTGGATCCACAAATTTGGTATTCCCCCTGAATTTTAGCATTCATCTCTTCCTTGATATGGCCTTCTTGTTGAAGTTCAAAACTGGTCACAGAAGCAGCAGGGTTTCTTGATGTATGTTGCACAAATGGCGTACTTCCACCCGTTTGAAACTGTTGACCATATCAATGTAACACCCCATATTTTAGAGGATATATAAATTAATTAAATTAGTGAGTTGGATTTATTTAATTTGGAGAAATTCATTTAATTTGGTGATTTAAATTTAATCTATTTAAATTGGAGAAATTATTGATTTTGGAGATTTAGAATTTATTATTTAAATTTGGGGATTTAGAAATTCAAATTAATTCGGGTAATTGAAAATTTTCACGTGTCGCATTTTGAGGTTGAAATTGAAATTTTTTATAAAGTATCTCGGATGACAATTCTAAGTGCATGGTTGAGTCCGGAAGGGTCAAGATAGTCGAAAAAGGGTACCCGGGGGTAGTAAATGGGTCTCGGGGCATTTTTAGACATAACCGAGCCCATACGGGGGCATTTAAGTCATTTTTAATTGGCCAATAGGCTTAATTACGAGATTGAGGAATTTTAACCTAGGTTTAAGTGTGTTGGGCAGCCATGAGTCATTCCAAAACACAAAGGGTTTGAGAGAGGAGAGAAAGGAGAAAGAAGAAGAAGGAAAGAATTATGACAAGAGCAATCCGGGCAAGAATTTCGACATGGGATCGTCGGATTTAATCCCCCAAGGCAAGTGTTTTCTTGCTTTAATTTGAGTTGTAGTTAATGATGTAAATAGTTGTAATTATGTCAATTCATTCTGGAAATTTGGAAGTAGGAATTTGAATTGAAATTTGTGGGTTTATGGTGAAGAAGATGAAGAATAACCATTGATAGGGGATTTTTAACTTTGTGAGAAATTGGGTTAATAGTGAGATTATAACTTAATTTGAGAAGTGAATAACATGATTAGATCTTGGTTTTTGAATCTCCATTAGTGGTATTGTTGGAAGAAATTGTTAATGATGAAGTTTGGGTGGATTTAGGATGAATCTTGGGAGGTTTTTGGGGTAAAAGATCTGAGTATAATCGAAGGTTTTAGAGCTTTAATGGAGATTCTGTCCACATTGCCATGTAGAAAATCGCGTTTTCTACATTTTGTTGTCTCACGCGCTTCCTCCAAAACTGCTCCAAAATGCCTCAAAACATCAATTTATTAATATGGGCAGAATGTGGGAAAACTTTTTAAGAAAGTTTTTTTTTTTAAATCTTCTTTGAGGTGAATCTTTATAATGCCCTAACTTTTGGCATACGGACTCGGATTAGTGTGCCGTTCACGGCCACACATAGATAGCAAAGAGTATTACGCTGTCCTAGGAATATTTTTAATTAGACACAAAAATTGAAAGGTCTAAAATACCCTTGAAGACGGAACGAGTTATTTGATTTTTAGCACAACTTTAAATGAGCATAACTTTGTCATACGAATTCGGATTTACGTGCCGTTTGTGGCCACGCATAGCAAATGGAGAGTAGTACGCAGTACTAGGAATTTCATTACTGAGGCATATATTGTGAAATGTCTAAAATACCCTTGGAGTTTTAATTAGTGATGAAACTTTCCCGAATTGAAACTAAAAATTGTTGGGAACTTTGTGAGACTAATATGAACTTAATCAAGTATATATGAGGTGAGATATATAATTATATAAATTATATTAAATAGTGGGATGTAGCTATTTTGGTATTGGATCGTATTCAATACGAGCGAACTAGTAATAATTGGAATATATGTATATATATATGAATGTGTGAATTATATATATAAATATGGGAATACATAATCCAATAGAAAAATGATAATAGGTTACGGGAATACCTAAAACAATGATAGTTTTTGTGAATACGTAAAACAATGAAAGGTTGTGTGAATACCTAATATTTTAATAGGGTGCGTGAATACCTATTTGATTGTTTTATTATGTGTATGACATACCTAGCTGCTTGCTATCGCGGGGGGTTGTGTAGAGACGGTCTTATCCTGAGTGACCTTCGGGGGGATATTTGACTTGTATCTCAGAACATAGGACTGTGAAAGACTTATTTGTGAGTTGATAAGTCCGCTGACTATGGGAGTGTAGGTATGTGCGTGACCCATAGGTATGTGAACTATGTTCGCCGCCAATATGTGTGATTTGTTTATATTGTTCGTGGGACATTTTCGAACCGATAGTCCTTGTTTGAGTACGAGACGTACCGGGACATGATAGCAGAGTATACAATGCACTATAGGTGTATCCTTAGGGTGCTGTGTTAGTATATATATATATAATGGTGGTGGATATATATGTATACTTGTGATATAATTACAATGTGATAATTGTAGGCTATTAAGATTGTGCTGATACATATATATAATAGTGAGGGATATATGTGTATGCTTATGGTATATCTATAATGAGATAATTACAGACTATTAAGATAGTGAAATCTTATATAAACGTAAATAGTAAATACTTGACTTTAGTGTGATAACACTTATTTAAAAATGATAATTGTTGAGATCAAATATAATATACTACTACGAAGGGTAACTAGAAGGATAAGCCTTTTTCCTAGTTAGAAGTGTGTCAGATGACTAGGCGGAATAAATGAATGCGATAGGTGTGCACTATAGAAGAGAGGTGAGATTGTCCTCAAGAGAGTGGGACCGTAAAAGCAATTATGAACATTATATACTACGCATTTCATTTATTGCAATAAAATGCTTGCTAAACATTTTTATAAATCGGGCTCTGACCCATTTCTTGTACTTCTTCTCTCTTGTCTATGTATATGTATATTAACAGGTGTCCAGCCACAGGGATGCCATAGTTGACTTATCTATTCCAGGGTTACGCAGCTGCAACATTGTGGATGGTTGCAGGATTTGATTTAGACATATCATTTCTTTATTCCTAGAGTAGGATTCTTATCTCAGTTGTAGATTCATTCAGTTCATGTTTCCCCTTTTACTTTTAGACTCAGTATTTAGTTTATGTATTCATTTATTGAATTATTATTATTAGGATTTTGAGCCGATTGTTTATTCGGCAGGTCATTTAGTCATTTAGTACTGTTTTAGACTCATGGTTTGGATGTATGGTTTATTTGTTATTCAGCATGCATATTTAATTGTTTAATAAAAAGATAAAATTTAACATCAGTCTTTTTGAATACTAGGTGGTTAGTAAAGTTTTAAAAAGTTTTCGACAGTGATGCTAAGAATGAACCCCTGAGATTCCTGTTTTAAATTTGATATAGGACTGATCACCCGGTATTTATTTAGGCGGGGTGTCACAGGTGGTATCAGAGCATCAGGTTCTAGTGTCCTCAGGATCTGTATGGCTTTTCACGTTTCAGTTTAGCGTTCTTTGATGTAGAGCCTTATGATAGGATTGTCAAATTCATCTACGTATGTGATTTCGTTCTCCTGCTATCAAGTATAGTTGATGTGATTTATGTACGAGTTCGGTTAGGTTTCGGACACCGAACATTATAGGACAATCAACGGGTACCGTTAGAAGGAATGCAGGAGGAAGGCGACAGAAGCAATAGAGTAACCTGAAAATAGTAATGGCGATAGAAGCCACCACAATTGTTGTTTAGAAAAGTGATGATAGGAAAATCTCGGGGACAGTAGTTTCCCCTAGCACAGTCAAGGATGACAATGGTGAAAATCTTACACTCACCCAGCGTAGTCGGCAAGGGGTGGGGAAAGTCGAAAGGACTCTTTCGAGGAGCCATCGATAAGAATCCAGAAAAAAGAGGAAGTGTGATAAACCAATGGAAGGAGAAATCCATCGACAACTATGTAGGGTAGAGTACAACGATACTCAGCAGTAAATTTTGGACAATAAAATTTTAAGCTCATAGGAGCAATGTAAAGTGACAAGAGCCAGTCACTATATATAAGAAGGATATGGGATTAAATGAAAATTTTGAGTACAATTTAATCGTTAGATTTTCGATCTGTTGTTCGGACAGGGGTGCGAATGAAGTTTCGAAACTTATCACAAGTGAGCAAGATAGAAACTGATCGCGAGAGAGAAGTTAACTTGGTTAGTGAACTTCGTACCCGACGAAGGGGATATGAAGTATATGAAGGGTACATAAGTTATTAATGGGCTCGTGAGTAGAATACATAAGCGTGAGTGTAAAATCCGAATAAGATGACTAGTGTCGACATCATCAAGGTTGTGCGTTACAAGTTTATATCAACGATTCCATGGGGAGTGAACCTTGAGAATTGAAAATTGAGCTGAAAAGAAAGACTAAATTTAACGGTGTTAGTGAAACACCACATGAGGGTATACCCAGTAGGGACCCAGTTAAATGATTTGATTAAATTGAATTTTTACCAAGTAATGGTGGATTCAGTCAGGGCCATTGAGGACAACAACAAGTCCAAGAGGGCCAGCGAAGCCAAATGGACAACGGGGGTAGCAATCGGGGACCCGATGATCAGGCAAGGAAGATAACATGGAGAGGTGTCCTATGTGTAAAGAGTAATAACACTTGTGTATACCGTGTTTATCGCCAATCGGGGATAGAAATGGGATGCCCAGTAGGGACAACAGTTATAAGAAATTTTGGTTCGGTTAGGACGAGGGTGTTATGTCCCAAAACCATTTGAACCGCCACTCGAGGTGATTGAGATATATTCTGTGTGACAGTAGTTTGTTAATACTAAATTCACATGTGAAACGGGTTTAGTAGAGATGTCGTGAAATTGAAATAGTATACATATCTTTGTCATCGCGTAACAGGGCTCTCGTTAGTTCCATATGCAGGGGAGCAGGTGAGAACACTAGGAGGGTGTCGTATATTATGTGATAGATTTTTTTCTCCTTTTGAGGGATATGAAAGGGAGCATATTTTTATCTTGCATAGTGACTGTATACCGAGGGTTGGAGCAATAGTAAACTGTATGGGAAGTCTATGATGCTCGCTGTTCCAGGGTAAGACATTCTACTTCATGAATCATCACCTGAAGGAGGGTCGAGTCAATATATATATATATATATATATATATATACACACCGGTATATTGTATTATACCATAGACTTCGATGAGTATAGTTGTCTCGTTATGTTTAAATCCTAGTGAGTGGGGACTTTTACCGGTGTATTCAAGGTATATCAGCCAACCGTTAAGCTTAAAGATTTAGATCATTATTGTTTACGTGCTGAGAATTAAGTGATAGCTAGAACACCGTATTGTGTGATGCCTTGAGAGATGTGGGCATAGGAAAATTAAATAATGTGTCGAGAGACAGGATTAGTGATATTTAAGTTATGTGCTTTGGACCTACGAATTTTGTTGAAAATGCTAGAGAATAGTGCATTGAGAAATTTCTTTAAACTTAGTTGCAGGATGTTACACGTAGGGACCTTAATTTATGTCCGCGGTGACGAGACGTAGTTGGATGCTAATGCATCGGTTTTAAAATTTTAGTTACTGAACGTGTAGGGAAAACACCTTAAGTTGAGAGATATTAAAAATATAGGGCCAGTGGATGAATATATATATTATAGTGTGCATATACGTGTATATATTTGATATTGTGTTTCATAATAGACATATGAGAATATGTTGGCATTGTTATATGTAATCCCAATGAGTAGGGACATTTACTGATGTGATTCAGGGTATACTAACTTATTATTGAGCGAAGAGATCTAGCTCGTGATTTATTCGCGCTAAGAAACTGGTGATAGTAAAAGAACCGTATTATATATTGTCTTGTGTAACATGGGAGTGAATGAATATACTTTTATGTTAAGAGACGGGGATTTGGGGGGTATGTGCTATGGACTGAGGGCCTAACGAATCTCAACGACCAACAATGTTAGGTAGTAGTGTATCGGGAGGGTTCCTTGTTTGGATTTCGCTTTGCGAGACATCCCACGCATGAAACTTAGCGCAACGTTGGAAGTGGGGAGTTGTTTGGCAATAGGACATAGGTTTGGTACCGTGGTTATTATACATATATAGTTATAACTATGAGTTGATAATTATACTACGACTTAAGGCTGATAGAGCCGTATAGTGTTGATGTGAGAAAACTTTGTGGAACACTTTCACCACGAGTAGATCGGTGGGATAACCAAAATGATAATTAAGTTGCAATTGGTAGGGTAGTTTAGTATAACCTCACCGTATAATCAACTCAAATATGAAAAGCTTAATTATAGCAAGTTTATTACGTTAAGTTGAATTGGGCAATTATGTGCAGCATATAGGGTGTATGGGCACCCTAGATAGTTAAATTTTTATATATTATCCGCGATCGATAGATGTAGAAATACATGTGCTAAAAGAGTAAACGAATAAGGGAGTTATCGCAGGGGGATGTTGGAGTATTCCCCAGTAAAGGAAGTATTATAGCCGTTAGTGGTTAGGCTCATAGTAGTGTCAGAAGTTGGAAGCTTCAAAGTGGTGTGTAGGCAGCAATGTGATATGATACATTATATGATGGAACATTATAGTATAAGATGACTAAAGAAAATTGGCCACAGGATTGAACGGTAGTGTAGGGACCGTTGGACTAAGGGGTAGCGCTGTAATGAGAACATAATAACGATTTAGATTGTGTGGGAAAGGATGAGGATAAAGGTGTACGAGATTATATCTGAAGCTTTGAGTACTAGTCTTATCCGAATTTCGATTGTAAGGGGAGAAGTATGTAACACCCCATATTTTAGAGGATATATAAATTAATTAAATTAGTGAGTTGGATTTATTTAATTTGGAGAAATTCATTTAATTTGGTGATTTAAATTTAATTTATTTAAATTGGAGAAATTATTGAATTTGGAGATTTAGAATTTATTATTTAAATTTGGGGATTTAGAAATTCAAATTAATTCGGGTAATTGAAAATTTTCACGTGTCGCATTTTGAGGTTGAAATTGAATTTTTTTTATAAAGTATCTCGGATGACAGTTCTAAGTGCATGGTTGAGTCCGGAAGGGTCAAGATAGTCGAAAAAGAGTACCCGGGGGTAGTAAATGGGTCTCGGGGCATTTTTAGACATGACCAAGCCCATACGGGGGCATTTAAGTCATTTTTAATTGGCCAATAGACTTAATTACGGGATTGAGGAATTTTAACCTAGGTTTAAGTGTGTTGGGCAGCCATGAGTCATTCCAAAACACAAAGGGTTGAGAGAGGAGAGAAAGGAGAAAGAAGAAGAAGGAATGGATGATGACAAGAGCAATCCGGGCAAGAATTTCGACATGGGATCGTCGAATTTAATCCCCCAAGGCAAGTGTTTTCTTGCTTTAATTTGAGTTGTAGTTAATGATGTAAATAGTTGTAATTATGTCAATTCATTCTGGAAATTTGGAAGTAGGAATTTGAATTGAAATTTGTGGGTTTATGGTGAAGAAGATGAAGAATAACCATTGATAGGGGATTTTTAACTTTGTGAGAAATTGGGTTAATAGTGAGATTATAACTTAATTTGAGAAGTGAATAACATGATTAGATCTTGGTTTTTGAATCTCCATTAGTGGTATTGTTGGAAGAAATTGTTAATGATGAAGTTTGGGTGGATTTAGGATGAATCTTGGGAGGTTTTTGGGGTAAAAGATCTGAGTATAATCGAAGGTTTTGGAGCTTTAATGGAGATTCTGTCCACATTGCCATGTAGAAAATCGCGTTTTCTACATTTTGTTGTCTCACGCGCTTCCTCCAAAACTGCTCCAAAATGCCTCAAAACATCAATTTATTAATCTGGGCAGAATGTGGGAAAACTTTTTAAGAAAGTTTTTTTTTTTAAATCTTCTTTGAGGTGAATCTTTATAATGCCCTAACTTTTGGCATACGGACTCGGATTAGTGTGCCGTTCACGGCCACACATAGATAGCAAAGAGTATTACGCTGTCCTAGGAATATTTTTAATTAGACACAAAAATTGAAAGGTCTAAAATACCCTTGAAGACGGAACGAGTTATTTGATTTTTAGCACAACTTTAAATGAGCATAACTTTGTCATACGAATTCGGATTTACGTGTCGTTTGTGGCCACGCATAGCAAATGGAGAGTAGTACGCAGTACTAGGAATTTCATTACTGAGGCATATATTGTGAAATGTCTAAAATACCCTTGGAGTTTTAATTAGTGATGAAACTTTCCCGAATTGAAACTAAAAATTGTTGGGAACTTTGGGAGACTAATATGAACTTAATCAAGTATATATGAGGTGAGATATATAATTATATAAATTATATTAAATAGTGGGATGTAGCTATTTTGGTATTGGATCGTATTCAATACGAGCGAACTAGTAATAATTGGAATATATGTATATATATATGAATGTGTGAATTATATATATAAATATGGGAATACATAATCCAATAGAAAAATGATAATAGGTTACGGGAATACCTAAAACAATGATAGGTTGTGTGAATACGTAAAACAATGAAAGGTTGTGTGAATACCTAATATTTTAATAGGGTGCGTGAATACCTATTTGATTGTTTTATTATGTGTATGACATACCTAGCTGCTTGCTATCGCGGGGGATTGTGTAGAGACGGTCTTATCCTGAGTGACCTTCGGGGGGATATTTGACTTGTATCTCAGAACATAGGACTGTGAAAGACTTATTTGTGAGTTGATAAGTCCGCTGACTATGGGAGTGTAGGTATGTGCGTGACCCATAGGTATGTGAACTATGTTCGCCGCCAATATGTGTGATTTGTTTATATGGTTCGTGGGACATTTCCGAACCGATAGTCCTTGTTTGAGTACGAGACGTACTGGGACATGATAGCAGAGTATGCAATGCACTATAGGTGTATCCTTAGGGTGCGGTGTTAGTATATATATATATATATATATATATAATGGTGGTGGATATATATGTATACTTGTGATATAATTACAATGTGATAATTGTAGGCTATTAAGATTGTGCTGATACATATATATAATAGTGAGGGATATATGTGTATGCTTATGGTATATCTACAATGAGATAATTACAAACTATTAAGATAGTGAAATCTTATATAAACGTAAATAGTAAATACTTGACTTTAGTGTGATAACACTTATTTAAAAATGATAATTATTGAGATCAAATATAATATACTACTACGAGGGGTAACTAGAAGGATAAGCCTTTTTCCTAGTTAGAAGTGTGTCAGATGGCTTGGCGGAATAAATGAATGCGATAGGTGTGCACTATAGAAGAGAGGTGAGATTGTCCTCAAGAGAGTGGGACCGTAAAAGCAATTATGAACATTATATACTACGCATTTCATTTATTGCAATAAAATGCTTGCTAAACATTTTTATAAATCGGGCTCTGACCCATTTCTTGTACTTCTTCTCTCTTGTCTATGTATATGTATATTAACAGGTGTCCAGCCACAGGGATGCCATAGTTGACTTATCTATTCCAGGGTTACGCAGCTGCAACATTGTGGATGGTTGCATGATTTGATTTAGACATATCATTTCTTTATTCCTAGAGTAGGATTCTTATCTTAGTTGTAGATTCATTCAGTTCATGTTTCCCCTTTTACTTTTAGACTCAGTATTTAGTTTATGTATTCATTTATTGAATTATTATTATTAGGATTTTGAGCCGATTGTTTATTCGGCAGGTCATTTAGTCATTTAGTACTGTTTTAGACTCATGGTTTGGATGTATGGTTTATTTGTTATTCAGCATGCATATTTAATTGTTTCATAAAAAGATTAAATTTAACATCAGTCTTTTTGAATACTAGGTGGTTAGTAAAGTTTTAAAAAGTTTTCGACAGTGATGCTAAGAATGAACCCCTGAGATTCCTGTTTTAAATTTGATATAGGACTGATCACCCCGTATTTATTTAGACGGGGTGTCACAATCAATTTCCTTGGTGCCAACTTGATTGTCCTCCATGATTCCCGTTAGGCTACTAAGAATTGTGAGAGAACCCAGTCGGTCGGAAGCCTCTACCTCTTGAGTTGAACCCTCCTGAATTTCCAAAATTTCCTCCAAAGTTATTTCGCCCTCTAAAACCACGTCCACGACTTCTATTGTATCCATGGAAATGTGCTCTTTGTGCAACGAACACCATAGACGGATCAAGCTGTGTCGGGACAATTTGGGATGTCTCCTTCTTTTCCCTCATATCAAAGCCTCTCAAGGCCGAAATTAACTTTCCAAGGTTTGGATATGGTGGTTTTCCAATCATGACAGTCCGAAAAGTTTTGTATTTTGCTCCTAAACCTTGAACAAAGCTGATCACCTTCGAGTCTTTTTCAAGTGGTTTACCGATAGTGGTTAATCCATCGCAAATTTCCTTAAAATCCTTCACATATACATCAATACTCTTTCCTTCAATAGAAATGGCCCTGAGTTTCTCTTTTAATGCAAACTCCTTATCTTTGGATGCTTGTAGGTATTGTTCCTCAAGTATTTCCCATGTTGTTTTAGCTGTCTCACAGCCAACGATCAGGTATACGGATTCTTCCGCCATTGTTGTAGCAATCCAGCTTCGAACGAGCGCATCCTTGTATTGCCATTCCTCATACACATGTTTTCCTTTTTCTTCTTCACATTTTTGTGGTGGCTCATCATAGCTTAGATGAGTCACCTTCATTGACTGCATTAGTTGTAGCATTTGAGTCCTTCATACTAGGTAGTTTGAAGGTTTGAGCTTAATTGAGCAAATCCCAATTAAGTGATGTAGAAAGCCCATGGAGAGTGAGAAATCAGTGGCTGCCATTTTGATTGGTGGCTCTGATACCATGTAAAGGTTTTAGGCTTAAGAGAATAAATGCTATGCAGTGTGTTCTGTTATTATTCACCCACACCTATTTATAATACAAAATACAACAACCCTACTCCCACTAACTGTGTAACTGCTATAACGGCATATGCACAGTTTTCTGGTGGGAATATTCCTTTTGCAGAAAGGTGGATAAAACCACAGTGACGCTCCCACTAAGGGGAGAGGAACAGGCTTAGAGAGAGAAATCTCCCTTTTTGTCATATTTGAGCAAGACAATGTGGCATTTGAAGTGGCACGAGATTTTTTTGCGTGTCTTTTTTTACGAGTGAAGAAAAGCCCACCACAACACTTCAAGTTCCACGAGAATATGTAAATTGTATTGTCAATTGGAGCATCATTCAAACTTTGGTTATGAAGGCTGCCAAAATTATCTCTAGATGGTTTACGTGAGAAAATAATCACATTCACTCGTCGAAATTACTATTATTATTTTTAATTATTGTTTACTCATCACACACTATATATGACACATACTTGGATTCAAAGGGTGATAAAATTTTATATAACGTGATAACACGACTCAGATCATGATATGAAGTTTGTGAGTTAAAGTTGGTCATTTGTCGACACGAACTAGAAAGTGCATAATCTCGCAGACATGAATAATAACGAATTGGGTTAGGGACAAACACTAATAACCCAAAAAATAATAATTTTCATATATTGATATGCTTTTGTGTAAATTCACGTGGAGTTCTATAATATCTTACTTTTTGTTGCTATTATTTATGATTAACAAACTTTGAAATTATGAAAGACCTGGGTGGTATACTTTGCTTGAGAGATAAGAAGAGCCATATCTTATTTTCTAGTTTATGTTTAAAATTATAATTTGTAAGTTGTAGTCATAGGCTGGTTTTGTAATGGCTAATATAAGCCAGTAGTCTCACTGTTCAGCTGTGATTGGTGTAAGCGATTCCCAGTAAAAAAACTACTAACGAAGCCGTGGGATATTTATTTCCATGTCATCACGAGTGGGCCACAACACAACACTGGATAATATCTCCCATTGAGAGAGGAGTCATGAACAAAAATAGATTCCATGCGCAATAATTAAAGGTTGACGCGGGGTTAATTATTAGAACCGAAAGAACAGCTGTGATAATTTCACAAAAGCCAACAAACTCCAGCGAATCCAAATTTTAGAAAGGTGGTTTTGTTCTATTTGGATTACTAGGATTCATTTTGTTGTTGTTTTGGGGGTTTGAGTTAGTTTAATATGATTGTCTATTAGGATTGTTCAACTTGTGATTGGAAAATTGCTAATCTCGAACTGTCGTTGGATTGAGATTGCTACAGTGGTTCTCTCTCTCTTTTTAGATAAATTACGGTGGTTCTCTCTCTTGAGTTATCTATCCTGAATTTTAATAATATTATAAATGTTTGTTGAATTGCAAGGCCATCTCAAGTGGGATGGCGTAAAAAAAATGTACATGTGCATTTTTGGGTTAGATTATTCATGTGTTTTTTACACTGCGACGGTGTAAAAATGAGGTGGCGATCATGGGACCCACCCTAGGTGGATAACTCTTCCACCCCAGCACCTGAGCGGGTGAGTCTTCCACCCCCAGCCTCCCCCCTCTATTTCAGCCTTTATAATCTAGCCGTTAGAATTTAGCTGTTTGCCATTAAAATATTTATACATTTACCTCTATAAATACTACTTTCTCCTCTTCTATTTTTCACACTTATCACAAAATTATTCCTACAACATCCTTTTATCTCCTATTTTTCACGCTCCCAAAAATAATCCTATAAATACTTGTATATTTTTTAAATCCCAAAAATCAAACACATATTTTTTATATCTTCAATACTATTTGTAAAGAAAATGGTGTGGAAAAATCGCAAAACCAAATCCTATTCCACCCCCACCACCGAATTTGCCGATCTTGTATCGTAATTATCATCGGTTGTTTGACAATAGTTTTTCGCACGCGAGAGACACGATTGTTGATCCTACAACGGATCTAAACGAAAATTAATTTCACATGCGTGGTAGTGTCCAAGGTCTGATAGAGGTGTATGCCGAATTATCCCAGATTCACTATCGTAGGCGTGATAGTCAACACTGACATAAACGCCCTATCAACCTCATCCTATTGGCTAAGCTCCTTCCATTTGCCCTTCTATACCGAGGCTAACTCCCCCTCAGGTTTCCGACTCAACGCATACGCGACCACATTCGCCTTGCCCGGGTGATAGTGGATGTCAAATTGGTAGTCTTTCACAAATTCTAACCACCGGCGTTGTCGCATATTTAAATCTCTCCGGGAAAGAAAATATTGCAACGATTTGTGGTCCGTGAAAAGACTATATTTCTCCCCCAGTAGATAATGCCTCCAAATCTTCAAGGCAAAAACTACTGCGGTAAGTTCCAAATCATGCACCGGATAATTCTTTTCATGGGGCTTTAACTTGTGAGAAGCATAAGCAATAGCCCGCTGCTCTTGTTGTAATAAACCTCCCAACCCTTGCAGAGATGCATCGGTAAAGACCAAATATTCCAATCCTGGCCTTGGTAACGCAAGGACAGGAGCAGAAGTCAACCTATCCTTGAGCTCGTCAAAAGCTAACTGACAGGAATCATCCCAAACGAACCTCACCCCTTTCCGGGTTAAATTTATCAAAGGGCTAGAAATTTTTGAAAAACCCTTGATAAATCGATGGTAATAACCTGCCAAACCTAGAAAACTACGAATCTCGATAGGTGTCGTGGGCTGACCCCATTCCCTCACCGCAACAACTTTACTTGGGTCCACTGAAATACCTTGGGATGTCACAATATGACCCAGAAACTGTACTTCCTGCAACCAAAAACCACACTTCTCAAACTTGGCATACAATTGGTGATCCCTTAACGTTTGTAGGACCAACCGTAAATGAGTAGTATGATTGGCTTCTGTTCGAGAATATACTAGGATATCATCAATGAACACGATAACAAACCGGTCCAGAAAGTCTCGAAACACCCTATTCATAAGGACCATAAACACGACGGGGGCATTGGTTAGTCTGAAAGGCATAACCAGAAATTCGTAGGACCAATACCTAGTTAGAAAAGCGGTTTTGGACACATCTTGCTCTCATATACGCAACTGGTGATACCCCATCCTCAAATCTATTTTAGAGAAGTACGACGCTCCCCTAAGTTGATCAAACAAATCATCAATTTGAGGTAATAGGTATTTGTTCTGGATGGTGACTTTATTCAACTCTCTGTAGTCAACACACAATCGGAGAGAACCGTCTCTTTTCTTTACAAACAACACCGGAGCGCCCCACGGTGACGTGCTTCGCCTAATGAACCCTTGTTCTAACAAGTTCTGAATCTGATCCATTAACTCCCTCATTTCAACAAGAGCCATATGATATGGGGATCTAGCAATCGGTCGCGTTCCCGGTGCTAAATCAATTACGAACTTAATTTCTCTACTTGGAGGCAAACCCGATATTTCCCGAAAAACATCTTAGAAATCTTTAACAACCGAAATCGAATCTAAGGAAATGACTACATCCCGAGAAGTCTCCTCCGCGATACAATACAAGTAAGTGCTAGAACCTCCTTTCGAACGAGGCATAGCCACTAAAAATATTTCTTGCCCCGGAATGGCAAAAACTCTACTCTTCCCATAGAAATTAACTATCGCACGATACTTCACTAGCCAATCCATACCCAGGATTACATCATACCCGACCATATCAAGGACGAGAAAATCGGCCTCAAAACACAAGTTACGAAGATTTATTCCTACTTGTTTACAAACAAAGAAAATGAGTGAACCGTCACCCATAGAAGATTCAACACTAGTGAAGGTACTTTCTGCAGACTTAATCAACTCTGTAGACTGGGCAAATCTTCTAGAAATAAACGAGTGTGTCGCACCAGTATCAAATAATACACGACCCATATGCCCCTGAATGAGAAACTTACCCTCAATGTCTGATGGCGCTGGCGAGACCGAAGGAAGTATATCATCCTGAATGTGGTAAACACGCTCATACTGTAGCTGTCCCTGTTGTGGAGGGACAACTGGGTTAGGCACTTGTGGCAGCAACTGGACCCGTGGATGTTGTGGAATCCTAGGAAGTTGTCCCCCAATCAACTGTGGGCACGCCTTCTTGAAATGACCTGACTCTCCACATTGGAAGCATCGACTCATCATATTCTCTTGATTTTGCCCCCGATTATTTCTAAACTTCCCAAAGCCTTGGCCTGGATGGCCTCTACCCCCATTACCACCCTGACTTGCTTGTTGTTGGGCACCCTGACCGTGCTTATTATTACTGCCACCAACATTGAATCTACCAAAACGCTGTCGTTTAGACGAGTCCCCTTGCTGGGGGTCCCTTTCTTTTTATTTATTTCTCGAAGATTAGGACGAGGGAAATGCTCATCCTCCTCCTACCCATTGCCTCCGGGTTTACCCGCTTTCCCCAAAACTGAAGCCTTCTTACTACCTTGGACATACAACCGTTGTTCTTGACAATGGAGTAACGCCGCATTCATCACATCCCCAAAAGTCTGTAAAGCTGGATTGCCCAACAAATGTTGCCGTATTCTCCAGTGTAAACCTCCAATAAATTTGAATATCCTCCTCTCCTCTGGAGTCACCTCATCCGGTACGAAACTAGCTAACCGAGTGAATTCCTCTTCATACTCCGCAATTGAACGCTCACCTTGCACCACATCTTGAAGTTTTCTTCTCATCTCCCTTTGAACTGCGGGAGGAAAAACTTTCGATCAAACAAAACCCAAAAATCATTGATAGTCATGGTATCTCTCTGCTCCGGCGTAGTCATCGACTCCCACCAATGTAATGCAGATCCAACTAATTTAAAAGTAGCAAGGATTTATTTCCTTTCCTCACTACACTCCACCATGCATAGATGGCGCTGCATATCCTTTTTCCACTGGTTAGCTACTATGACATCAGAACCTCCTTGAAATTCTGGGGGATGGCCCTTTAAAAAGGATTCTCTAACTCTCTCCCACGGAGAAGGTCCCGCAGGAGCTTGTACCTCTTGAGCTCACTATTGTTGAGCTTGTGGAAATTGCTGAACCACGGCAGTCATCGCTGTATTGACCCCTTGGGCCACAATATTTGCTACTTCAGCAGCATTTATAGTTCCCTACGGTGGCGGGGGAGGACCGACTTCCTCTTCTACAACTCGATTCCTTCTAGCAGAGCGACCTCTCTTAGGCGGCATCTGAGACAAAGAAACACAAGAGTTAAAATACTATATAAAACAATCTATTTTGCAGAAGATCGCAAACACAGGCAAAAAAATAGTCCTAACATTAAGCTCTATATCAAAGAACGCTACGGTAGATCGTGACAAGTCCGCATAGATCCTAAAGACTCTAAAACCTGATGCTCTGATACCATATGTGACAACCCACTTATCAAAATAAGAGGTGGCCAGCCCGATACTCCAATAACAATAGGAATCATAGATGGACCATTTCTCAGCATCACAATAATATAATAAGTATACGGGATAACCAGCCTTTATTTCAGAAAACGGGTTGCCAAATTTTTTATTTTATAAGTTAAAGAAAGCATTTAAAGAACCCAATTTAAAAAGAAGGCGGATATAATCTACAAGAACAAAACTGAACAGTACATAAATAACACTATAACCGAATAAGTTGTCGGTTAACAGTCTCTTCCAACTATATTCAACAAAGTAATTAAGTTACATAATACATTACAGTAGACAAGTACAAAAGCTTGGGCCACACGCTCAAATAAATAACACGATCATAACTAGAGTACAAAAATGAAGGCGTCTATAACAAAATAACCCACAACATCCGCAAGGTATTACAGCTCTAAGACACAGGAATGGGGTAGTCAATACGGGCGTCCTTGCGACGGAGCACCTGAGCGAATATAAGATTCATACACAACAAGAAATATGAACGGATCAGGGGGACCGGTTTTATATGATCACCAGATGAATAAAGAGTATGAAAGTTATGAACAGTTAATCATGATTGATAATGATAAGAATCTAACTACTCAATCTGAGAACATGAACTAAAATAATTATAATGACCAAGTTTTAATTTTTATTTAGACCAGAGGATATGAACAATTATAATTAACTAAAAATCACCATCCTTTAAATACAGTTTCAATGCGCCATTCCATATATCATTAGGAAATGTAATCGAAGTTATTTGCTTTCCAGTGAACTTTATCATAAATCAAGTCCCACTAGAATAAGAATAGTTATATTCAATCATATAACGATTCTTAGACCGTCCTTCCGAGTTTCCCCACTGGACGTGCCCCTAAATAGCTATCATCTTCCAGGGCCTATCAAACAAGACAACCTAGGCATCCTACAATGCAACGTCGGGAAGTGGCCATATACCTTCGACAGTGAGTCATAACCACACCCGGAATTACCTCACTTCGAACAATAAATACACCATACATAATAATCGGTCCTATGGTCGAGGACTATATTCACCCTGCATTCACTAGCCAGGGGACTTCACCTTATGCGCGTACTTCCCTTATGATAGTATTTAGAGAGGTGTGTTTATGTAAATTAACATTTATAGATTTTATTTCCATTTTAATATATACATGACGTTACATCCAAGACCACAAGTGTTTAAGGTCACCATTATAAACTTCACATTTACTAAATTCCCCAAATTAGTCTCCGAGAAATCATAACGTTTATATAAGTCACAAGGTCTAGTACACCTCAATCGATTCCCTAAAGTCCCCCGATATATAGTCTTACAACTCATAATCTCAAACTAAACTTACTAAGGAAAATGACACCTTATTATCTATTTGGTAAACACCGGAACAAGCCCCATCTAACCCCTTTTTCCTCTAGGATAGTTACCTTACTAATTCAAGACTCTAGGACACTATGTTTACTTTATAGAAAAAGGTTCCTAAGTCCTAAGCCTAAAAGAAAAGGGTTTGAATTGAGTTAGAAAAATAACTCAAAACAACAGGATTTTTGAATCGATTCGCCCTGGCCGAATCGATTCGGTCCTGAAAGCGAATTGATTCGGATATGCCGAATCGATTCGGACAGGAAAACCTGACTTTCTGCATACCGCCGAATCGATTCAGTTAGGCCGAATCGATTCGGTCCAATCAAACCTGTAAGCTGTCCCTCTAGCGAATCGATTCGCTAGGGCGAATCGATTCGCCTAGCCCAGAAATCCTAATTTCGTCTAGGGAGTTTTATGCCCTACTTTTCCCAACCTTTGTTTCTCCTCTATAATTACCCACAACAACCACTATTTATTCAACCAAAACCCTCCTACATGACCATTAACTACTATACTCCACATAACATCAAATTAAACCATGATTTGGGCTCAAACACCACAAAATCCATAAAATCCATATTTGTTCAATTGATTCACATACACAACAATCACATAATTTATTCACCCTAAATCATATATTAGCAAGTAGGAAACTTTCCTTGAGGTTGAGATTTCAGATTTCCTTTGGTAGCAACAACTCCAACCTTTAATCTCCAATCTCTTTATTTTCTCCTCTTTTCTCCAAAATTTTCTTCTTCTCTCTTACTCTTTAGGCCTAGAAATACACACTTGAGAGAACAAAATGAGGTGCAAGACTTAAACGTTCCACTCTCCATAATTCCCATATCTAAATGTCAATACCACACTAAAATGACTCACAACTACACATTTAAGTCAAAACCAGTCAAAAGTGCCCGGAACCCAAAAACATAATATGGCACTTATTTTGACTATCTCGACTATTTCGGGACTAACTACGCCCTCTAAACTAGCATCCAGAAATATTTAAATCATTTCAAGTCCCGATTTCATTTATACCATAAATGCCGTTTAAAGCACACGACACTATAAAACGTAATATGATGATATTTACATACACGTAACAGTAAATATGCAACAATCTAGTAATTATTCTTTATTAACTCACTTAGTTGATATTTACTCCATCATCTATTATTTTATATAATTACTTCATACAGTAAATTAATATAAAATAAATATCTCAAAAGTAAGGGTTGTTACATATGTACACTTTAAAAATATACTTTAACAGTATTTTATGTTTATAATATATATAACGTTGTCATAACAACACAATGTTGACATTTGTCGTGCCCATACGACAACGCATGTACACTTCATTAATGTGTTAGCCATTTATTAATGTTTTATTATTTAGATTAATGTAGATATATATGTATCTGGTCAATACATGTATTTAGTTGGTTCATGCATATAGACACGTAGGTATTTGGTTAATACATACATTTAGTTGGTTCATGTATGTTGACACATATGTATTCGGTAAATAAATGCATTTAGTTGGTTCATGTATTAGGAGGTTCATGTATAAAAGTCTAAATAGGGTATGTTCAAACCATTGTTTCAATCTTTTTCTAGTATATATATAACCCTTTCACTCTCTACTTTTATTTGTTTGATGCTTTCAAATTAATATCGTATCAAAGGCGTTGATATGAATTTATAAGTGGAACAAATGGGTGATTATGAGGAAGATAATAACGATTTATCTGGTGTGTTAGAGGGGAAAAGGTTTAGGCCATCTAAGGAACAGTTGGGGTGTGCTCCAAGATATGTTCAAAGTCAGCAAGAGTCCCGCTCAGATCAGTAACATATTTGGTATATAAATATCGTCTTAAATAAGGATGTTCATTTGACTATATTAAATATGTTTTCAAGATGCCATAACCATGTTCTCTTTCACAATGTGAGTCTTCAGAAAGTAAAATTTTACGGCTACATAACGCGTGATCTGCAAGCCAATATTACCACTTAAGTATTGAAAACGTGTAAATTTAAAATTCATCTAATATATATCTATAAAAATGGTTCCCCTAATGTTATTTTGCCACGTCAACACTAATAAATACTAGAGTTACTCTTAATTTTGACACACACTCCTCACTCTTTTCTCTCTAGCGTCACTTTCAAAAATAAAAAATTACTTTAAATCTAACCAAAGCTACCCTATTTTTCTCCTTCCCAAAAAAATAGTTCACCACTACCTATTCCCATATATCCAGATCACATTGGATAATTTTTACAACACAAGTTTGTGTTCATCTTTCTTAAAAAATATATAACGTACAAATATAATCTTTTGAAAAAATAGTTTTACAAATATAAATTACAATACCATTTTTATTAAAGTATAAATATAATTTTTTTTGAACCTCTTTTTTTCTATAAAAAATGTTTCTTTTTTACAAAACTTGAATATATATATATATATATATATATATATATATATATATATATATATATATATATATATAATTTATTTTTATTAAACAATTATTTTACAAATAATTTTGTATGTATATAAATAATTTATTGTTTATATATATATATATATATATATATATATATATATATAAATAATTTATTTTTATTAAACAATTATTTTACAAATATTTTTTATTAATTATGTATATATATATAAATAATTTATTGTTATTAAATAATTATTTAATAAAAAGAATTTATTTTTATTAAATAATTATATATATATATAGGAAAACATGCTAGATGAGTGGAGGAAAAGTACCATAATACCTTTGTATAAAAATAAAAGGGATATAAAAAAATGCGATAATTATAGAGGAATCAAATAGATGAATCACACTATAAAATTATGGAAAAGGTTTATAAAATAAAGATTAAGAAATGAGTTAACTATTTTGGACAATCAATTTGGATTTATGCCAGGGAGATCAACCACATAAGCTATTTACTTATTAAGACAATTAATGGAAAAATGTAGAAGTGAGAATAAAAATTTATATATGGTCCTTATAGACTTAGAAAATGCTTATGATAGAGTACCTAGGGATATAATTTGGTGGGATTTAAGTAGGAAAAAAATCCCTATGAGTTATATTAAAGTTATTGAAGATATGTATGATAACACAAAACTAGAGTAAGAACTATATATAGAGAAACAAATGACTTTACGATTAAAGTGGGTCAACATTAGGGATCGACCTTAAGTCCTTAGTTATTTTCGTAGTTTTGGATGAGAGAACTAAGGATAGAAGAAGATATCCTGTGGTGTATGTTGTTTCAGATGATATAAGTTTAGCAGACACTTCAAATGGGGGCTTAGCGATGAGAATAGATACTTGGAGCAAAGCCTTAGAGTTTAAAGGACTGAGAATGAGTAGAAATAAAACGAAATTTATGGAATGTAAATTTAATAATGAAGCGTCATATAGCATAATGTTAAAGATTGAAGAAAAAAATAATAAACCAAACTAATAAATTAAATTATTTAGGTTCAGTGTTAAAAAGTAATGGGGATATTGATGAGGATGTTATGAGTAGAATATCAACTGGTTGGATGAAATGGAGACAAGCAAGTTGGGTGTCATACGATACAAGGATAACTAATAAATTAAAAGGAAAATTTTATAGAATAGTTGTTAGGCCAGCGACCCTATATGGATCGGAGTGTTAGGCTTTAAACAAAAAATATGAACAAAGTCTCCATGCTAGTGAGATGAGGATACTTTGGCGGATGATAGGAATTACTAGAAAGGACAAAATTATAATCAGTATGTGAGAGATAAGTTAGGAGTTGCTCCCATTAGCAATAAATTAAGAGAAAATAGACTTAGGTGGTAAGGACATGTGCTATGTATACCAGTAGATGCACCTATAACAAGAGTCTTTAAGCTATCGTGGGAGGAAATTATTATGGGAGATCATAAGAAATTAAACTTGAATTATAATATTGCATATAACAAATTATAATGGAAAAAGAGATTCGATGTGGGTGACCTCATATGATGGGATTAAGGTAAGGATGATGATGATGAATAGCTCTAGGTGTCAACCATAGATATGGGCGAACGTATTTAAGAATAACTAGTTTTAGCCCTGCGCAATGCACGAGTTCTTTGCAGTTCTTGTTATATAATACAATGCAGACATACTTACATAAATATAGGTAAAATCTATGCCGTTAAACTACCTATTTTATATTTTTATGATACATGTCGTTAATGAAGAAAAAAAATCATAAAAGGTTAATGAATATATGTATATCATTTATAGAATATTTTATGCCAAAAAAATACTTGCATGTAATATTGAAATGCAGAATGGGGAACGTTTAATGATGAAGTAAGTGGATTTAAAAAAAAAAGAATAGAATACTCGCGCACACACACACATGTGTGTGTGTGTGTGTGTGTGTGTGCGCGAGTATTCTATTCTTTTTTTTTTAAATTCACTTACTTCATCATTAAACGTTCCCCATTCTGCATTTCAATATTACATGCAAGTATTTTTTTGGCATAAAATATTCTATAAATGATATACATATATTCATTAACCTTTTATGATTTTTTTTCTTCATTAACGACATGTATCATAAAAATATAAAATAGGTAGTTTAACGGCATAGATTTTACCTATATTTATGTAAGTATGTCTGCATTGTATTATATAACAAGAACTGCAAAGAACTCGTGCATTGCGCAGGGCTAAAACTAGTTATTCTTAAATACGTTCGCCCATATCTATGGTTGACACCTAGAGCTATTCATCATCATCATCCTTACCTTAATCCCATCATATGAGGTCACCCACATCGAATCTCTTTTTCCATTATAATTTGTTATATGCAATATTATAATTCAAGTTTAATTTCTTATGATCTCCCATAATAATTTCCTCCCACGATAGCTTAAAGACTCTTGTTATAGGTGCATCTACTGGTATACATAGCACATGTCCTTACCACCTAAGTCTATTTTCTCTTAATTTATTGCTAATGGGAGCAACTCCTAACTTATCTCTCACATACTGATTATAATTTTGTCCTTTCTAGTAATTCCTATCATCCGCCAAAGTATCCTCATCTCACTAGCATGGAGACTTTGTTCATATTTTTTGTTTAAAGCCTAACACTCCGATCCATATAGGGTCGCTGGCCTAACAACTATTCTATAAAATTTTCCTTTTAATTTATTAGTTATCCTTGTATCGTATGACACCCAACTTGCTTGTCTCCATTTCATCCAACCAGTTGATATTCTACTCATAACATCCTCATCAATATCCCCATTACTTTTTAACACTGAACCTAAATAATTTAATTTATTAGTTTGGTTTATTATTTTTTTCTTCAATCTTTAACATTATGCTATATGACGCTTCATTATTAAATTTACATTCCATAAATTTCGTTTTATTTCTACTCATTCTCAGTCCTTTAGACTCTAAGGCTTTGCTCCAAGTATCTATTCTCATCGCTAAGCCCCCATTTGAAGTGTCTGCTAAACTTATATCATCTGAAACAACATACACCACAGGATATCTTCTTCTATCCTTAGTTCTCTCATCCAAAACTACGAAAATAACTAAGGACTTAAGGTCGATCCCTAATGTTGACCCACTTTAATCGTAAAGTCATTTGTTTCTCTATATATAGTTCTTACTCTAGTTTTGTGTTATCATACATATCTTCAATAACTTTAATATAACTCATAGGGATTTTTTTCCTACTTAAATCCCACCAAATTATATCCCTAGGTACTCTATCATAAGCATTTTCTAAGTCTATAAGGACCATATATAAATTTTTATTCTCACTTCTACATTTTTCCATTAATTGTCTTAATAAGTAAATAGCTTATGTGGTTGATCTCCTTGGCATAAATCCAAATTGATTGTCCAAAATAGTTAACTCATTTCTTAATCTTTATTTTATAAACCTTTTCCATAATTTTATAGTGTGATTCATCTATTTGATTCCTCTATAATTATCGCATTTTTTTATATCCCTTTTATTTTTATACAAAGGTATTATGGTACTTTTCCTCCACTCATCTAGCATGTTTTCTTCTCCTAAAATTTTATTAAATAAACCTGTTAACTATTTTATCCCTATAATTCTAAAGGTCCTCCATATATTTATGGGTATTTTATCCGGGCCAATCGCTTTATTATTTCCCATTTTTCTAAATAATATATCTACTTCTTTTTCGGTAATCAGGCATACCATTCCTATATTTGGTTCAATGTTCTCGTCATCTTTTTTTGGTATATTCTTCATTCAATAATCCTTGAAAATACTCCCATCTATCTAGACTTTTATTGTCGTTAATTAATATTTTTTTATTTATGTCTTTAATACATTTAAGTGTACCCATATCCCTTGTCAATTCATTTATTCTTTGACAATTATATATTTTCTTTTCACCTTCTTTGATACCCAATTTATTATAAAGATTATCTAGTGCATTTCTAATAATATTTTTTACTTCACTTTTAAACTTCTTATATTTGTCTAAATATTCTTGATTTTTACTCTTTTGCCACTCTTTAAAACTTACTCATTTTTTTGTATTATATTTTGTACTTCCTCACTCCATCACCAAGTCTCTTTTTAATGAATCTTTTTCCTTTAATCTCACCTAAAATTTTCCTACCTATTTTCTCGATATCATTCTTTGTTCTTGACCAGATGTTGTTAATGTTGTCGTCCCAATTCTACTTCATATTTAATAGCAAATTCTAGCTAAATTCTATCTCTTTGCATCCTTTTAGATCCTTCCATTTTATATTTTGATAACCTAGTACGCGATGTTGATTTGTTAAGCTTTCACCTGGTATACAAGTCTCTTCTTCTAAGTAAGCAAAGTCCATTTGAGTTTTATTCTTTCTTCTTTTAAATGTTATTAAATGTTCTTCCCCTTTTTAGAAAAATGTGTTTGTTTAATAGTAGATCATATTCCTTAGAAAATTCGAAGATATTTTATCTTGCTTCATTTCTCTTACCAAAAGCACAACCTCCATGTATTCTTGGTTAATCACCCCCTTCTACTCCTATATGTCCGTTCAAGTCACCTCCTAAAAATATGTTTTCCTGCATAGGAATTTATTGTAATACTTCATCTAATAATTCCATTGATGATTTGCTTACATTTTCATCTAAAGCTCCTTGGGGCACGTAAGCACTTATAATATTCAATATTATTTTATTTAAGACGATCATAATACTCACTAATCTATCTTTCCATCTTTTAACATCCAAGGCTTTATCTTTCACATAGTAATCAACAACAATATCCAATCCATTTCTATGATTATCTATCCCTCCCAAGTTAAATAATTTCTAAGCTTCTCCTATCTCTCTAGCCTCTTTAGCCTTCTATTTTATTTCTTATAGGCATGATATGTTGATTTTTCTCCATTTTAAGGTATTTATAAGCTCTTTATACTTACTAGTTAGTGTTTCTAAATTTCACGTACCAAATCTAATTTTATGTATGTTATTTTTATTTGAATTTCATCTTTTAACTAGAGAATCCATCATTAAGATTTCATGTATGTTTTATAGTCAGTTGTTAACTTGACACTAACCCACCTCATTTCACATCTGGACCTGGGTACCGGAAGTGGTAGAGCCAAAATGATTAATTAATTAAATAAATAAGTAAAACTCTTACAGATTAATATCATAAATAAAAGTGTGAAACTAAAGTCACAGATATGCTGAAATGATACAAACACACCTTTACATATGATAAAAATAAAACATTTTATGATCGTAAACAAAAATATGTAAAACTTCGTGCAAGTTACATAAATAATAAATAAATAAACAAATTATAGTAAATTAAATGTCACGCCAGAGTGAGGAACATGCGTCAGCAATTATCTTCTTTGTAACAACTCTCAATTTGATTTTGTAGAGTGAGTTTCGTCACAGCGATCCCCAAAATCCGGTTATACTGTGTTCAATCCAAAGATTGAGTTCAATCTCAAAATTAATGTCGTTAACCAGTGAAGAATTAAATGCCTAAAAAACCAATGGTCCCAGGAGCATTATACATCTCTCTCTTCTCCTAACTGTGCAATGTGGAACCAACGGCAACAATAATACTCTCATACAGACAACCTCTTTGCATTTTGCAATGGCCACTCCAAAAACATTGATCAATTGCCTTGAAAATATGCAAAAAAGCTCATTGACAAGAATTCTTCCCTAACTGGTTGGAGCAAAATCATTTTCATTTATTTTAGTTCAACTACATTTGTGTATTAGTTTAGATGAACTTGGAAATTCTGATTGATTTTTTTTTTGTTTTATTTTAATTGCTTTGTTATATAAAATTTTCTTGTAAATAAAATATTGATTAGTTTACCCGATTCTTCATTTTATTTTGTGAATTGATTATATTAGAATACATTTCATGTCCACCAACTCTTTGATACCGTGTCAAAGCTGGGTAGATCAATTTCAGTCTCCATTCTTGATTCTCTTTCTTATTTCCATGCACTGTTTGATCAATATGATTTTTCTCATTCTCTTCATAATTTCACTCTCTCACTATAACACAAATAATATTTTGTTCCTCTATGTTTTTATACACATCTCAATTCTTTCAAATTTATGAAATGATTTTGATTATGCTCATTTTCTTTCAATTTTTCTTTGCATTGTATAATACAGTTTCAATTTATATGCGAGTATTATTACCTCGATGATTTCCCTTACTTTGATATGTTTTTGGCATTACCGGAAGATAAAATCGGTCAAAAAACAACAATATTTCTGTTCTACCATTAACTTGACAAGGTAAATAGTTTATCACTTTCTTTTCCTCTACGTTGATTAATGAACTTGGATTTTTTTTTCTTTTTGCTTCTATTTTTTACTATTGTTAGGTACCAATTCTGTCACTGGTATTTTTCACTTATATGTTGAATTTTACTACATTAATTTTGGGGGCTAAATGCTGAGAGAAACTAAATTGCGGTTGAAGCCATAGCATCTTGCATCTTACAAGCTTTGGTTTTCCTTCCAAAATAGATTTATAAATTTATTCAACAGTTAACTATTATATTTAGGCAACAAAACTATTACAGGATTTGATCAAGTAATAAATCTATTATTGTTTGGTGTTTATTTCACTATAGAATTATAGTTCTATCAATTTTGTGGTATTAATGTTATATGATCTAATAGTTATTTTGTCTTAAATGACAAATTTTAGAATAGTACTAGGATTATTTTAAATTCAAAAGACTCAAATTAAGTAATGAAATAGTAAAAACTAACTATTAAATTAATATATACTTACTTTACACTCAAATTTATACTTAATGTGGACATATAACCATTTTTTTAAAGGTGATTGTAGAGGAAACAAAGTTATCAAGTTTACTTTATATTAATCTTTCATAAAAAAATTACCACATCTTTATGTAGTAAAATTGGTTAGAATTTATGTTGTTGTGCATTATTATATGAAATTATCTCTTATTATGGTTTTAATTGTGTTGATTCTTTGATTTGGTATTTGCTGTAAAATTTAGTTGGACTCTATCCCTAGAATATTTTGATTATCTCTCTGAATTTAGTCTATCTTTAAAATTTATATAACACTTTATTAAGTAAGGATGTTCAAAAAACAAAAGTACTAAGTAATTTAACGATTTTTTAATCAGATATTCTTTCTATGGTTGTAGTGTTAGGTCTTCAAGGCAGATATAAATTAAGTTTATGATGAAAGGTATGGTCTTAGGGTTACAATAAATTTTTTTTGATGGTGGATAATGCAATTGATGATTGAAGTCTTGATACTTTCATAAAGATTATTATTAGGTTATCTCATGTAATAGGTAGTTTGTGCAAAGATTGTAAAAAGAGAATCCGTCCAAGAAGTTTTCTTTTAAAGGAACATTAGTTGTTGTTTTTTTAATAGGGTAGTTGTGGACCTAAGTAAAAGTGATAACGACAAAATATGTTATATACAATAAATATTATACTTATTTCATTCTTTAGTAATTGTTTTATATATTTTCCCCTTCATGCTCATTCTATCACTTTTTAATGTAGTTGATGAACGAATGAAGTTCAACTTTGACTTATCTTTTTCACCGTAAAATTATGTATATTTAATTATTAAATTTTAATATTCGTACATCAAGAACTATAAAGTGCCTAGGCATCGAACAGGGATCCAATAGGTTTTAATTTTCAAAACAAAATCTTCACACGTGATCTCATTTCATTATGTTAGTGTCACACGTGTCTATTAACTAGTATTATAAAGCCTCTGCATATCGTGCGCGTTTGCACAATTTTCACTATGGCAACCCGAATATAACTACGATAAATTATGTTTGAATCATGCTTACCGTATGTGGTCTGTATAATGTTTTATATAATATATAATGTTAGGTTATTATATTTTATTCTAATTCTACATTTAAAAATTATGAAATATCGAGCTGGTTACAAACACAAAATTTTAAGATTTTCAATAGGAATGCTCATGTTAAATTCTAGTTTTGACCCTTATAATCTGACAATTGTTCAAGGTAAAAACTACATTGTTTTAAATATCTGAGTTGGAGTTTTAATGAAACAAACGGTGTGTTAAACAAATGTCTGAGTAAGAAGTTGTACTGAATTTACAAATCGGGGGCAAAGTTGTGCATCTTTTTAAGTGGTATTTTGTCTTTTAGTATAATAAATGTTTTGTTTTGAACAAGGTTCTAAAAAATGCGGGGCGTGATTGAGGCGTGGAGGCTAAGCCTTAAGCCTTAGAAGCCTAGGCGGGCCTAGGCGTAAAAAGGCGTGAAAAGGCGTTTAGGACTTCTTAATATATTTTAATATTTT